>CM058064.1:14124836-14646930 GCA_030157275.1 Cynaeus angustus
ATTTTTAGGTTATCAGACTTTTAGTTTCTTAGAATCTAAGATCCTATGCATTTTAGATTTTCAAATTATCAAATCTTCAAATTCTAAGGTTCCTAAATTCTCAATTCTTCAGATTTTCGAAATCTCATTGTCCAATTTTCATATTTTTAAATTTTTCAATTCTTAGATTCTTACATTATTCGATGTTCAGGTTTGTAAATGCTTAGATGCTTAGATTGTTATATTTTAGATTTCTATATTCTATATTTCAAAATTTCTGAACTTAGAATTTCTTAGCATTTGAAATTTTTAGATTCCAAGATTTTTTTTATTAGTAAATTCTAAGATTTTAAAATTCCTAGATTCTAAAATTTTCAGATCTTTAGGTTCTCGAACCTTCCGCTTCTCAAGTTTTTGTATTCTTAAACTTAGATTCTAAGACACCTAGATTCTGAAATTCTTAGTTTGCTTAATTCTTTTTTTTTTAGATTTGACATTCTTTAATCTTTGACTTTTAGATTTAAAGTCTCAGATTTTCAACTTTTTTGGTTTTAATGCTCATTTTTCAAGTTCTAAGTCTTCTCAAATCTTCATGTACTCAAGCTGAGATTTTTAAATGCTGCGAGCTTACATTTTGAAATTCTTATTACTAGTAGATTCTGACATTTTGATATTGTTTGTTGATATTGATACTTAGATCCTTAGTTTATTAAAACCTTAAATCCTGAGACCCTTAGATTTTCAGTACCCTAAACTATTTTTTAAGAACCTTAGGGTTTTAGGTTTGTTTAATTTCTAGAAGTTTTAAAAATAAAATAAACTTTTAGAAATCTAAGATTAAATTAAAAATAAAATCTTTCAAAATTTAGTTCATGTTTTAAAATAAAAGTGTAACAATTTTTAGATTGAGATTTTTTTTTTATTCCGTTCAAAATGGAAAGCTGATCAATACGTTTTTTGGTCTTTTATTTTAAATCAACTAATTTATTCTGCAGGCTGATTTTTTGTCATTTATTTCGCGATTGTAAACCCGGGAAATAACCAACATCCATTTTCCCAACTCGAAATGCAATTTGCATAAATCTCACATCCTTTTAACACTTTCAATTTACATTTTCCATCTCGATGAACTCGTTTGATTGCAAATGCACTTTTAACGTGTCCACTCCTCAAGTCTGAAAGAAAAAGACTTAAATCTTCATCAATATTTTTTGCGCGTAATCCGGGAAATAACCATAACAAATCTCTGTATAAGTTGTTAACTGCCCCATAAAACCATCTCATAACCCATTGTAACTGTATCTTGTTTTTAACACGAATCCTTCGTCCAAGACGCCCACTGAATCCAATAAACACACCCGAACAATCTCATTGCTGAATTAAGGCTACATAGGTCAAACACCTGTTACAATAACCCACAAAAGTTGCATAAAATATCGGCCGACTTTTCAAAAATCCGTGGGTGCCTAATTCAGATTTTTCAATTCAGACACGTTTTGCCAAACGGTACTAGAAATAAATTCAAAGCTAGATTTTGCTGAACTCGATGAACTTTTGCGGGTATTGTGACACTGAGCATGTACTTGGCGATTTTTTTAATGGAGATGGCACACGAGATTATGGTTCCTTCTACGGTAGAAAAAAATATTTATTATGTAATTCCGTCGTAAATTTCCAACCGGTTCAACCGGAATACAATTTATATCCTAGTTAGTTCTAAAATTTCTCTACATTTTCCTCCCTTATCTCCCATCATTCCTGCAATGATATTAATATTAATAATCCGATTTTATTCGCAGTTAGACTTATGCAATCGTGACTGCGATCTGCTTCACGTGCATGCTCCGAACTGCAATAAATCTTACCGTGATTTACATGAATAGATCCTGAACTCTGCAGAATTTGCAGGAGCTTCCATCTGGAACTGTAAAAACACTAACGGTTTTTTTTGGATTTTCCATGATGAATGTCTGTATCTATGTTTAAATTAATTTGAATATCGTGTATTTGAAAACTAGCCATTATGATTATTTATGGCTTTTTTAAGATAAAAATTTTGTTTTGGAAATTGCGTTTAATTTCGCTTATCGAACCACGGGAATTTCGTGGCGGCATTCCGGTTTTTGTGCGAGGTGCATTTAATTAGTTGAAATTCAGAGATAATTTCGGGTACAGTTTTCCGAGAACTTTTAAGCGAGTTTTGATAAAATGCGGTTTCTATTACTAATGGGCTATTAGTATATGTTTAGATAGCGAGAATTGGAGAGGTTGTTGATTAGGTGGAGATAAAATAAAATATTTATTGTTGAAACTTTTATATACATAATTCTAACTTTTCCTTTTTTGTAAAGCTACGATTTTCGAATTTTCACATCTGCAGAATCTTTTTGCTATAATGACTCTATTTATGCATATTTAATTAAAATCTCTGAAGTGTTTCCTGCGATACACAGCAATAAAAATCAGGGGAAAATTTCTAAAGTTTACTTTGTAATTTGAGTTTTAACGTACTAAAAAATATGTTAAAGTTGAAAAATTGTACCAATTATATAGATAAAGTAACCGGGTGTCAAAACTATAGCACATAAAAAAATATGCTTATAATGCGAAGAAAATCTTCATCTCACTGCAAAATTTCCAGTTTTTGATTTATAATTTTGGGCTTTGGTACACTTAATAATCATGTTAAATTGAAGAATTGTTTAAAATTTTTTAGACAAAAAATTCAATTTTTTTAATAATGTTGGATTTTACCATACAACTTAAGAAATATATTAAATTTAAAAGATGACAAAATTATGCAGCAGAGAGTGATAGGTAAGAGATTTTTTATTTCTGGTAAAAATCACGTTTCAAAATGTTTAGTTGTTGATCTTGGATCTTGAATTTTGGCGCAGTTATTAAACATAATGAAGTTAGTAAGCATACAAAATTTTGTGTCAAATATCAAAATTTTGGCACTTAAAGTGAAATAGAAGTAACTTTTTATTTTTTACTCAAAATTTACAATTGCCAAATCTCCATTTTTTGTCTAGTCTCTTGATTTTTCACACACTTAATAACAATTGTTAAAAAAGTATGTATGTCAAATTCTCAACATGAAACGAAAAAAGAACATTGAAAATCAGATATTGCAAATCTTACAATATTGTACCTTCAATTTTGTAATTTAGCACACTTAATAATCACTTCAAAGTTAGTGATCATCCGAAATGTTATAATTATAGATCTAACGGTAGCAGATTTATGGCACCTTAAGAAATATTAGGAAAAAAATTCATTTCTGCTCAAAGTCAGTCACTGCAATCTGCAATTTTTTTTTTAATTTTTATATCTACAAATTTGAGTTTTAGCACAATTATTAAGTTAGTCGGAGTTAGTAACTGTAACTAATTTTATAAGTCGAGATCGATAAATATCAAAATTGTGGCACTCAGAGTGATATGGAGCTAGATTTTCATTGCTACTTAAATTCAAGCTTTGGAAAATGTCTAATTGCTCATCTCCAATTTTAACTTTTGAAACGGTTAATGAGTATGTTAAATTAAGTAATCTTGCTTAATTTTATAATCGGAGAGCGTAAGATGACAAAATTATGGCACTCCGAGTGATAAAAAGAGATAAATCTGTTTTATCAAAGTTAAGCATTGTAAATTTTTTAATTTTGTATATACAATTTTGAGTTTTAGCACAATTATTAAGTTAGTTGGAGTTAGTAAGTGTAGTTAATTTCATAAGTCGAGATCGATAAGCATCAAAATTGTGGCACTCAGAGTGATATGGAGCTAGATTTTCATTGCTACTTAAATTCAAGCTTTGGAAAATGTCTAATTGCTCATCTCCAATTTTAACTTTTGAAACGGTTAATGAGTATGTTAAATTAAGTAATCCTGCTTAATTTTATAATCGGAGAGCGTAAGATGACAAAATTATGGCACTCCGAGTGATAAAAAAAGATAAATCTGTTTTATCAAAGTTAAGCATTGTAAATTTTTTAATTTTGTATATACAATTTTGAGTATTAACGCAATTATTAAGTTAGTTGGAGTTAGTAAGTGTAATTAATTTTATAAGTCGAGATCGATAAATATCAAAATTGTGGCACTCAGAGTGATATGGAGCTAGATTTTCATTGCTACTCAAATTCAAGCTTTGAAAAATGTCTAATTGCTCATCTCTAATTTTATCACGGTTAATGAGTATGTTGAAAGAAGTAATTCTGCTTAATTTTATAATCGGAAAGCGTAAGATGTCAAAATTATGGCACTCCGAGTAATAAAAAGAAAAAATTCTGTTCTATCGAAGTTAATCATTGTAATTTTTTTTTAATTTTGGGTTAGTTTTGGCACAATTATTAAGTTTGTAGAATTTAGTAAGTGCAGTCAATTTTGTGAGCTGAGACCGTTAAATGTCAAAATTGTGGCACTCAGAGCGATATGGAGCTAGATTTTCATTGCTACTTAAATTCAAGCTTTGGAAAATGTCTAATTGCTCATCTCCAATTTTAACTTTTGAAACGGTTAATGAGTATGTTAAATTAAGTAATCCTGCTTAATTTTATAATCGGAGAGCGTAAGATGACAAAATTATGGCACTCCGAGTGATAAAAAAAGATAAATCTGTTTTATCAAAGTTAAGCATTGTAAATTTTTTAATTTTGTATATACAATTTTGAGTATTAACGCAATTATTAAGTTAGTTGGAGTTAGTAAGTGTAATTAATTTTATAAGTCGAGATCGATAAATATCAAAATTGTGGCACTCAGAGTGATATGGAGCTAGATTTTCATTGCTACTCAAATTCAAGCTTTGAAAAATGTCTAATTGCTCATCTCTAATTTTAACTTTTATCACGGTTAATGAGTATGTTGAAAGAAGTAATTCTGCTTAATTTTATAATCGGAAAGCGTAAGATGTCAAAATTATGGCACTCCGAGTAATAAAAAGAAAAAATTCTGTTCTATCGAAGTTAATCATTGTAAATTTTTTAATTTTGTGTATAAAATCTTGAGTTAGTTTTGGCACAATTATTAAATTTGTTGAATTTAGTAAGTGCAGCCAATTTTGTGAGCTGAGACCGTTAAATGTCATAATTGTGGCACTTAGAGTGATATGGAGATAAATTTTCACTGCTACTTAAATTCAAACATTGTAAAATGCGTCATTTTTTATCTTTCATCCAAAGTTTTGGTACGGTTATTAAGTATGTTACGGTAAGTAATTCAGCTAAATTTTATAAAATTATGGCAGTCCGAGTGATAAAGAAAAAAAAATTTTGTTCTATCAAAGTTAAGCATTGCTAAATCTTTAATTGTGCATATGCAATTTTGAGTTTTAACACACTTATTAAGCTTGTTAAATTTAGTATGTGTACCAAATTGTATGCACTGAAACTTTTAGATGTCAAAATTATGGCACAGAATAATATAACGAAAATTTTTCGTTCCTATTCAAAGTCAAGCTTTGTTTTTTTATCCAGAATCTTGATCTTTGATACACGTAATGAACATTGTTGTGCAAGTAAGTGTGCCAAATTTTACAATTATAAACCTTCACATGCCAAAATTATGCCACTTAACGTGAAATAAAGTCACATATTACAAAAACTACCACATTATACCAATTGCTTTAAAATTTGGTACATTTAACAATCGTGTCACAGTTAGTAAGCTTCCGAAATTTTATAATTATTGATCTATCTATATGAAATTTATGGCACCTATAGAAAAAAATGTATTTCTACTTAGTCAAGCGTAGCAAAATCTCTTAGTTATTTATAATACAAGACGATAAAATACCATTTCGTTAATGCACGAGTGAAGTAGCCACGAATGCATTAATTTAACGAGATGGTTAAAGATCCTTTATCGTCGTATATAATACACAATTTTTTTCTCTAGAATATTTTAAAATTGTAAAATTTTAGCATAAAAGTTAATAAGCAGAATTTTTTTACTACCGGTAAAAATTTATGTTTAGACCAATAAAGTTTGGCAACTTTTCAAACTCCTTATTACAGTTACAAATCTTATGTATATTTAATTACAACCGCTGAGTTGAATTCCTACATATTCTCTGATATTTATCAATATCACAAACCTATAATAAAATAAAAACATCCTGTCTTAAAGATGTCAATAGCCGCTAAAACCGGATTAAAAACCACGTCTAAATTTACAACGTGGAAACAAACACGCTTTGAAAATTCATAAAATCCATGGAGATGTCGAGAACTTGGTGCATACCATCCAGTAAACACCATGTTTACAAGCCGGAGAAGAAATTCGAGTAAAATTAATGTCCGAGATGCATCACTCTGAAATTAAGAAGCATGCAAGCGCTATCAATAATTTACTGCATTCTAAAGTATCTGTGATTTCCCAACTTCAGCATTTGGACTTTGAATTTGGATGTTTTATTATCTAATTAACTACCATAATACGTCGTGTAATGACGCATCATTAGACACGTAGTACCCTTTATGGTATGTCTTCGGAGTTGCAAATGAGCCGGTGCGACCTACAAGAATTTACCACATTAAAATTCTACTTGTACTTCAAGTTTGCCGATAAATCAGAGAGTAAATTCATCATTTATTGGAACATCCATAATTCAACAGTAACCAAGAGCAGATGATTTAATACAGCCTACAATGAAAATTTTGTAGAGTACTGTTTGTTCGTGTTCCCACGTTGGGATAAACGGAAATACCAAAGTGACAAATTCGACATGTGCAATTTAAATTTGCATTTTTATGTCGAAAAAGTTGTCGTGTTAAATTTTATTTTATTGGCAAAAAACGGTTTGCAAGGATGTAAGTGTGCGAAATAGAAAGATAAATTTGGTGAACGTGAAATAGCGGAGAGCGAAACTGTACTTATAGAGTTTAGAGGTTTTTTATAGTGATAAAAATCATTTTAGGTTTCTGTGGGTTCCAAGGTATGCTCGTTTTTAAAGTTTTTGGTAAAAATGCTGAAGAACTTATATTTGAAAAATTTTTAGAGTTGTATAAGCCAAAATATTTCTAAAAGATAAAAATATAAATTTACAAAAAAAAAATCATAAAAAAATCCCTATAATTGCAAACATCATAAAAAAGCAATCAATCTTAGATAATCTAAAAAACGTAAAGTTTTAAAGACTAAAATTTTTAAAGATATAAGCAAAAAACTTTAAACAAAAAAAAAAATTTTTTGGAAATAGAAAACATTTTCCATTTATCAAAGTCCATTGTAAAATTTTTGATTTTTGTCTGTAATCTTAAGGTTTGGCGCAGTTTTGAAGCATGTTATAATTAGCAATTACACCAAATTTTGTGGACGATTGTGGAATTCTATCGCCAGAAAGTACCACATGTCAAAATTATGACACTTTTAGTGAGTGGGGAGAAATCAATCTCAAATTTTATATCCATAATCTGAAGTTTGGCACATTTAATAACCATGTTCAAATTAGTGAGTGTGCTAAATTTTGTTGATAGATAGTTTCGGATGTCAAAATTATAGCATTCATTTAAAAAATATCAAAAAAGTGTGTCCTGATTTCAAAATTATGACACTCGGAATAATACAGAGAAAAATCTTTATTACCACTCAAAATCAAACATTGTAAAAATTTTAATTTTCTATCTACTATTTTGGGATTCTACACAGTTAATAAGCAGCTTAAAGTTACTAAATGGACCAAATTCTATATACAAAACCCGTCAGATGTCAAAATTATAGTAATCGGAGTAATATGGAAGAAATATTTCATTTCCAGTCAAAATTAAATATAGCAAATTCTCATATTTTTGAATTATAATTTTAAGTTTTGGCCCAGCCAATACCGTTTAAAATTAGTAATTGTACCAAATTTCATAATCAAAAACTGCTAGATGTCAAAATTATAAAACTCGGAGTTATCTGGAACAAATTTTTTGTTCTTACTCAAAGTTAAGCATTGTAAAATTTCTAATTTTAAATTTTAGCTCGAGGAATAAGAATGTTTAAATTAGTAATTATACTAAATTTTATGAACGAAAACCTCCAGATGGCAAAATTATGACACTTGAGTAATGTGAAGAAAATTTTTCATTTATTCTTAAATTCCATCACTAAAAATCTTTAATTTTTTTATCTATAATTTTTGATTTTGGCACAGTTAATCATCATATCAAAATTAGTAATTATAGCAAATTTTATGAACGAAAACCTCCAGATGGCAAAATTATGATACTTAGAGTGATATAGCGAAAAATTTTAATTCTGCGCAGTCACACATTGCAAAATCTCTAATTTCTCATTTATAATTTTAAGTTTTGGCTCAATCAATAAGCATGTCACAATTAGTAAAAACACCAAATTTTATACATTTAAACCATAAGATGCCAAGATTATAGCACTCGGAGTAAAATGGAGAAAAATTTTCATTTCTACTCAAAATCCTGTGTTGTAAATTCTTTTTTATCTATAATTTTAAGTAATGTATAATTTTAAGTAAGTATCTATAATTTAAGTAACAGTAAATAAACATGCTAAAATTAGTAACCGTGCCAAATTTGTGTGGACAAAAAATTCTGGATGTCATAGTTATGACACTCTCAGTAATATGGGACAATTTTTTTATTCTTCCTCAGTCAAGCATTGCAAAATTTCTAATTTTTAAAATGATAAAGAAAAAATGTTTAATTTTTTTCTATACCTACTCTTCACTATTTCAATGAGCATGTAAGTAAATATACTAAATTTTGTAAATAAAACCCTTAGAAGTAAAAATTATGGCACTTAGAGAAATACTGATTTTTTTTTTGTTTCAATTCAAAGTCAGGCATAAAAATTTTAATTTCATATCTATAATCTTAATTTTTGGTACACTTAATAAGTGTATGCGAATTTTAGTAATTGAATCAAATTTAATAAAAAAAAACATTCTAAAAGTCAAAATTATTAGCCCCAGAGCGATATCACAAGATATTTTTATTCTTGCACAATCAAGCAGTGTAAAATCTCAAATTTTTATTTTTATTTTAGAATCTTGAGTTTTCGCACAACTAATAAGTATGTTCGAGATGGTAAGTGTGCTAATTTTATTATCTATAGGAGAAGAAAAAATTTAATAAAGATTAAAAGTCCAAAAAATTCTAACAATCCTAGAGACTCTCATTTCAAAAATCATAAAAAATGCAATAATTCTTTAAACTTTTGCTTTCAAAAACTTACTAAGTCGGGAAACTTGACAAGTTTAAAAAATTTGAAACTAAAATTGCAAAAATCGAAGTTTTGATTTTTAAATGAATGCACACATCTGGAAAATTTTGTAAATTAAAAAAAAATCTGATTCCATAATTACTATGAATAATAATTATAAAAAATGAATGAAAATAAAATTATCAAAGGAAAAAAAACTAAAAGTTATAGTAAAACCCTCAGTTTTGTGCCAACCTTCAAGTTTGTAAAAAAACTTTGCTAATTTAAAGTATTCTGAAAATTTTAATCATAGAAGTTAGAAAAACGCTTTGAAAATTTTAATAAACTTAAAAAATAAAAAAATTACTATTTACCTCTGAAACTTTTAAAGTCACAAAATTAAACAGACTTCTGAAAATACTAAAAATTGTTTTTTTATGAGTTAACAACGTAGAGAAATAAAAAAATATATTTTAGATCGTAAGATTCTAGAATTGTAAATATTTTTAAAGTACAGTTAATTTGACATTAAAAATGCTGAAAACATTAAAAGAAATTAATAAATTCTTGTATTAAAAATGAAATCCCGTAACGTAAATAAGCTGGAATTGAATAACGATGTTAAAGGAGCTCATTTTAGTAACAATAAAAATAAGCACCGTTCCAGCCCAACCAAATTTAAATATTTGTTGTAAAACGAATACACTCTTGACGTTTCTTTTACGGTTAACCAACACACCCGCATATTTGCGATCAATGTATTTATAGTTTTATTACTCTTTTTCTCCATTCTTCGTTCCTACATTCTTGTTTTTACCGAAAAGCCAAAACTTGTGGTTTTTCTCCAAACTAAGAACCTCATGCCTGAACTCTACAACCATCTGAAAAATTCACGTTCGCAGGAAAAAGATCTGAATACCTAATTAAACTTTGCAAAGACTAACATTCTTACCATGACCTTAACAAAGCGCCCTGTATCTATTTTCTACGTATAATAAATAATATCATCGTTGCAGGAATAAAATCCTGCAACCTTGTTGTATCGTTATCCTGCTGCAAGGTCGGCCAAGTTCGGGTCATGGCTCACTAGATGGCAATACTCCGGTTATTCAACCGTCACGTGCGGATGCGAAATATGTAGCACGCTCCCGTTATGGGCTTATCTCCCAAAGTACCATGATGGGTGCATCTATGACGTCATGTTTGCATCGCCGCTAAGTCAATCATTACAATGCAGTATTCTTTGTTTGTTAACAATGATAACGGTAAAAAACAGCGTATTCTTTCCCTCGAGAGAACTTGTTATTCCTGCTGGAGGTTCCTAAAAAGAAGAGTACCAACCGAAAGAATCTCAGTGCAATTTGGCGTAATAATGGTGGTTAGTGTGCGATGGAATTATCCGTTATTTGGGTTGAAGAGGAATTTTGAGATGATGTGGGCTCTGGTGGGTCAATGACGAAAAGTGCGCAAGAATTTGCTTTGCTTCGATGTCAATAGCCACATTAAACCGGATTAACAAACATAAATTTGTGGGAAAATATAGATACACGTTTGGATTTTCTACAAAGCGAAATTTTTAGACGCACGATCACCAAAATTAGCAAAGGTTTTCATTTCTGGGTTAAAATATTTAAACTTTTTTTAAATTGTTGAAAAATGTTTACAGGTAACATAGTACTCAAAGAGAGAGCACGATTTTTTTTTATTAAAGCTAAAGTTTGAAGAAAGTCCCAAATAGATCCAGAACTTTTGTGGAATTCTAGAATTTTATCGCTAGAAAGCATCAGGTGTCTAAATTATGGCATTCAACCTGACATGGAAGAATTTTTTTATTCCTACCCAAAATCGATAATTTTAAGTTTTGGCACAGTTGATAAAGGCATTTAAATTAGTGATCGCACTAAATTTCATGGGAAAAAACTTTTAGATATCAAAATTAAATTTCTTTTCAAATTCCTACTTTGAAAAAATTCAATTTTTTTATTTTTTTTATTATCTTGAATTTCGGCACAGTCAAAAGGCAAATTTAAATCAGAAAATTTGCTAAATCTTATGAAGAGAAACTTCCATAACATAATAAATAAACATGTCTGATTTCAAAGTGTACCAAATTTTGTAGACAAAAACCGCAAGATGGCAAAATTATGGCACTCAGAGTGATATGAAGACAATTTTTCATTTCAACTCGAGTAAAAATTCTAATTACGTATTTATAATCTTCATTTTTAACACACCTAATCAACCTTTAAAAAATAATAACTATGTCAAGTTTTATAGATAGAAAGCTTCCGATATCAAAATTATGACACTCGGATTAATAGAGAGAAAAATCTTTATTCTCACTCAAAGTGAAACATTGTAAAAATTGTAATCTTTTATCTATTATTTTGAGCTTTTACATAGTTAATAAGCAGCACAAAACTACTAAATGGACCAAATTCCATATACAGAAACGGCCAGATGTCAAAATTATAGTAATCGGAGTATTATGGAAGAAATATTTCATTTCCAGTCAAAATTAAGCATAGAAAATTTTCTAAATTTTTGAATTATAATTTTAAGTTTTGATCCAGTCAATAACCTTTGAAAATTAGTGATTGTACCAAATTTCGTAGGCAAAAACTTCTAGGTGTCAAAATTATGGTATTCGGAGTCATATAGAACAATTTTTTTGTTCTTACTCAAAGTTAAGCATTGTAAAATTTCTAATTTTTTATTAATCATTTCAAACTTTAACCTAAGGAATAAGAATGTTTAAACTAGTAATTTAACCAAATTTTATGGATAGAAACTTCTAGATGTCAAAATTATGGCACTCGGAGTAATGCGAAGAATTTTTTTCATTTATTCTTAAATTCCATCACTACAAAATCTTTAATTTTTTATCTATAAGTTTTGATTTCGGCGCAGTTAATCATCATATCAAAATTAGTAATTGTAGCAAATTTTATGAACGAAAAACTCCAAATATCAAAATTATAGCACTTGGAGTGATAGAGAGTAAATTTTTCATTTCAACACAATATCAAGAATTGCAAAATCTTTTATTTTGTATCTATTATTTTAACCTTTAACACAGTTAACAAACGACTAAAATCAGTTTTTATTCATAGAAATCGTCAGGTGTCAAAATCATGACAATCGGAGTGATATGGAGAAAACTTTTCACTTGTGCCTAAAGTTCAGCATTGCAAAATCTCTAAATTTTTAAGCTATAATTTTAAGTTTTGGCGCAGTTAATAATCACGTTAGCATTAGTAGTTGTACTAAATTTTATAGACAGGATCCTCCAGATGTCAAAATTTTGGCACTGAGATTGTAATGATTTTTTTTCTCCAAGCCAAGCATTAATTTTTTTTATTTTTTCATTACAATTTTGAGTTTTGGCTTAGTTAACAAGCATATTAAAGTTAGTAAATGTACAAAATTTTATATATAGAAACCACCGGATTCCAGATTTATGGCACTGAAAGTGAAATAGAAAAAAAAACATTTCTACTCAAAATTCAACGTTCCAAAAACTTTAATTTTTTTATCTGTAATTTTAAGTTTTGGCGCAGTAAATTAACATGTTAAAATTAGTGATTGTGCCATATTTTTAAAGGCAGAAATTTCTGGATGTAAAACTTATGACACTCAGAGTAATATGGAACAAACGTTTTGAAAAATCCCTAATTTTTTATTTCTAATTTTAAGTTTTGCATTTAGAAATGATGTCAAAGTTACTAAGTTTGGCAAACTTTATAATTACAGTTCCATTGATACTAGATTTATGGCATTAGAGTGACATAGAGAAATTTCATTCCCCAAAATGAACTTAAAATTTTGAACTTGTTTTTTTTACATCTTTGAAGTCATAATTTCTTAGAAAAATGATTGATCTATATCTAAGACGGCATAATTTACTTTATAGAATCTTCAAAATGGTCTCAATTTGCTACTATAAAATGAAAATAGTTTTCTCATTAAAAACTTACTTAAATCTACATCCAGATTTAGATGTGTTAAGGAGACTAACGGAACCAATCGTATTATGAATCGAAAAAATAAAGTTGTCACATCTAAGTTAACATGGTATAGTTTAGCATCTAGATCTAGAAAAAGCAGCTTCATTAAAAAAAAATGTAAACTGAACTAATTTAGTCTAAACTGCACCAAAAACCAAAAAAAAAAAAAAATTTGAGATAATTTTTCATCTGCATCTAATAAGTTGAACTGTAATAAAAACTAAAATCAAATAAAGCCAGATGAATGGGTATTAACACAATATTTTTTTTGTTAATATCTATCGATTAATCTAAAGTGTTTGTTGTATGGGTTTAATGAAACACGAAATCAACTTCAGAATTTATTAAGAGATCTAAAAATGTATTTGGAAAAGTGTACTCCTAAATGGAGCCGAGAGCTGCAAACTGAAGTTCTTAACAAACAACAAAACATCCTACATAACAACGTAAAAAATTACAATATTGCTTCAGTTCTTAGATAGGTACTATTATAAAAAATAGTAGCACTGTAATCACAGAAAAATCACAAACGGGTAGCTTGAAACTCTTAAACCTAACAATACCATGGCTGTGACGGCTTGTGCTCATTCATCTAATAAATAAACACAAATACAAAAAACAAATCTGATTTTTATTAATCAACAATGGAAACTTCAACAAGAAAATTTAACAATTTGACAATTTTTTTTCTTTAGCCGCAAGCGCTTTTTTCAGCGCTTGTCTAAACCCAGTCAACGCCGATTTAAGCGATAATTTTAAGCCTTTACTCACTGGTAGTAAGGGAAACTCCGGTTTTAACGGCTCGTCTTCGCAAAACTTCATCAACCTTTCGCACATCCTCTCTCCGTTCGCTTCAAAATGTGCTAGAACTTCCTTCTGAAACACTTTCGGCGCCGCATTTAACAACTCCGTCATTGACTGGACGAGTTTCAACAAAACATACTCGTTGTAAGTACGTGAGTTTTCATACCCTTGTTGAGTGTGCGTCTGTCTTTCATAACCCGCCTCGTTGTAGTAGGGCTCCGCTACTAAAATCAACCCTTGGATCGAAACAATCAGCTGAAGTAATGTGCTATTGGGGCCCCAAACTTCGCTTCCTCTCCCCATCCACGTCCCTAACAAAGACACACAGACTTTTCCCTCGACGTACAAATTTGGGTTAAGAGCCTCGGTGATGTAGCTAATATAGTGAACCGACGGGGGGTTCCGGGGGTAATCCACACTAAGCTGGATATCAAAGAGAAACAAACCATCTTCGTAGGGAGTTTTCGCCGGGCCCCGGATCATCACAGAGAGCAGATCCGAGCGGTTGTCGTACGTACGAACCCAGACGCCTGGAGGTAGTGACTCCGTCAACAATTTGTACTCTTTTTGAAGGGCGTTCAGAAACCGCTGGTGGTCTTTAGGCTCAAATTTGCTGGAGTAGTAGCGGTGAGTGTCGGGGGCTTCGTCTAAAACTACGAAAGCTTCCTTGGTGGATATGTCCACGGGTTTCGCTACTTTTGACAGAGGAGGCGTCAACAACTCTTCGGGGGTTAAGAGAGAGTTCTGTAAGGCGGCGTTACTAGGTGACGGCTTCATGGGGTTTTCAGAGGCGTTGGTGAGGACGGTTAAGGCTTGGCGACCGCCGATGCGGCTGATAATTTCAGCGTAAGCGAGGTCTAGGCGCATTTTGAGCATGACGAGGAGCTCCACGCAGAGATTCTCTTGGGATTTTTCAGGAGGCTCTCCACTCTCAGGAGTAGGCGGACCTGAGAAGATTAAAGTCAGATGCAGATATTGTTAATGTGAAAAAATTAGCAAGTGTTAAATAGTTAGATATAGGTAATACAACACAGAATATATAATAATTTTGATTTGATAAAACGCCTGCTTTATAAAAATACACAAAGAGGTAATCAAACCTAGTTAAATCTCGATAACCAATAGTTAGATATTTTTTTAATCGAACCCCAGAAACTTTTCAAAACATCGAAGTAATACATAATTTATCGTCATTAGATCTAGCTAATGTGGTTCAAGTAGTAACGTGTAGCTACAAAAATACATGTAGATAAAGCAACTTTTTTTTCAAGAACACAGTCAGAAAATGAGATCTAGATAATTAAAATTTAACATCAACATCAAAATTAGAAATCTGGAGAAAAACGACATTTCTAGCAAGTTACATCTAGATAATTACCTAATTCTACTGCTGGTTTTATCTATTTCCATATAGTTTACGTCAAATCTCCAACTAGATCTAGATAAACAAATTAGCCCATATAAAACCTTTCTTGAACTAGATAACACAGAATGATTTCTTTTACTATTAAATTTAGTTTCAATAAAAAGACTACAAACTGTGATAGTTATAAAGTATTTTTTACGATGTGCAAATGTAAATTTAAATTGTTAACAGTTAGATCTAGATAATATAATACAGGATACCTAGCTAATAATTTTCACTACCTCGCACACCACAAACTTTTAAACAGACCAAGGTAATATATATGTTACCGTCATCAGATCTAGATAATGAGATTCAAGCGATAAAGTGTAGCTATAAAAAAAGATGTAAATAAATCATTTTTTTTTAATTCAAAGACACACTTACGTTGATTGTGAACTTAGATCTAGATAATCAAAATCTAATATCGACATTAAAACTTAAAATCTAGAAGAAAAAAAAATTGTAAAAATTTGATCTAGATAATTACCTAATTTTAATCCTGCTTTTATTTTTTTTCGATACAATTTATATCAAACCTTAGGCTTGGTCTAGATAAACATATCTGTTCATGTAAAATCTATGCATATTTTCATTTTAGCACAAAATGGTTTTATTTACTATTAAATTTAATTTCAACAAAAAGACATCAAAAGACGATTACAATTACAAAGTTTTTTTTAAGATAGATAGCTTTTACTTTAAATCTAGATAATAAAAACATGAGTATGATGATAAAATAGTAATAAAATAAACGTTAAAAATTTGAAAAATAATTCCATTATTGGAAAAACGATAACTAAATATCGCCGCAAAAATTAGACTAAGATAATACAATTATTAATAACAAAACAAGATATAGATAACAGAAATAATTTCAATGAAATAAATTGGAAGATAAATCTAAATATGCAATAGCTAGAACATAATTTTGACTTAATCGAGCACCAAGATAATATTTTTTACCGTCATTAGATCTAGATAATAAAGTTAAAAAAATAAAGTTAATCTACAAAAAATTGTTCTGGATAATCAAAATTTAGCATCAACATCAAAATTGTAAATGTAAAGAAAAAGAACATTTACAGTAACAGTTAGATCCAGATTATAAATTAGAGGATATAGTTAAAAGACTGATACAATGACTTTTCAGTGATAAAACTGCAGCTTCAGAGACAAACAAAATTAGTTGAATCTCGATAACCAATGCCTAGATAATCATTTTTACTTTCCCAGAACTCTTAAACAGACCAAAGTGATAAATGTTATCACGCTGCAAAAATTAGACACAGATAATTCAATTTTAATCTATATTTGTATGCTAGTCAGATTCATATAAACTTCTTAGTAAAAAACGTGCAAGTGTAAATTGAGACTGTTAATAGTTGATCTAGATCCAAACAAAATATAGATATAGACCAATGCAATAAAATTTTCACCGTCATTCACATAATTGCCTAATTCTACTGCTTATTTTCATACATAACTTGTGTCAAACCTTGACCTTGTATCTGTCCATGTAAATGTTGAATAGCACATAATAGTTCCTTTTACAAAATTGTTTCAAGAAGGACAACTAAAGGTCTAAAACTTGATTTCGGTTCACATTTTCAAGCTGCAAACGTACCATAACCTTACTTTATTGACTTTAAATTAAAAATGAACTGTCATCGTTTACACCGACTTTAGTAAATTTAATTTTCCCCCATAAAACTAAAGCGCATTTTACTCACACGACTCGCTACTCTCCTTATTGCTTTCAATTTGAGCATTGACTTTGTTCTCAAGCTTGATCATCTTCTGTATATTCTCCTTCTCCGCATTCTTCGTCTTTGGCGGACACGAAAGATTCTCTTTGGAGAACAAGCGCCCCCTCAATTCAATCCCCATGCTCTTCGCCTTCTTCTTAGTCTCAAGCAGCAAAGCTTGAAAATGCTTACTTTCTAAGCTAAAAAACGACGTGCCCAAATACTTATCTAAATAACTAGAATTGTCGTAGACGCAGAAGAGATCCCTAAGAAACTATAACAAAATTGATTTGATCTTCACTCTCTTTGGTTTACTTACATGGAAATTCTTACTGATGTTGTGTTGCTTGAACACTTCCCTAAGATAACTAATCCTATTTCTAATAAAATCGACTTTAGCGGCCATGTTCTGGAGGTTGATTTCATCGGTAACATCGCCCTCGAACGATTCAATGCTTTCGGTTTCCCACGAGTATGCATCGTCGCTTAAATCGTCATCGCTTTCGAAACCGTCGGGGAATTCGAAGTCTTCGCTTTCGGGGATGAGTTCGATGTTGTGAGGCCAACAGTTTTCTTTGGGGCCGCTTAACCACTGGACGATGACGTAGCCCTAAAAAGTTCGATATTAGACTCCGCAATTTACGAAATAACTAAAAATTGTGCAAGAAACTGAAATTAGCAGTCATTTTTGTAAATCCTAAAATCTGAAATTCTGAATTTTTAACACAACATTTAATATTACAATTCTAAGAAATTATCACAGTTTCAAAACTTAATTTGACCGTTAAGAAAATTTAAGAACTGAAAATCGTCTAAAATTCGCAATATTTAAAATTAAAAAAATGATTTTTTTAAGTTCTGAAGAATGGTAAACCTGGAAAAAATTCAACTACTCAAAAAAAACTGAAAAATACTGAAAACTGAATTAAACTTGAGAACTGCAACTTGAAGATCTGAAAAATCATCAAAATTTGAAAACTTAACCAAAATCTTTGCAACTTTGGGAACTGAAAATCGCTTAGAAAATTTTAATAATTCTGAAATTAATTTGCAAAATTTAAAAATGCCGAAAAATTTTATATATTTAATTTTAAAAAAATCTGGGAATTCAAACAGAGGCATGAAATTTTATGACATTATTGAAATTTGACCAAAAATGATCTAAACTGAAAACTGTAAAATTTAGTATGATAGATCTAAAATCCTGAAATCTAAAACTTTAACAGTTACAAATAGACCTGAAAATTTGCCTTACATTTAATTAAAGATATTGCTTAAAAAAATTCAGGAAACTGAAAACTGAAAATCGTTTTTAAAAGTTCTGAAATTAATTCGTAATATTTAAAATTAAAAAAAAAAGTTGAATTCCTGAAATTTTAAATCTGAGAATTCAAAAGAAACATAAAATTTTATAACGCTATTGCCAAATTAGCCTATACGTAAAAAGTCTGAAATTTTAAAGAATTAAAAACTGAATTCATTTTTTCGTGCGAAATTCAGAACTGAACCTTGAGTTTCTGAAAAATTATCAAAAGTTGAAAACTTGACCAGAATCGTTAAGAAAATTTGAAATTTGAAAATCGTTTACAATTTTTAATAATCCCTGAAAATTGGAAGTCTGAGATTTCAAAATTTCATAAAATTTTATAACATTATTGACAATAAATGATCTAAACTAAAAGCTTTTTATTTATAAAAAAAAAATACAAAAATTTATTATAAAAAATTTAAAATCCTGAAATCTAAAAATATAACAGTTACAAAAACACTGAAAATTTGAAATTTGAAACACTGAAATTATTAAAAAATATTCAGGAAACTGAGAATTCCAGAAATTTACTGTAAAAAACCAGAAACGTGCAAATACTGAAAACGGAAATAACTATCTCTAAGAAATTGAATAGTCAACCCCGAAAATCTGAAAAATTATGAAAATTTAAAAATTTGATCTGAATCATCAAGAAACTGACAAATAGTCCTGAAATTGGCTTCAGTGTTAAATATTTTAGATTTTATCAATAGTTATTTTCACTCAATGAAATCGTTAAAAATTTGTAGAAAATTAAAAACTTACTTCAGGACAACTGTCGATAACTCTGCCCATTTTGTAGTCTTGAGTGGGCTTCGCCTTGACTACACTACCTGGACGGAAAACGTACTTGACGTGTTTTTTCAAATCGTACACGCTCAGTTCGGTGGTGGAGAGCTCCTGAGGCTTCTGCTCAG
This sequence comes from Cynaeus angustus, assembly GCA_030157275.1. Lineage (NCBI taxonomy): Eukaryota > Metazoa > Arthropoda > Insecta > Coleoptera > Tenebrionidae > Cynaeus > Cynaeus angustus. The sequence goes on from CM058064.1 coordinate 14,144,173, forward strand.
GCTCAGAATGAGTGAACCATTTAATCTAGAAAAAAACCTTGAAAATTTTATTGAAGCAGTGTAAATATTTACCTCAGCTGTCCTCTCCTGGAAATTGACTCTTTGGACAACACCGTATTTGTCCGAATTTTCGTTACTAGGCACGACCCACTCCCCCGGGAAAAACTCGTGATCATCCAAAGACACGGAATAGTACAGCTCCGTCGTAGGCACGTCTTGTTCTTCCGTGCCGTCTTGCCACACCACGGTCGCTTTCGAATCGGTACACAAAACCTAAAAACACACTCAGAGACGAAAACGAGGAAATTTCTAACTCACATCCACCGCCACGATGGCACCGCTGGAATATTTGTTCATTTTCGGCGGACGGTGTTTCTTTCTCTGTTTGATCTTCGTAATTCTATACGAAGAAATCTCTCCGTTATTCTCTTCCTTTTCGTCTTCTTCGTCGGTGCACCAATCGGTTTCCGCGTCTACTGGCTCCGCGCACGTGTTCACGCAATTCTCGGTTTTAGGCACTTTGTTGGGCATATGTTGTAGCGATTTTTTCTTTATCCATTCGCGTTTCTTTAGCAAAATGTCGGTGGGTTTTAGTTTTAACAAGTGGCGATCGCTTATAAGTAAATGATCCGAATAAGGCAGGAGTTTTAATCTTAAAATTTTTAATGTTTTTTTTTTGGGGTTGAGAGAGTGGAGGGTTACCTTTTGATTTCGTCTTCTTTGAGTTCGGCATATTCCGTGTGGCCGTTGGGGGAACACCACCAGACTTCTATGAGGCAGATTTCGATGCTCTGGATCGTAAAAGTTTGGCCAATTTCCATTCTGCGTTTCATTGCTTTGGATTTTTTTAACCATTTTGCGTCTTTTAAGTGCATTGGGGTGCAGATCTTTAAGATGATATTAAAGTGATTTAAAAAGAAACTACATTTGAATTGTTCAAGTTTTTAAGTTACAGGAGCTAAATAGAACTGAGAATTTTAATTTGTTCCAAGATTTTTCAGGTTGCCTTCATTTTAAGAACATTAAAAAAATTAATACTAGTTATTTCGACAATTTACAATTAAAACTTCCTTTATTTGAATTTTTTTATCAGAAATGGTCCAACAATTCTAGAAAAATTCCAGTTATTATGACCATTTCTACCGAAACTTTAGGAGTAAGAATTTTAGAATTTCTTTCAATTCTCAGGATGGCTTCAATTTATTTTGGTGTTTTCAGAATTTTCAGGATTTGGAATACTTTTTACCATTTTCAAAAAAATTTTCATAGCTTTATTATCCAAAATTTCGTACATGTACGTAATATTCAAAATTTTTCGCACTGCTGAAATTTCTAAAAGTACAAACATTTTCAATCTTTCGAATTATCTTCATTTTGAAAATTTCTAAGCGTTTACAAAGATTTTGAAACTTATTGAGATCTTTGAGATTTTAAGCACCATTTTTCAGAAATAATTTATTTAAATTTGTTAGGTCTTTTAAGCATCTACTCAACTCGGAATTTTGGGAATATTGGAAATTTTCCACTTCCAAAGTTTACAGAATTTTCACAAATTTTTTTCATCTGGTTTTTTGATAATTCAATTATCTAAGATTTTTTAATATTGCTAGCAATACAAACTTTTCCAGGGTATCAAATCAAATTATCAAATTTCGAATTTTAATATTATCAGAATTTTCAAAATTTGTAAGATTTTGAGCACTTCAATTTTTATCATCTTCTAAATTGATAATTTAAATTTGTTAAAAATTGTAAAAATAATTTTTGCTGTTATTTTTTCTATTTATTATTAATTTGTATTTAAGACTGAAATACTGAAAACTTTCTAGATATTTTCAATAACGTATTTAAATTAAATTACCCAAAATTTTCCATTTATAAGATTACTGCAATTTTACAAGATTTTTTTTTAATTTTTGGTTTTTAGATTTTTATAAATTGAATATCTAAGACTTTAAAATTTTATCAGAAACACAAACATTTTTCTCATACACGAATTTTTCAAATCACCTTTTATTCAAAAATTTCTAAGCCTTTTACGATTTTCAGAATTCTTACAATTCTAATTTTTACAATTAAAAGAACTGACAAGAGTTCTAAGATTTTGAGGATTGAATTATGTTCATAATTCAGAACTGAGTATAAATAATTCAGAAAGTAAATTTTTAGAGCTTCAAGTTTTGCTTTCAAGATTTTTACAGGCGCTACTTATAGCTCTCAAAAATTTTTAAAAATTGAAAATTTTCTACAATTTCTCAGAATTACTTAAACTTCATTCAATTTTAGGACTTAAAAATGTAACTATTTAGTCTTTTTAAAATGGTAAATGGTTTTAGGTAAAACCTAAATGAAAATTTTGAAAGTTTTGTTATATTCTTTTTGTGAAAGCTTTGTAGCAATACATTTTCATTTTTTTCCCACTTTTAGAATACTGACTACTCCAAATTTTGCATATACACACCAAATTAAATTAGAAATCCATAAGTAAATTGCTTTAAATTTTCATAATTAATTAAAATTTAGTTGAAAGATTACGATTTCATTCAATTCTAAAAAATTATCTATGAATATCATTAAAAAGTTCAGAAAAATAAGATATGAAAAAATTTCCTTCCTAGAAGTTCCATGACATTTGTAACAATGAAAACTAAACGTCATTTTCTAACACAATGTTCAATTAACGGCGTTTATTCCTTTCTAACTGCTAATTAAAATTCAGCATAATTTTATACAATTAAAGTTGAATGAGAGGTCTAAATAAGCGGAAAACTTTGTAACCAAACAGATTAAATTCAAAGTTTTTAAGTGAAGATAAAAAAAAAAAGAAAAAAATACGCAAAAACAGTCGACAGGCCACCAAACTCTCGCCTTTAAAAAATTGCTTTATAGTTTATCACTTACCACAGTCTGTCCCGGATATCCAGGCCCAAGGTACACCCCATTTATAGAAAGATTCCAATAGTCCCTAATGCCATAATTAATACTACTCCTAACTTCCACAACCGATCCACATTTCGCCTGCATCCTTATCATTTGATCGATGCTCTACAACCCTCAAACTGAGTCATCACCCCCAATCACCCCTTTCTTACCTGTATCCTCCCAAACTTCTCCCCTAAAGCCACAGCATCCCCTACATCAAAAAGCTTCACAAAACACAACCTACTCTCTGGAACGTGCTCGATAACTTTATCGCTCTCCACAATCTGAACCGTCGCAAACTGCTTGGTTTTTTTACAGTAACCTCGTTGGGTTTCCTTCCCTTCTTCTAACCTTCTCACTATATCCCCCGGCATGATGTTGCGACTCATCAAGTGTACTTTGCTCTGTCTGCATATCTGTTTTCTGCTGGAATTGGCCCAAGAAACGAGGATTTGGCCCTTTTGAAGGGCTGAATATTCATCGCTGTCGGAGCCCTCGTAGCTCTCACTTACTACCCCAAAGGTGATTCGTTTGCGATCATCGAATTTGTAGACGAGATCGTGAGCGTAAAATTCTTTAACGGTGTCGGCGTTGACGGACATTGAAGTTGGAGCTGAATACTACACTACGATTTTGAAATTGGGTAGAAAAATCTTTTAAAATGGCCAATGCGATCGGGTTTTTTGACGTTTCGACGTGCGCATGACAGATGGGAAACAAAAGAGGGGGAAAAGCAGGCCACCCAATATACAAATTAGTATAAGAAGTTGCCTATATATTTACTTTTTTTTAAATTTTTTTAACTTCATTTATCTCTAATTGACACATATTTATTTTTATTTCACGCAGAATTAACACGTGTTTAAACTTTTTGTTCAATAGTTTTTTTTATATTTTCGATATTTTAATTTTTATTAAAAATAAATTCAAAATTTATAAATTTTACACTTCTAAAATTTAGTTTTAAAAATTTTGATTCGTTTATAAATTTTCAGACTCAGAATTATCAATTTTTTAGAAAATTAATTGCATTTTCTTAGTAGTTCTCATCTTACGAAGGTAGATATTTTGATCACCAAATTTTGTTAACTTAACTGAAAAAAAAAATGAAAAAACAACGTAGTTAATTATATTTAAGTTATTTCAAAAATTGTGTGCACTAAAAAAGTAAATTTAGTAAATGTATGTGTTTAAAAGGAAAAATATAATAAAAGAAAAGTAGTTCGGTGTGTCATTTATTTTTATTACACTTTTGAATCATAGAAAAATTATATCATATAAAAACAGATTAACTTTACTTCGATTTTATCAATTAGAGTCGTTGTTTACTGCAAAACACCAAAACTAAGTCACAAACTTTTAAACAAGGAGGTAGCTCTCACAACGTGCGGTAGTTCCATTGCATTCCATCTGTCAAATAGTGAACCAAATAAACAAACTTTTCTTTCCTATTTTTTCTTTTTTCTTAAAATGACGGACCCAACTCAACACGACGACCTTCTCTTCTCAATGCTGAAAGAATGCAAGACATTACCATCTTTCCTAGACCACATTTTCGGCTTCTTAAATCGAAGGTAAGTCAACCTAACCTCAAACCACATTCTATTTCATTTTTAGGACAGATTTCTACCACATTGCTACTGAGCCGAAGTCTCCCGTGGGGCTTCCTCCAGGCCTAGCGGAGCAAACAGTCAAACAAATTTTCTACAAATGGAAACCAGAGGAAAAAAAAGTGGAACCTACAACCCCCATTCCGGCCAAACCACCCCCGAAACCTAGCCCTCGCTCAGATAAATTCACTCCCTCAGACTCTTACAACGGGGCTGTTTTTGACACGTACAGTTGGTCACAGAGTCTTCTAGAAGTGGATGTTACAGTGAAGCTCCCTGATGGGGTCACAAAAAAAGACCTGTGTGTGGAATTGGCTTCTGAGAGGATTTCCGTGAGGTTAAAAGACGGGACAGTGTTGCTTGAGGGCGAGCTCTGTGAAAAGTGTAAACATGACGTAATTTGGTCAGTACAGAAAAATAAATTGGAGGTGCATCTGGATAAGTGTCGGGAGGTTTGGTGGAATTGTTTGGTGAAGAATGAGCCTAAGTTAGATGTGACGACTTTGGATTGTTCAAGACCGTACGAGGAGTTGCCCGAGGAGGCACAGGCGAAAATCGAGGAATTACAGTGGAATCAAGAGAGGAAGAGATTGGGGCTGCCCACATCAGATGAGTTAGTCATGCATAGGATTTTGGAACAGTCGTGGAGCGCTGAGGGGTCACCTTTTAGTGGCCCCTTCGACCCGAGCGCTGTGAAATTCAACTAAAAACTTATCTCCCAGTTTTTATATCTAATAAAAGTTTTTGAAGAAACTACCGTCATTCTGTTTTAACATGTCTGTGAGTGTGAACATCAAGATAATTTTCCTCCTCTGTTGTCTCCTTCCAAGTCTGTATTCAACCACTGATCATTTTATCGTTTTTATTTTACTTTTGAACAGTTTTAAGCGTGCGCCGCACATACGACGGCTATGATTGTCCCCCAGGATCCCCCAAGCACTTCCTCGTCGACTGTAACTTCTGTAAATGTGACAGGGGCTACCTCGTGAACTGCACCCACTATATTTGTACCCCCGACGACCTCATAGCGACAGGCGACGAGAAAACCTGTGTTGAAAACGAAATCAAGTACGATAATTGTGTTTTTTGCCGGTGTCGGAACGACATGTGGCTCTGCACGAAGCCACGATGCAACACGACACAGCCTCAAATCAAGAAGCGCTCGATCCCAGGTAAAAACCAATCAAACTCGTAAATTCTTCATTCACTTTGTTTTTAGAGACTTTCTGCATTTTCAACGGAATGAAAAAACGCGTGGATTGTGGAAACTGCGTTTGTAAGGACAATGAATGGGAGTGCTCGGAAAATGCGTGTGAGGCTCATAGTAGACAAGTGCGGTGTAGGTATAGAATCAGTTTTGACTCGTAAGGTTGAGGGTGTGAGTTGTAGATATTTCGTTTTTTGAGGACGATCTGAAAGATGTGCCCTGTGCCCCCCACGACGTTTTGGCTTTAGAGTGTTCCTTCTGTCGTTGTAATGGGAATTCGGTGGGATATAGTTGTAGAGCAGCGGAGAATTGTAATGAAGATGTTGATGAAAGTGTGAAGATTAGATCTGGAAGGTTTTTTATTGATGTGGTGTCTAAGAAGTAGATTTTTGAATAAATTTTGAAAGAATCGTATTTTCAGATTTATTTGAAATTATTGGAATAAAACATATGCGATTAACTTCAAGGTTTTTAATATTAGTAAGAAAAACAAAATTTTGGTTTAATAAATAAATAAAAGTTTGGAACCCAACTTATAAAAAAAGCTTGAAATTGTGTAAAAGAAGTGCCTATTTCTGATTGGTAAAATATCTCTAGTTGCCTTATTCTACGCGTTGGTAATTCAGATTCAACTTTTCAGAATTGCCAACTGTCTTTATGTATCAAGTGATATTTAACCTCAAATTCTCAAATTTACTACTAAGATGACAGACAAAGCTGCCAATAGCATTTTTATTTTTTGCAGTTGGATATTTATATAGTTAGGAATAAATAATAAGAATAAAGTTTTTTTTTTAAATATCAGTTGTTTGACGACTTATTTCTAATTGATATTGATGGCTGAACATAATTGAGAATGCACTTTTTAACCTCTTCCTGTAATTTTATTTTATTTATTTTATTTACTTTATTTATTATATTAATTTTATCTATTTTATTATTTATTACTTTTAATAAGACTAGGTCTTTCGATCCTTTAATGTTTTTTTAGATTTTTGGTTCTAATTTTATTGAATTATTTACTGTCTTTAAAAATTAGATTGTTTATATGCATTTAGAGTACTACTGAATTTTTTTTGGACTCTCTATTCTCTCTTCACTAGTTTCTACTTTTTAATTTCAAAATTTTTCGCTTCTGCTGAATCCCTTGAGAATTGTTTTTTGGATACAAAGAATTAGTAGTTTTTAAAAATGTTCACAGATTAAAAAAAAAAAAATTTAAATCATTTTATTTTCGATCAGCAGCAAAAAACGATCAATTTTCTTTCAAGGGAATATAGAAAAAAAATCTGAAACATAAAGCAAAAAATCCACGTTCGGCTCCAGATCGTTATAGAATTGTTAAACTGTTTTTTTTTGCTGAAAGATTTTGTAAGAAATTAGGTAAAGTTGTAAATCTTGTGCTCGTTTCAATAATATTTTTTTTTTTTAAGTAATGGAGAAATTTAAAGTAACAAAAAATGCGAGTAGAACCGCAAATAGAGGCCTTCAAAATTACCACAAAAATAGAAAAAAAATATATTAATAGAAAGCTTAAAAATTGTTGGCATCTTAAAATCGGTTCAAATTTTTCCAAATTTCTAAAATTTGTTGCAGATTTTGGGACTTTTTTTTATTTGAAATAAAATTAAATTACAATTTAGATTCCTCTAGTTTCTTAATTTAAAGGCACTATTGGAATTTTGCTTATTTTTTCGTCATTCTTACTTCATAATAGACAAGATTATCGCTATAACTAAAATTTAGCACATGAGCGTAGCAAAATCGATAATTTCATGAGTGCCATAATTCCGCATTATAAACGAATATCATACGCTATTTTGTAGTCGAAGTAGGAAAAACATAACACCATTTCAAATTTCTTGTGGTGACTAATCAAAAAGACTGCAGAAGCGGAGCTAACCCAAATGGAACATATATTGCTATTTGTACGATTTGTCACAAAATTGCTATTGGTTGCCATTTTTGGTTTGTTTGAGGCCTGTAGAAAAGTAGAATTTTACAACTTATAAAGAGACGATGGTAAAGAGAAATATTTTAGTTGTTTACATTGAAAACTATATCGTAAGAGCATCTTTTAAATGATAAAAAAAATGAAAAAAGTAGTCTAGGAAAATTATAAAATGAGATGTGATAGAATACCTAGAATATAAAAAAATTTAGTTTTTTTTTGTTCAATCATCAAATTTTGACCTCCCTCTATAAACCAAAACCCAAATCACCAAGCACATATTTTTTCCTGAAATATACTTCTGAAGGGTTATGACCTATACCCACAAAGCCACAGATATAAAGGTCGGAGTTTTATAACATTATCAGTTTTCGAGAATCAGTGATCGAAGAAACATCTCGTCATAAAAATGAAAACAATGTTAGTTCCTCTAGTTTTGGTCTGTGTCCTTGTAATAAGCCACGAAACGTTAGTCCAAACAGGTAAACCCCAATTTCAGTAATTTTGCACAAATCTACGCAGTTGTGACGTAAATCTATTTACTGTAAAGATTCTTCGAATTCCAAATCGTCGGATTCTCTCAAATACTGTTCCACTTTCGTGATAAAAGGTTATCTAAGTCAACAAGTCATTGCTTCTATATCCAGCGATGATGAATTTTTCTGCTTTCAGCGGAGTGCCCTCTTGGCGCTCGAAAAACCATGGACTGCAACACCTGCGTTTGTGTCTACGGCCAGTGGAGGTGTAGCCATCGATCGTGTTATCAACCCCGGCCAAAACGAGGTAACTCATTCGAGCTTGGTGTTTTTTACTAAGTATTTGTAACCTAACACCTCTTGCTTTTAGCTAACTCCAAAACACTTGTAAGACTACAAATACTTGGTAAAGTATGAGATGTTTACAAGTGTTTTTTTGGCAGGTGTGCCTGTGGCTGCTGACTTAAAAAACACCCCTTGTGCTCCTAACGACTACTTCAAAATCGACTGCAACACTTGCTACTGTAATATTGATAAAACGGGCTATCTCTGCACGGAAAATCTCTGTTCTTTCACGGAACTGTCACCTTCTAACGATACGGTAGCGAGTACATCTAACCCTGTTACTAATAAGAATGTTTCTGTGGCGGATGGGGGTGGAACGAATGATACTCAGCACTAGAATCTAAGTTTTTTCGTTGGGACCGTTGTAGATCTGTTCTCTTGTACGCCCGGTCAAGCTTTCAAGAAGGACTGTAACACTTGCACTTGTACTCCGGATGGAAAAAACGCTATATGTACCCTCATGGACTGCAAGGCTGCCAACGTGACGCAATAGAATTTTTAAACCTCTATGTATTCTATATCGTATTAATATAACAAATATAGTTCCCAAACACGTTTATTATTACATTTCTACATGTGCTCCTTAAAAACTAAATCAAAATTCCCTGCCTCCACAACGCGAGTTCTAGGCACAATTCCCTCATTCTTCGCTTTTTCGTCAACGACTTTGTACCGGCGATGTCCTTCTTTGTAGCTGTGATAAATTTTCTCATCGTCGCCGCTTCCACTGAACTCATCCTCCTTGTCACTATCGCGAATTCCACTTCCCAGCTCCTCGTCGTTTCGATTCTTGAGGAAATCTTCGTCGTCCACCAACGTCTCTTCTTTTTTCACTTGGGGCAGGGGACCACCACCTCTCGCATAAAGCCCGTAGAGATTCCCTCTTAGCCTGTTATGAGAATTCGGAAACCATGAAGGGTACCGCGACTGATAACGAAACAAAGCACAATCAATAAAAACTACAAGCGTGAGCAGAAGAACGAACTTCATTTTGGGTTTTCGGAGAGCTGAAGAAAACACTTCTGGATGTTGGTGGAAATAGTTCCTGATTTATTACGGTAAACGGGCGGCAACTACCGGTTTGTGGTTCCGTAATCTCACCACAAAAGGAAGTTACTAAAAGTGGGCTATTTAGAGAGTTAAACAACTAATGTTGATAATCTATTAAGAATAGAAAGAGAGGTTTGAAAATTTGAAATAAGTTGGCAACTCTGTTGGTGAACAACTCACATGATTACCAACAAGTTTCGAAGTTCAAAGTCATGTTAGAAGCTGTTTTAGTTTAAGTTTGTGTTGAATTAAAAAAAATGAATCCAAAAACTGTTCTATATCAAAATAGAGCCACCATTACATAAAAAAGGTTTTTTAAATTGAATATCTTTAATAATTAAACAAAAGGATATTTTGTGGAAAAAGAAAAAGACGAAACTACCAATTTGTTTAAAATCATGAAATAATTTTAAAATTCCAAAATTCTTGGAGACTCGTAAAAACTAAAAAACTGTCCTAAAAATTGTTTTAATCAAAGATGTTGTTTTTTTACAAAAAGACAAAAATTAAGATAAATTTAAATTGTCATTTATTTTTTTTAAATTTAATTTAATTTTTCTACATAAAATAGAATAAATTTTGCGATAGATTTGACGAATTTGTACCATCTAAAGCTGAAACTTTTTATGTTTCTATTTTTTTCTACTGTTTTGTAGGAAAATTGAGTTTTTATTGTTGTGAATCACAAGTCCTCTGCATGTTATCGTTTAGGTATTCTTCGATTTGATAAAACATTAACTTGACTACTTATCGCGGCACCTTGTGGATGTTTTACGTAATCATGAATCAAACTATACTCTCTATTTACTTTTATCTTTTATCTTTATCACAACCAATCAGATCACTTATTAATAGATTTTAACTTGCAAAAATCAGTAATACTATATTGCTATACGATGTATTCACGTAAAATTTCCTCTCTTCTTTCCCTCTTCTTGGTTATCATACCGCTCCAAGAACTCTCCGCAGAACCCCAACAGTTTCCCTACGTAGTTTCCCTTCATGCTGCTGATAAATTTGACTCGCAACTATGCTTGGGGGCCATCCTCACAGACCAATGGATCGTAACCGCCGCCCATTGCCTCTGGTACGTTGCTCTTATCTCAACCTTCTTTTTAACTTCTCTTTTTAGGTTCACAAAAGACGTGGAGAAGCTCTACATCACCAGTAACGACCTCGCAAAGTACAAGCTCGCGAAGATAGTAGAACACCCAGATTTTAATGATTTCCACATGTGGAACGACATCGTGTTGATTAAAATCGATGGAAAGTTCGAGTTTTCTGATTCTCTTGCGCCGATTGCAGTTAGTGAGACTCTTGGGAATGAAAATTGTATTGTTGTTGGGTGGAAAAGGTTTGGTGTCTCCACAGAGTCGAAATCTGTTGATGCTCGTACTCTGACGCCTGAAAGGTGTGATGCTAATGCTTTCGGATCTCGCTACAATCGTTTGGCGCGGGGGCCTGGGCAGTTCTGTGCCAACAGTTGGGGGACTCAGACCTGTTTTGGGGAGATTGCGGGTCCTTTGGTTTTCCAAAATACGCTTCTAGGAATTGGGTCGTACGGTCTTGATAAGAACTGCGAGAATAATAAGTTTCCGGTTGTTTATACAAAACTCTCACATTATATGAAATGGATTGAGAATATCGTGGAAGAAGAATAAAAAACTTTTTTATATGTTTTTATTAGGATAAATTGTGGGGATAAGAAAAACAAAATAAAATTGCTCTAGTTAGTACCGCTGTAGTTTTTAGTTTCCAATGGTTGCTTGTATCCACTCCTTATAGTATCCCACCTTTGTGAAAACATCAGGGTACTCATGCTCCAAACAATTTTCGTCAAGACTATAAGAAACGATACCCACAAGCGTGTTGTTCTCAATCAGAGGACCCCCAGTTCCCCCATAGCAAGCTCCAAGCCCCCCAGATTTGGAATACGCGCACATTTGTCCAGGGCCCCGTGTAAACTCATTATAACTAGATCCAGTTCCCATAGAAAAACATTCAGACTCTGTCAATACCAAAACATCCACAAATTGAACACCAAATGTTATATTGCTTAGTCTAAAGTCCCAACCAACAAAAGTACCACCTTCTCCAACATCACCAAACTCTAGCGGCTGTACAAAATCTGTGAACTGAAACGACCCGTCGATTTTAGTCAAAGCGATATCATTCCAAACACTCTCAATAAGATTGAAATCTGGATGTGGTACTATCTCTGTGAGGTTGTACTTTGAACCGTTTTCATCCAAAATGTAGACATGTTCTGCTTTTGTCGATGGCCTAAAGAAAAGTGTTAGTAGAAATCAACAGTGAGGAAGACGTACCAAAAGCAGTGGGCAGAGGTTGTAGCCCACTGGTTGTTCAGAATAGTACCAATGCAGATTTGAAGGTCATAATCAGATAAGACTGCGCTATAGGACACTATGAATGGAAACTGACCAGGTTTTGGTGAGTCCCCACCGATCATTCGTGACGGTAAAGCTCCAGTTGAAGCAAAGAAAAAAACAAAAAAAACCAAAAAAAACATTTTTGCAAGACTGTTTTTGCCAAACTTAATCTTAACAATGAGATGTGATTACCAAAAATAGATAAAAAAAGAGATAATAGTAGTGGGAAATCATCTCGAAATAAAAAATATACATGGAGTGGAAAAAAATGCTTGCTTATCTCTTATATTTTCTACGTTCATCATTAAATGGAAATCAATCGTTACAATATCTACTGTATTTTTAATTATTATTTGGCTCTAATTACAATTTAAGTATAATGGCTATTTTATTCTTGTTGTTGTGTCTACTAATCTACAATTCAAAGTTAACTAACGACTGGAAAACCGGCTCTGTCTTAATTGCCAGCCAATTTATGTCCCAAAATTTTTGGGTGTTATAATATAAGAACCTCTGATTCAATAAACAATTTATTAAAAAAAACACAAACAGAATGAAGACTTTCATAATATGTTTGATTTTGAGTGTGATTGTTGCAGCGGTGATAGCTCGTAAGTGGTCGAAATTATAACAATAATTTTAGATTCATATTAATCTCATTTTTAGAAAAACAGTGTTCTACCGGTGAAACCATCATGAGAGACTGCAACATGTGTATGTGTAAAAATGGGTTTTGGGGTTGTACTAGGAAGTTTTGTATTAAGCGAGAGAAAAGAAGTGAGTGTTTGTTTTTCTGAGTTTTTTTTTTCATTTGTATTTACGTTTAGATACTATTTGTATGCCTGGTACTACTTTCAAAATCGATTGCAACACCTGTTCTTGTAGCGTCCAAGGAACAGAAATGAAGTGTACTCGAAGACTTTGTGAAAAACGTACATAAGAAATTTTTTTTTAACTAATTTTGCATGAAATAAAAAAATGCAGCACTGATCGTTGTACGAAAATGGGACAAATTAAGCGTGTACTCTAAAAGTTTGATCACAAATAAATGATATAGCAAAATATAAGCTTTCAGAGACCATTTTTTTAATAAATGAAGTTCACAAGAAACGGCCAGTTTCGGTTTTATAGAGTGAAGTTTGTTGCTTGAAGAAGCAGAAAAATTTTTTACAAGCTTTATTTTTATTATTTTTTTTGGGTTAAAATTAGTTTTAATTTTGTGACTTTATGGGAATGAGTTATATCTAAGTTAACGGACATAAAATCTAAACGAATTTTACCATACTTGGCTTAAAATATGTTTTAGTAGCAAGTAGTGTTCTTTTTTGTTAGAAAAAATATAAAAGAAATCTTCAATTATTTCTAAAAATACGATTTGTAGAAAAAAATAAAAAAAAATTGAAAGGGACTTGGCGCATCCACCATTTGTAAGTACAAAATTTAATATATAATTCTTTAGTACTATTCTACGTGAGAAACAAAATAAAAAACGAAACGACAACTCTTGCTGAAAATATTAAATCCAAAATAAAAAAATATTATCCAAAAGAAAATTTAATTTTGGTAAAAATTTCTTGTGTAGAAAAAATTAGCTTTACTAAGAACGGAAAAACCAAATTTTTGAGTTGCTTTTTTTAAATTAGCTGCCTCTCTAAAGTTTTTTGTTTCTAAATTTTATTATGAGAAATCTACAAAAAAACTAATTTTGTTGAAAATTTTTCAAAATTTGTGATTTTTTTTTATATATTCGTACATCTACTTTTTGTGCAAACAATATTTTAGAAGATAATGAGAGTTTTTATAAACGTGAAAATTTTAAGATCAAGATTCAGTTTCCTTTCAATTTTGATTTTCAACATATAGAACTTTAATTAAAATAGCAGGATTTTTTTAACGATTCTCTATAAATTAGGTAACATTGCAGTAGAGTCTCAATTTAATTAATCTGTAACAATCTAGAGCTAAAGTTGAACTAGTTAAAGAACCAGACTAGCTCAAAAATACTACAGTTTTTTTTTTTTTTTTATATTACAGAAGTTAGAAATTATTAAAATGAGAGAAAATAACAAATAGTGTAAATATTTGAAATCTTAAACTTTAAATCAAAAAAATCAATAGAAATTTATCGTATTTAATAATTTATGTCAATACTGACCAATTAGTGCTGCTCAGCAAATAGTTTATTTATTATGTGACGATTGGTTTCCAAGTATCGTTGGATGTAAACATTATGGGAAATACCTAACCACTTCTCTGAGAGTAGCTACAAGATCTGCGATAACTGATTATTGTTTAAAATGTATACACTTTTTTTTATTTTTCTGTTAAGTTGTTTTTTTTGCATTTAAAAAAATAACCTGTTGTAAAATTCAGATTTTTTCATTAGAAAATGTGGAATTGGCGCATCCACCTTTTGTAAAAACAACGTCTAGTCTATTTTTTTTAATCTGTCTGTAATATTAGAAATTGTCTGTCACAATTTTTTTGTTTGTAATTGTTGATTTCTACAACCGATTAGAAAAAACCTACAAGAAAACGGCAAATTTTGCTATAAACATAACCCTTGAGAAAAATATTCTTTGAACATTTTTTTTATAAAATAGTCCAATTTTTTAGAAATTTGGATATTTCTGAAAATCTAAAGCGTCTAAAAGATCAAAAATTCTTAAGTGATACAGAAAAATTTAAAAACTTAAGAATTCTAGAAAGAATGAAAAAGTAAGGAACATTAGACAATCTAGAAAAATTCTAATTAAACAAAAAAATAAAATTATCAGAAAAATTTAAATAGAAAAAATTCTTAAACCTTAAATCTTGTGTCTGTTTTTACGAGCAATCTCATAGTCAGTTCTAATTAAAAACTGCCTATAAGTAGATCACAAATATTCAACTTTCAAAAGTCTCAAAAATTGAAAAACGGCCCAATATCCCAAAAAATGCTTTAATCAAAAATATCTTCATTTTACTCTGAAAAAAAATCTTAAAAGTATAAAAAAAATCTACGAAGACAAAAATGAAGAATGAGTAAGAAATAGACATTTATAAGACTCAAAAAATTTCCAATAATCTAAAAAATATTCTAAATCTTCATCGTTTAAAGAGTGAAAAAAATTAAAACCAGTGTAACTGAAGAAAATCTGAATTGCAAATAATACAAAAAAGGGAAATTTAAAAATTGAAATAATTTAAACAACTCAGTTGTTTGTTTATGTTGGTGTTAACGTATAATCTCAATTATATTTTTATCAGCTTTATCATCATTAACTTGTCTACTTCTCCAAATAAATCACGCTACTTAAGTGTGTTGTAAAAATGTCAAAATTTGAATTTATGGTCACACTGATGAATTAAATTTACTTAGACATTTTATTTTAATTTTTATTCAACTTATATCATAATTCTTGCACAATCTTAATTTTTATAGCACATCAACACATTTTTTATTTTTATATACCTTCTCTTAAATACATTTTTTTTTTCTTTTTTTATCTCTTCTAATGAGAGATATGAGTTTAAAGTTAAAGATAATTTTTTGAATTCCCAACACAATTTCAATAGCATTCTAATTTTTTTCTTGAGTGGGTGTTTTACGCACTCGCTTGTCAAACAATACCCTCCACTTCCATTTATCTTTTATCCTTATCAGCACTAATCAGATCATTTGATGATTGCTTTAAAGTTGCAACAATCAGTAGTACTGCATTACTCCACGATGAATTCTAAAATTTCCTCTCTTCTTTCCCTCTTCTTGGTTATCATACCGCTCCAAGAACTCTCCGCAGAACCCCAACAGTTTCCCTATGTAGTTTCCCTTCATGCTGCTGATAAATTTGACTCGCAACTATGCTTGGGGGCCATCCTCACAGACCAATGGATCGTAACCGCCGCCCATTGCCTCTGGTACGTTGCTCTTATCTCAACCTTCTTTTTAACTTCTCTTTTTAGGTTCACAAAAGACGTGGAGAAGCTTTACATCACCAGCAACGACCTCGCAAAGTACAAGCTCGCGAAGATAATAGAACACCCAGATTTTAATGAATCCCACATGTGGAACGATATCGTGTTGATTAAAATCGAAGGAAAGTTCGAGTTTTCTGATTCTTTTGCGCCGATTGCAGTTAGTGAGACTCTTGGGAATGAAGATGGTATTGTTGTCGGGTGGAAAAAATCTGGTGTTTCCACAGAGGCGAAATCCATTGATGCTCGTACTCTGACGCCTGAAAGGTGTGATGCTAAAGCCTTCGGATCTCGTTACAATCGTTTGGCGCGAGGGCCTGGGCAGTTCTGCGCCAACAGTTGAGGGACTGAGACCTGTTTTGGGGAGATTGCGGGTCTTTTGGTTTTCCGAGACACGCTGCTAGGAATTGGGTCGTACGGTCTTGATAAGAACTGCGAGAATAATAAGTTTCCGGTTGTTTATACAAAACTCTCATATTATATGAAATGGATTGAGAATACCGTGGAAGAAGAATAAAAAACTTTTTTTTATGTTTTTATTAGAATAAATTGTTGGGATAAGAAAAACAAAATAAAATTGCTCTAGTTAGTACCGCTGTAGTTTTTAGTTTCCAATGGTTGCTTGTATCCACTCCTTATAGTATCCCACCTTTGTGAAAACATCAGGGTACTCATGCTCCAAACAATTTTCATCAAGACTATAAGAAACGATACCCACAAGCGTGTTGTTCTCAATCAGAGGTCCCCCAGTTCCCCCATAGCAAGCTCCAAGCCCCCCAGATTTGGAATACGCGCACATTTGTCCAGAACCTCGTGTAAACTCATTATAACTAGATCCAGTTCCCATAGAAAAACATTCAGACTCTGTCAATACCAAAACATCCACAAATTGAACACCAAATGTTATATTGCTTAGTCTAAAGTCCCAACCAACAAAAGTACCACCTTCTCCAACATCACCAAACTCTAGCGGCTGTACAAAATCTGTGAACTGAAACGACCCGTCGATTTTAGTCAAAGCGATATCATTCCAAACACTCAATAAGATTGAAATCTGGATGTGGTACTATCTCTGTGAGGTTGTACTTTAAACTATTCTCGTCAGAAATTTAAACATCTTCTGCTTTCGTCGATGGCTTAAAGAAGTAGAAGAAGTAGAAATCAATTGTGAGAGAGACGCACCAGAAGCTTATGACTTAATGTTGAGGGTAGTACCAATGCAGACTTGGAGATAATAATCAGATCCGCATCTGTGTTACACCACGAAAAAAAACTGACCATGTTTTGCTAGATTTCCACCAATATTTCGTGATGGTAACACCCCAAATGAAGAGAAAATAAAACGAAGTAAAGCAACATTTACACTATTTTCGTATTGATAAAAAAGATAATAATAATAGCGAGAATTGAGCTCGAATTAAAATATATACAGAGGGTGGATAAATAAAGTACTTGGGTATTCCCTATAATGTTCAGCCTTCAACTTTAACTAGAAATCAGTCGCCACAGCATTAAGAAAAATAAATAATTCTAATTGCTACGTCGCACTAATTGTTAGTCAATATTGACACAAAATGTTAAATACGATAATTTTAATCAGCTCTGTAGTATAAATAAGTTGGCTGTAGTCTTATAGAAGTTGTCGATAATCTGTTGAAGAAACAAGAACAAAATGAAGACTCTCGTTATCTGTTTGATTTTGAGTGTGATTGTTGCTGCGGTGATAGCCCGTAAGTGGTCAGAAAACAATAAGAATTCTACTCTCATACTGTTCTCATTTCTAGAAAAAGATTGTAATCCGGGTGAAACCAAGAAGCAAGACTGCAACACATGCAGATGCACAAATGGACTTTGGAGTTGTTCTAGAAAATTCTGTGTTAAACGAGAAAAAAGAGGTGAGTGTTTGTTTTTCTAAGATTTTTTTTTTAATTTGTTTTATATTTAGATACGATTTGTACGCCTCGTTCTACTTTCAAAAAGGATTGCAACACTTGTGTTTGTAACGCCCAAGGAACACATGCAGCGTGTACTCTAAAAGCTTGTCTTTAAATAAATAAAATCAGTTTGTTCAATAATTGTATAACTATTAACTCATATCGCAAAATATAAAGCTTTAAAACACAAGTTTTTTATTTTATAGCAATTGTACACTCTAATGATCACAGAAAGAATTTTTTTAACAGAAAACAAAAAGTTTGCCCGTTTTTCTTAATTTTACTGTTATGTTGAAAACTATTCTTGTCTAAGTTTAATAAAAAAAAATGTTAAAAAATAATCAGTAAAAAAAAATATTAATAAAACTAAATGGACAATTCTGCCGTTGTGCTGGAAACTTTCCATTTTCAAGCTTAATTCGAAGGAAAAAAACAAAATTTCGCCTGTACAAAAACTTTGATTCTGTTAGGAAACTTGGCAGGTTCAGTTTTTCTAAAAACAAAATTCAAGTTGGCTTCTTTCTCTTAATTTGCTGCTGTTTAGTAAATTTTTGGTTTTTAGGTTTAATCTGGAATGAAAAATCAATTTCCACTATAAATATAATGTGTTGAAAAAATTGGATTCTTCTATTAACAAAAGGAGACAATGCCCATCTACCTTTTGTGAATAAAAAGTTCAAATTAGTTTATTTTTCTTAATTTTGCTAGTGTACTGATAATTTCTTGTTTGGAAGTTTAATTATGGACTTATGGAATAAATTTGATTCTTTTATTAAAAAAGGAAACTTTGTTAAAAGAAACTGAAAAAAAAATCCATTTTTTGCCTGTGTTGGGAATTTCTTAGTTCAATTAAGAAAAATTTAAAAAACGACAATTTTCGCTGAAAATTTTACCGGTAGAAAAAAATTGATTTTTTTATTAAGACATGAACTTGACACGTCCATTTTTTTAAGATAAAATTTAAGTTGCCTTCTTTTTTAGTTTTGCTGCTGTATTTATCTTTTAAGAGCTCATATTTTTATTTGTGATTGTGTAAAATCTAAGAGAAACTGTCAATTTTTGCTAAAAATGATCAAGAAAAAAATTAGAAATTTTTATTTAAAACGCAGACTTGGCGAGTAAATTAAAAATGTAAAAATAAACAACAATTTTTGGTAAATTATATATAACCTGGAAGATAAATTTAATGATTTTATTAGAAAAGGGGCATTCACCTTAAATTCGTCTATTATTTCTGATTTTGCGTCTACGTTGGAAATTTTTCGTTCCAACTTTTGTAAAAACAAACTTTAAGTTAAATGCTTAATTGTGCTGCTCTATTAGAATTTTTTTATTTTCCAATTTAATTACAAAAAATTTAATTTGAATTTAAATTTGTTTTAATTTTTAGTTAGAAAATTTAATTAGGAAAAAACTAAAAGAAAACAACTTGTGCCAAAAATATAATCTCAAAAAAAAAAAAACAGAAGGTAAGAAAGGAAAAACCTGATTTGGTGGTTTAATTCTTGCTTAATTTTTTAATTAATTTTAATTATTTTTTAATCAATGCAAAAATTTAAAAATTAAGCAAAATACTTATTTTTAGCAAAACATTTTTATCGTATCGTTTTTTAACATCAAAAATATTTACGAAAAGCTCAAAATTTACAGGGCATAAGCGCCTCAGTTTTGAGGACATTTCAAACCGGAAACAGTGCAAAAAATGCAAGAGTGCAAGAACTAGAACAAAAAAACTAGTTAGACGACCTTGGTTCTGGTTTTCATGGCGCATCGTGAAATTCCTGTTTAATCCACTTTTACTTTCATAAAACAGCTGTAAAATACACGTGCGCTGGAATAGAACTTGAGACGACATTGACCTACTGCTTTTACTATGACGTAGTAGGATTATAACGGAAAGGTTTATTTCCTTAAAAAATCAGTTGATGATCTTTGATCGCAACTGCGCAACATAATTTTAATCAACACGGCTAAAAGAATATAAATTAAATTAATTACAATCTCCTCGACCAGTAACCAGTTCTTGACAGCTCTTCGAACAAATAACAAAATGAAAAATCTCACGATTTTTTTGGTTTTTTGCCTGATCATCGCGACTGTGATGAGCAGTGGTAAGTCACGAATCCTTTTTTTTTCTTTTTTTTTTCTTATTTTGATTCTAGAACTAGAATGTCATCACGGCGAAACGAAGCAGATTGAATGCAACACTTGCAGATGCAACAACGGTCGCTGGACTTGTCCTAGAAAATTCTGCCCAACTCTTAAAAAACGAGGTACTTTTTAGGTTTTCTTTCAATTTTAGTTTTTAATCGTTTTGTTTTATTTAGAAGCCGTTTGTAAACCTGGAAGCACTTTCAAAAAGGACTGTAACACCTGTGTCTGTAACGCCGAAGGCACAAATGCAGCGTGTACTCTGAAAGCGTGCCTTTAGGAAGGAAAAAATGTTAGATTACTGTTGAAATCAATAAAATCTACTTGAAATTTTCTTGAATTTTCTTGAACTGAACGAATCAATGAACGAAATAGTGAGAAAGAGCCTCACACCGAAAGTATCTGTACCGAGAAACGCACAAATTTTCCAATAAAAATTGTTTGTTTTATTCTGTCACAAGTTTGATAGTGGTATCACTGTTTCTGACTTTTGACCCGATTATTTTGCGTCAGTGTAGCCTTCACGATTGCAAATATCAACAATAGTTTATTTGTTGTAAAATTTGAAGGAATATTGCACAAAACTTGTAGATATCACTGCTGATTTTGTGACTTATGAGTCTTATGACTGCTAAAGTTACAGAATCTAACAAAAAAAAAGTCTTTTAAAAATGAAATTTTATTACATACATATTTTGTTATTTACATTTCTTTAATTTCACACAAATAATAAGCTTGTCTTAGCTCACACTTTTATAAATGTTAAAGTTACAGAATCTAATAAATAATATTTAAAAAATGGTTTATCCTATAAGCAATAATTTCTATTTTTTCCTATTTTGTTGTGCGATTCTGTAATTTTACGCAAATAATAGGTACGTCTAAAATAAAAACTTTCTAAAATTTTGTTGTGATAGACACATAACTACAAATTACAGAGTCTGATAAATCCGATTGAAAAAACTGGTTCTTACTAAAAATGAAAAATGGCTATTATTGTCGCCCTTTTTAATCTTTTTTGTTGATCTCTTAAAAATATGAATCAAAAAAAGAAATTTTGGAAAAATTAATTTTATTGAAACTTGTAACTCTGATGATTTTATCACTTCAACTTATTAAATATGCCAGATCTCAATTTGATATATCAGAAAAAAAAATTGTTATTTAGAAAAGTGATGAACTAAAAGATTCCATTTTTTATTATACTTTGTAATTCTGGTAATTTCTTTGCTATAATAATGAAATTTGGAGATTTTATTGGTTTTGGATGAGTAATTGATAGTGCCAAATCCCAGATTTGTGGACCAGAAAAGATAATTTTAGAAATTCTCATTTTTTGAACGAGTTAAAAGTTTTCATTTTATTACTTAGATTTGTAATTCTGGTATTTTTTTACTATAATAATAAAATTTGGGGAGTTTATTATTTTTGGCTTAGTAATTAATAGTGCCAATTCTTAGATTGATTGAGAATAAAAGACAGATTGCAGAAATTCTCACTTTTAGAACGAGCTAAAGTTTACCATTTTTTTAAATTAAATTTCTAATTCTGGCAATTTTTTCACTATAATAATGAAACTTAGGGAGCTTCTTATTTTTGGCTTAGTTATTGATAGAGACAAATTTCAGATTTGTAGAGCAAAAAAGACAAACGTTAGAAATTCTCATTTTTCGAACGAACTAAAAGTTTCCATTTTTAAAATGAAAATTTCTAATTTTTTTCTTTTTAATTGTACGACTTTCCAAAAGTAATAATAAAATTTTTTAAATTTTATTATTCTGACCCCATCAATTAAAAAATTACGAAAAGATGCGGAAACAATTTAATTTATGCTAAAAATAAAAATTCTTTTTCTATGTACAGTTTCCTAATTACACATAAATAAAAAGTATATCTAAGATAGCAACCTCCTTGAATTTCTATGTGATAGTTTAAAAAATGCTATAATTACAAAATCTGCAAAAATCTTATCAAAAAAATTTTATTCGTTGAAAATTTGTAAAAAAATGTTTTTTGTTGTACAATTTTGTAATTTTGCACAAATATTAAAATAAACATGTTCAAAGCAGAAACCTTCTCAAATTTTGTTGTTATAGTCTCATAAATATAGAAATAACAGTTTTTTTTAATTTTAATTTTTTTTTGAGTCTTAGAAAAGTAAACTTTTCGAACTTTTCTACTTTATTGTTTTATTTCGTAATTTTAAACAAATAATAAATATGTGTAAGACATCAACTTTCTCCAGTTTCGATGTTATATCTTCATAGATGGAAATGATATAAAATCTAAGATAAAATGATAAAAAAAATCCCTAAAAAAGATTTTTTCTAAATTCCTAGAACTTGTCTTTTTTGAGTTCTGATTTGTAACTTCTCAAAAATAATAAACATATTGAAACAGTGACCTACTCCAATTTTGTTTTTATAAGCTTAAAAAATACAAAAATAATAAAAATATGAAAAAAAATAAAATACAAAAATTAGAATATAAGAGAAAAGAATAAAATATTTTAATTCGTACAAAAAATTTTAAAAAAAATAGGTTTATTTTTGTATCTACAATTTTCTAAATTTTACACAAATGATAAACATCCAAAAGATGGTAACTTTTTCAAATTTTGTTGTTAAAGTTGCACAAATGCAAAGGTTACAAAATTTAAATAAAAATAATAAAAAAATTGATTCGTTCTATGAAAATCAGTTTTAAAAAATGTTCTCGTTTATTCTACGATTTTATGATTTTCCAAAAAATAATCATATCAAAAAAAGCACTTTCTTTAAATTTGTTGCTAATGCCTCATTTTGAAAGTTACAGGGGTAAAGGGTAAAGGTCAAAAATAATTCGATCCATCCTTAAACAAAAAATTCCTATTTTTTTTTGTTGTACGATTTTGTAATTTTGCTCAAATAACTATAGATAAGTACTTTCCTACATTTTGTTGTTACAGCCTCATAAAAAAAGTTACAGAATTTAAGACAAAATCACGAATTTTTTTTATTTCTTCTTAAAAATAAGTTTAATTTTTTTGATTGTACGATTTTGTTTTAGATAAATAGTAAGCATAAATAATTTATAATAGCTTTACCAAATTTTATTATTATAGTCTTTTAAATACAAAATTTGCAGCATCTAAAAAAAATTAAAAGTTTTTTTTGTTAAGACTTCTTAAATCTAGAAAATAAAAATGAAATGCTGTGCATCACTTGAGAACGGCTAAACCAATTCAGCATTTTTTTTTAAATGGATTATTATGATCCAAATATTTTTTTAGAAAAAAAATTGAATAAGTTGGCCGGAAAATTGAGAAATTTGAGAAAACCTTAAGATGCATTAGTAAGCGCATCACTTGAGAACGCTTGGACCGACGTCGCTATTTTTTTATTTTAATGTTAGTCATATTCTGGATAAGGGTTTTACCAAAAAAAAATTGAGAAGATGCCCGGAAAATTGGGAAATTTGGAAAAAACTGAAAGTGCTTTTGTAAACGCATCATATGAAAACAGCAAACTCAGTATAGTTTTATTCTCAAACATTAGAAAGACAATTTTTCCATTCGAAATTTGGCATTTATCGCGTTATTTTATAGGTAACCATAA
The DNA here is from genome assembly GCA_030157275.1 of Cynaeus angustus. NCBI lineage: Eukaryota > Metazoa > Arthropoda > Insecta > Coleoptera > Tenebrionidae > Cynaeus > Cynaeus angustus. The sequence goes on from CM058064.1 coordinate 14,167,762, forward strand.
ACTATTTGCTCGTGTTAATGAGTAATTAAATCCACAACCAGTAAAAATACTCGATAACGACATCCTATAAAGATTAGAGCAACTTAGCCAGTATCATTCTAAAATGCATATTTTGAAAATTTTTGTGATCATTGTTCTTCTCTTTGGCATTTCCTTAGCTGATGACTTTGACGCCAGAATAAGAGGTAAATAAAAGCCGTCTCTCTAAAATTTACAAACTGAGAACCTTTTAGCTTGTATTGAGAAATACAAGATGAAAAAGGGCTGCTTCCACTGTTTCTGCGACGACCAGCAAACAATGGAAAGATGCGTCAGTATTTGTCACAAAAATTAAATCCAAATGTCTAATAACCCTAAATTTTCCAAATACATTTTTTTGAAAAATGATAATATGCGTAATATGCTAAAAATAATCGAAACGCGATAGCACAGGGTAATTGGAGCCCACAAACACTATCGCTGAACATATATCACAAGTAAGAGACAACGCATTTCACATTTATCAAACCACGCCTTCAAGAAACAGTTTGAAAGGTAAAGTAAGGTGTAACAAGGTGACATTATTGTAAAAATGGTCGTGAAACTAAAAGTCATGAAAACTGTGGCTCTTGTGTGTGTCCTGAGCGTCCTGGCGCTGAGCTTCGCGTTCGAGGAAGAAGGTACGTATCATAATAAAAATCGGAATTGTGCCGTTCACGATTACATAACAATCAGTGGCTTTTTTAAGGTTGCAAGAAGAATAGTACGTGGAAAGTCGGGTGCAACGTTTGCACTTGCAACCCCGATGGTTGGACTTCCGGTTGCGAAATGCTCAACCTCAGTTGCGTTTTTGCCCCCACGCTCCGAGGAGGATTTAAAAGAAATTAAAATTGTATGAAACGCAAATAAAACGTTTTATTTCTACTTCTACAAACTGCAACGAAATTCCCTTTCGTCGAGCCGAAAAAATAAAGTGAATAATGTCAAGGTTTGACGATAAGATAATTCCGTGTTTGCAAACATTAATTGTAGAAAACAGCAATTAGGAAAAACATAAGTAGTGATAAAATTACTAAGGTTATTGTCAGAGGAAGGAGAATTTTCGTTCGGAAAATAGTCTCCTTGTGTATTTCGCCTGGGATTTCCTGGAGGTTTCGCTCTAGTAGAAGACTGGCTTCTTTTATGAGAGTGGTATCATTTTGGATAGCTGGCTCTGAAAATGGTAGTAAAAATTAGAATATGATTGAAAAAGAGGTCTTTTTTCTTATTGCAGTATACCATACCAACATATGTTAAATGATTTTTTTTTAAATTTTAAATGTTTATTAGAAAATTCAAAAGGTTTAAGAAGTTTGAAATTAGTGTTTTGACTTTTTTTAAGTCGGTCAGTCAGTTAAAACATTGGTAATTCTAATATTCATTTAAACATGACTACCAACATATTTTCAATTTTAAAAGCCTGTTTATGTTCGATCATAATATTTCACTTATTGGTTTTTTTACCTAACTTGTCTTTGCTTGAGGTAATTTGGATATTATCTTTATCTGTTACATTTAGATTTCCACCGTCGCGTTTGTCATTACCGTCCATGCCATCACCAGAGGTACCACTATCGTCAAGTCCTAAAATTATAAATTAGTTCCGTTATTAAATTATATTTAAACCGTCATAACCGTCATCGTCATCACCATCTTGGTTGTCATCAGTACCACTGCCTTCTTTTACTTGATCATCTAGATTTTGTGATAAAAAATAGCAAAAACAAAGATAAAAAATTATAAAACAACTTACTAGATACATTATCTATGGTTTGTGTAGAATGAGTATTATCATTACCTTTTTTGTCATTTCTAGCATTCCCGTTACCGCCTTCTTTGTTGTCATTTTTACCTAGTGCAAAATTTTTATATATTATTTTTAATTTATTACGCTTAAAAATATATTTACTAGGAACAGTGGCTACGCTTGCATTATCTGAAATATCTATATTGATTATCCAAGGAGTTGTGACATCATTTTTATCTATGACAGTTGAGTTATCGTCGTCACCACCTTTTTTCTCATCAGTATCTGTTTCATTGCCTTCAAGCACCCGATTATCTGAAGCTAAAATAATGATAAAAATTATTATTTTGAGGCTGATAGTGATAAATTAATTTAAAACGTTACCTATAGTTCTATTGTTTTGAATATCTAGACTACCTGGAGTAGTTCCGACGTTTGTGTCATTTGTTATAGTTGATTTTTCACCGTCATTACCATCAGTCTGAATATCTGGAACTAAAATGACGATAAAAATTATTATTTTTGAAGCTGATAAAGATAAATTTATTAAAAACATTACCTGTGGTTCTATTGTTTTTAGTATCTAGACTACCTGGAGTAGTTCCGATGTTTGTGTCATTTGTTATAGTTGATTTTTCACCGTCACTACCGTCAGTCTGAATATCTGGAACTAAAATGACGATAAAAATTATTATTTTTGAAGCTGATAAAGATAAATTTATTTAAAACATTACCTATGGTTCTATTGTGTTTAGTATCTAGACTACCTGGAGTAGTTCCGATGTTTGTGTCATTTGTTATAGTTGAATTTTCACCGTCACTACCATCAGTCTGAATATCTGGAACTAAAATGACGATAAAAATTATTATTTTTGAAGCTGATAAAGATAAATTTATTTAAAACATTACCTATGGTTCTATTGTGTTTAGTATCTAGACTACCTGGAGTAGTTCCGATGTTTGTGTCATTTGTTATAGTTGATTTTTCACCGTCATTACCATCAGTCTGAATATCTGGAACTAAAATGACGATAAAAATTATTATTTTTGAAGCTGATAAAGATAAATTTATTTAAAACATTACCTATGGTTCTATTGTGTTTAGTATCTAGACTACCTGGAGTAGTTCCGATGTTTGTGTCATTTGTTATAGTTGAATTTTCACCGTCACTACCATCAGTCTGAATATCTGGAACTAAAATGACGATAAAAATTATTATTTTTGAAGCTGATAAAGATAAATTTATTTAAAACATTACCTATGGTTCTATTGTGTTTAATATCTAGACTACCTGGAGTAGTTCCGATGTTTGTGTCATTTGTTATAGTTGATTTTTCACCGTCATTACCATCAGTCTGAATATCTGGAACTAAAATGACGATAAAAATTATTATTTTTGAAGCTGATAAAGATAAATTTATTTAAAACATTACCTATGGTTCTATTGTGTTTAGTATCTAGACTACCTGGAGTAGTTCCGATGTTTGTGTCATTTGTTATAGTTGATTTTTCACCGTCATTACCATCAGTCTGAATATCTGGAACTAAAATGATGATAAAAATTATTTTTGAAACTGAATGGTAGTAAAAATAACATATAATTAAAAAAAAAATTGTTAGAATTTTCTCGTATGTTTGCAACTTGTTCAATAGATGTTTTAAATATAAAAATTAAAGTAATATTTTCAGGTGACTCATTTAGTTTTGAAGATCATGCATATTTTTTTTAATTTTGGTATTCTAAATATTTTACGTCATTTTAGAACGTTTTTCTAGTACTTTTTGGTCAGTTTTTTATTTTGATTTTTTTTGTTTTGTAGCATTTTTCAAAAATACATAAATACCGAAATTTTAAAGATTTCATTTTTAGAATATTTTCTAATACATGCACATATCGCCTTAAATTTATTTTTTTACAAAAAATACTTATTTCCATTTTTTTTTAATAATTTTTTTGAATTGTTTGCGTGTTTTTGACTTATTTTGTTAGATTTTTAATCTCGTAAAATTTTATGGATTTTAAATAATACTAGTGCTATCAAGAATATTAAAATGTCGGAAAATTTACTCTTAAACAATTTTTATAAAATATTAGGAACATAGTTTTTGCAATTTTGGATTTTTTCGAGTTAATTTTTTAAAAATTTAGAATCTTTTCGACAATATTTAAATAGCAGGAAATTTTTGTTTCAAGAGTTTTTTGGTTTTACAAGTATGATTTTGAGTCTATTTAATTATTGTATATATTGAATTTAGCAAAATAATTTTTATAGTCTTCAAACCATATTAAAACAAAATTTTGTAAAATTTAATACCACAAATATAATTGAAATTATTTTAAATGTTTTGACTTTTTTATTAGATAGTTACTATTTTTGAAATTCTATTTTTTTGAATATTATTAATATTATGAAAATTGGAATAGATCCGACGATTGTGTCGTCTGTTACAGTTAATTTTTCACCGTCATAACCGTCAGTTTGTACATCTGGAACTAAATTAATGATAATTTTTTTTATTTTTGAAGCTTATAGACATAAATTTATTTAAAACGTTACCAATGGTTCTATTGTTTTTAGTATCTAGCCTACCTGGAGTAGATCCGACGTTTGTGTCGTCTGTTATAGTTAATTTTTCACCGTCATAACCGTCAGTCTCAACGTCTGGAACTAAAATGATGATAAAATTTATTATTTTTGCAGCTGATAAAGATCAATTTATTTAAAACGTTATCTATGATTCTATTGTTTTGAGTATCTAGCCTACCTGGAGTATATCCGACGTTTGTGTCGTCTGTTACAGTTGATTTTTCACCGTCATAACCGTCAGTCTCAACGTCTGGAACTAAAATGATGATAAAATTTATTTTTGCAGCTGATAGAGATCAATTTATTTAAAACATTACCTATGGTTCTATTGTTTTAGTATCTAGCTTACCTGGAGTAGATCCGACGTTTGTGTCGTCTGTTACAGTTGATTTTTCACCGTCATAACCGTCAGTCTCAACGTCTGGAACTAAAATGATGATAAAATTTATTTTTGCAGCTGATAGAGATCAATTTATTTAAAACGTTATCTATGATTCTATTGTTTTGAGTGTCTAGCCTACCTGGAGTAGTTCCGAGGTTTGTGTCGTCTGTTATTGTTGACTGTTCACGGTCACTACCGTTAGTTTGTACATCTAGAACTAAATTAATGATAAAAATGATTATTTTTGAAGCTTATAGATATAAATTTATTAAAAACAATACCTATGGTTCTATTGTTTTGAGTATCTAACCTACCTGGAGTGGTTCCAACGCTTGTGTTATCTGTTATAGTTGAGTTCTCACTGTCATCAGTGTCAGTTTGAATATCCGGAGCTAAAATTATAACAAAGTGTAGTTTTCTTAAAGACGATTAGAAAATATTAATTTACTACAAACAACATCCACTTTCTCTGTTGGATCAGTGGTACTGTTAGAAAGGGGAGACGCAATGCGGGAGATACTCGTCATCAACTACATCTACATTTAACTTTACCTTCTGTTAGATTTGGTGACAAAGTCGTAGTAGTAGGTTCCTCTAAATATGGGTTAAAATGCTTTGGCGGAATCCGAAGCCATATTCGTAGGTTTCTAAGTGGAACAACTAGTAACTGAGCACTAACACCCGCTAATAAAAAAAAATAAACCAACTTCAACATCTTGCAAAAACTCACTTCAATGAACCAAAAATGAAGTATGGACCACAGATAGGATAAGAAAATAAAAAAAGAAAAACAAAATTGTTTGTATTTTCCAAGACCTAATTCATAGATGTTCTTTCTAATAGATTAGATAATCATAAAAATAGTCATATTGAAACGTGGAATTGTAAATGTAAACAGTTTTATGTAAATATTGTCTTGTTGTTTTCGGAAGTGTTGAGCGCTATATTGACAGGAGGATTTGCGTAGCCGTCGATGATAAGAAAGTAATCTTCATCAAGGTTGTCACGTCTAATAGCCAAAATTTGAGGAGGGATCACTTCGTATGGTACTTCTTCGATTATCTCTTTCTCTGGTCTGATAGTAGCAGTGACGCCTTGAAGTAGATGTTCAACCGGAAACTGGTCTTCTTCAAAGACGAAATCTTCAGGTATGCTCTTGGCGACTTTGATTTTGTCTTCGCTTCCGCTTCCTTCCTCTTCTAAGCTGATGTCAGAGTTGTTGGTGTGGATTTCTGTTGTTTCTAATTCATGATAATCTAAGTCACCACTTCCGGAGCCATCAGTAAAGATGGTAGTGGTTGGCGTTTTTGTATCAGTTTTGCTTGAAGCTTTATAATCTTCGTCATCCATATCTATTTCGGTACTTCCATAACCATCACCAGAAGAAATCAAGTCGTTTTGATTAGTTCGTTCTGACTCAGATTTTGTAGTTGAAAAATCACCATCGTCCTCTCTGGTTAAATAAATTGCAGCATTTGATGTTGTTGAAGAAGATGCGGTTGATACCGTAGGGAGAATATGATAATCTTCGTCATCAGTGAGTAACTCTCCACTTCCAGACGCGTCATCAGTGAGTAACTCCCCACTTCCAAACCCATCATCACTGCTACTAGTAGAGCCAAGAACTACATCGGTCGTCGTTAGTGAATAACTTTGATTTGATTTTGTCGCTTCAGATTTTGTTTGAGAAAGATTATCATCATTGCTCTCGTTGGTTGAAAAGATGGCATTTGGTGTTATTAAAGAAGAAACAGTAGTTATTTTTGAAGCCTCAGAAAAGTTATGATACGGTTCATTATCATTATCTGGGCGTCTACTTTTAAAGTCATTATCACTCCTGTTGGTAGAACCAAAAACCACATTGGTCGTGGTCACAAGAGGAACCTCAGTTGTTTGAAGAAGATCTTTATCTATGTTGTTGTTATTTCCTTTGATTGCAGCAGATTCAGTAGTTACTTGATTTTCACTCCGATCATCTAAAATCATCCTTCATGAAATAATTCCGATTATTCTTCACTTACCTCTGTGCACAATCGGATTAAAATTTTTATCAGGAACGGACAGAACGTAGAAAAAATGTTGTGGTAAGTACCCAGGAACTATTAATACCCTACAATCACAGCAAACAAAGAAAAACAAGACTGTTAAACTTTTCAACATTTTAATGACAATCAAATACTTAAATAACATACACTTCACACGAATGTGGATACAAAAATTACTGTTTACAATATTTTACCCTCCTTTCCGGCTGAATTAAGATTAGATAAAATCGAATAGTGAAAAGAAAAACGTTTTTTTTTATGGGAGTGATAAATATATGAGAAAGTAAAAATTAAATTACTCTTTGCGTATGAATGTCTACGAAGATGAGGTCGTCGCTACCACTTCCATCATCATTACTGTTACCAACAAAAGCAAATGGTTCTTCTACGGCACCGCTACCACTACCACTGATAAACATGTTTAGTAGTAGTACAGTTTCATGTGTGCCATGTCTGCTGCCACTACCGGATCCACTACTATCGTCACTAAAATCTTCGTTATCAGTGAAAGTGTTCAATAGAGGTCGTGTACCGCTACCGCTACCACTGAAGAACAAGTCGTCGTTGTCTAACAATAGTACAGTTTCATTTTTGCGAGAAAGAAACATGTTTTTGTTGTCTAGTGGTAGTACAATTTTATGTGTGCAATGTCTGCTGTCACTACCGGATCCACTACTATCGTCACTAAAATCTTCGTCATCAGTGAAAGTGTCCAATAGAGGTTGTGTACCGCTACCACTACCACTGAAGAACACATCTTCGTTGTCTAACAAAAGTACAGTTTCATCTTTTTGATGACCGTTGCCACTACCAGATCCACTACTATAGTCACTAAGATCTTCGTCATCGCTAAAAGGAACCGCAGAAAACTGAGAGAAAAATTTTGATTGCTCAAGATAAATCTGTTCTTTTCTCAAACCGCTGTTATCATTACCATCGCCCGATGATGTCATTTTACTTTCCACTTCTTTCTCTGACTCTAACTTTAGGTCGATTACCATAAGATTCTTCTCATTTTCGTTCAAAACTTTATCTTCATGCTTCCTTATCTCGAGAATTTTGGTAATTTCACCATTTCTTTTATCTAACTTTTCACGATAAGTGTTACCTTCTTTGACGTACTCAGCAACTTTGTCGCAATTAACAATCACAAATAGAGCTATTAAAAAGCAGGAGAATCTCATTTTGATCGAGTTAATACTGAAAAATTTTGCGTACTACCGCTTTATCAGATACCGGCTACGATTTCATTGATAAGCATTACTCAACATTTCGCAAAAGAATTGCATACAGTGCAAATATTTAAGGAGAATGAAGTATGAAATTCGCCTTTTTCTTTTCCCAGAAACTAGTACGAAGAGAAGAAAGCGTGTTTTCCAAGTTCATCTATTTTGGTCTCTTATTCAGGGTAAACAAAAAAGTGTTTGCTCAGCTTGTTAAAACGGCGAGGAAAATCCGTATCTTATCAGTACAAATAATTTAATTCTGAAAAATCAAACAACAGTGATGGTTAAAAAAATGTTTATACAAAGCTATCTTAAGAAGCTAAAAAGGTTTGTGGCGTTTTTTTTGGTAAATTCAGCAGGTGGTAGGATTTCTAGGTCGTCTTCGTCGTCGCCATATCCACTTCCGCTAAACTCAAGATCGCCTGGGGTAGTTATCTTGATCGTTGTCTTTTCAGGGATTTCTGATGGTTTAGTAATACTTTCTGTGATGCTTTCCGCTGCAACGTCACTGGTACTTTCAGTTACAGTTTCAGATGTAGTTTTGGTCGTAGTTTGAGCAGTAGTTTCGAGGGTAGTTTCAGTTGTGGTTTCGGTAGTACTTTCAGTTATAGTTTCAGTTGTACTTTCAGTTGCAGTTTCAGTAGTACTTTCAGTTGTAGTTTCAGTTGTACTTTCAGTTTCAGTTTCAGTAGTACTTTCAGTTGTAGTTTCAGTTGTACTTTCAGTAGCAGATTCAGTAGTACTTTCAGTTGTAGTTTCAGTTGTACTTTCAGTTGCAGTTTCAGTAGTACTTTCAGTTACAGTTTCAGCCATAATTTCAGTTGCTGTTCTAATAGTACTTCTTTCACTGCTACTTTCAGGAATTTTAGGCCCAATTGTGGACCCTCCCCGTCTATAACACTTCCTGCAAACTCTAGTTCCATACCGGCGGTCGTAGCAACATATATAGCACGAAAAACACACAAAGTTATAATTACATCTATTCACAGCTCCTCTTCCTGAAATCCTGAGTTTTTACCAAATAAATCTAAATTTTTCTTACCGTAATAAAGTCCCATGGGATTGTAATACTGATGTGGACGTTTGACAAGATATCTGTGGTTGTGTAGAGGAAAATTCCCATTTTGGTACACGTATCTTACAACATAAGAATCAACCAACGTGGATACAACAACAACCAACACCAAAATTTGAAACATCGCACTTGGTGTTCCGATAAACTCGGCAATTTTTCTGAAATCTCAGAACGATTAGAAGCACTTCCCACCAGACAAATGACACTGCTTGAGTGTTTGTACATGCCAATTTCAAAGATAAGTTTCATTATTTACACGTTTCGTTTATTTTTTTAGTGAGGTGGTATTTCCTTCCGGTTTAGAAATGCACAAAATTGCCTCAGTTGGGTTCTTTCAGTACACGAGAAATAAACATATTTTTGAAAGAAACATATTTTTACAAGTTTTGTTTGAACTAAAAAATATGAAAGCATGCTTTTTCTATCATCATCATCATCATCATCATCATCATCATCATACTGTGAAAACCATTTCTTACTCGATACTTGTTTTAATAAAATTTTTGTCTATTGTCCAAGCCGGAAAGGTCCCTTTTTTAAATAAAAACATTGATATTCTCAAGTTATTTATTAAATGCATATTAATAATAATTTTTGAAATAATGTACTAACACTGCAATCACGATCACAATTTGCTGCTACAATATACGCAGCTGCAACAGCTTAAAAACATATAAATTTTATATATAATTCGTTCTCACTTTTAAATTTAATGAGATCCTTCAATATGTTTTTTATATAGATATTGGAGGCTATACCAAAGAGGTTCAATGCTGGGAAAAGATAATACAGTTTGTTTATTATTTAAAAAAATAAATATAAAATTTGTTTTATATCGACATTGAGGCAATACAATTGTTTGTATACTGATAAACTGAGAAAAAATAGCTCGGCGCATTTCTTAGAATAACCTTAAACATTTTTTCTTGTTAGTAAAATATGTTTAAAATTATAACTATTTCTTCAAAATCTAGAACGAAAATGAATTCGATTTTTTTAGCAGGTTTGAAATCAAAATTTTGATCCAATGGTATTTATTTAGCGAGGCTAATTTTAGCGTAGCCACTACTGTGTTTGTATAAATCGTCAATAGATAAGCGTTTCCTTGAAGAATTTTATTTACCTTTTTACTAAGTTCTGACATTGTCATCATTGTCATCATTATTTCCATTACATGTTTTTTGAGAATTTTAGATTTGATATTTTACACAATGAGTAAGAAAGTTAAAAATTATAACTTTTCCAAATTTTGTATATAATTCATTTGCACTTTTAAATTTAATGAAATTCTTCAATATATTTTTATATTGACCTTGTAATTTTTCTATTTTTGAGAGTAGCTACCACTAAAAAATTTACCGCTTTATCAGATACCGGCTATAATTTCATTGATAAGCATTAGGTATTAAGCATTCAGCAAAAAAATTGAAGTCAATGAAAATATTTAAGGGGAAAAAAGAAAAAACCTCGTTTTTTTTTTCTCTCAGGAACTGGTACCAAGAGAAGAAAAGCGTATTTTCTAAACTCATCTATTTTGTTCTACTATTCATGATAAACAAGGAAGTGTTTTCTCAGATTGTGAAAACGGAGAGAGAAAGCAGTATGTTATCAATGTAAAAAAATTATTTTATTCTAAAAAGTCAAACAAAAGTAGTGTTTCAAAAAATGTTAAAAAACTTTTGTTGTTTGTTTTTGGAGTTTTTTTAGGTACTTCCTGATTCTTCGTAGTCTTCGTCGTCGCCGTCTCCACTTACGCTATAGTGATCATCGCTTTGGGTGGTTATCTTGAACGTTGTCGCTTCTGGGATTCTTTCTAATGGTTTAGTGGTACTTTCAGTGATGCTATCAGTTTCATTGTCAATGGTACTTTCCGTTATAGTTTCAGCTGCAGTTTCGGTGGTATTTTCAGTTGTCGTTTTGGTGGTAGTTTCAGCTGTAGTTTTGGTAGTATTTTCAGAGATAGTTTCAGCTGTAATTTCGTTAGTATTTTCAACTGAAGTTTTAGTAGTTTTTTCAGTTAAAGTTTCAGTTGCAGTTTCGGTCATAGTTTCAGTAGGTGAAATTCTAGATTCAGTAGAATTTTCTGTTGAAATAAATGCAGAAGTAGTAATAGAATTATTAGAAGTTTCTGCTGTAGTTGTGATAAGAGTTGCAGTTGAAGTACTAGATACAGAAACGGATTCTGTGGTAATTATAGTAGAACTAGTAATAGAAGCACTAGAATCGGTAGAAGTTTTTGGTGTAGCTGTGACAGGAATTACAGAAGAAGTACTAGATTTAGAAACAGATTCTGCTGTAGTTATGATAGGAGTAGCAATGGAAGTACTAGCATCAATAGGAGTTTCTGTTGTAGTTATGCTAGAAGTTGCAGTAGAAGTACTAGATTCAGAAACAGATTCTGTGGTAGTTATAGTAGGAGTGGTAATGGAAGTACTAGCATCAGTAGGAGTTTCTGTTGTAGTTATGACATAAGTTGCATTAGAAGTACTGGATTCAGAAACAAATTCTGTGGTAGCTATGGTAGGAGTAGTAATGGAAGTACTAGAATCAATAAAAGTTTCTGATGTAGCTGTGATAGAAATTGTAGTAGAAGTACTGGATTCAGAAACAGATTCTGCTGTAGTCATAAAAGATGTAGAAATGGAAGTACTAGAATCAATAGGAGTTTCTGTTGTAGTTATGCCAGAAGTTGCAGTAGAAGTACTAGATTCAGAAACAGATTCTGTGGTAGTTATAGTAGGAGTAGTAATAGAAGTACTAGCATCAGTAGGAGTTTCTGTTGTAGTTATGCTAGAAGTTGCAGTAGAAGTACTAGATTCAGAAACAGATTCTGTGGTAGTTCTAGTAGGAGTAGTAGTGGAACTATTAGCATCAGTAGAAGTTTCTGTTGTAGTTGTGACAGAAGTTGCATTAGAAGTACTGGATTCAGAAACAAATTCTGTGGTAGCTATGGTAGGAGTAGTAATGGAAGTACTAGAATCAATAAAAGTTTCTGATGTAGCTGTGATAGAAATTGTAGTAGAAGTACTGGATTCAGAAACAGATTCTGCTGTAGTCATAAAAGAAGTACTAGAATCAATAGGAGTTTCTGTTGTAGTTATGCCAGAAGTTGCAGTAGAAGTACTAGATTCAGAAACAGATTCTGTGGTAGTTATAGTAGGAGTAGTAATAGAAGTACTAGCATCAGTAGGAGTTTCTGTTGTAGTTATGCTAGAAGTTGCAGTAGAAGTACTAGATTCAGAAACAGATTCTGTGGTAGTTCTAGTAGGAGTAGTAGTGGAACTATTAGCATCAGTAGAAGTTTCTGTTGTAGTTGTGACAGGAATTGCAGTAGAAGTACTAGATTCAGAAACAGATTCTGTGGTAGCTATGGTAGGAGTAGTAATGGAAGTACTAGAATCAATAAAAGTTTCTGATGTAGCTGTGATAGAAATTGTAGTAGAAGTACTGGATTCAGAAACAGATTCTGCTGTAGTCATAAAAGAAGTAGAAATGGAAGTACTAGAATCAATAGGAGTTTCTGTTGTAGTTATGCCAGAAGTTGCAGTAGAAGTACTAGATTCAGAAACAGATTCTGTGGTAGTTATAGTAGGAGTAGTAATGGAAGTACTAGCATCAGTAGGAGTTTCTGTTGTAGTTATGACAGAAGTTGCATTAGAAGTACTGGATTTAGAAACAGATTCTGTGATAGTTATAGTAGGAGTAGTAATGGAACTATTAGCATCAGTAGAAGTTTCTGTTGTAGTTGTGACAGGAATTACAGTAGAAGTACTAGATTCAGAAGCAGATTCTGTTGTACTTGTGGTAGGAGTAGTAATGGAAGTACTAGAATCAGTAAAAATATCTGTTGTGGTTGTGACAGGAGTTGCAGTAGATGTACTAGATTCAGAAACAGATTCTGCTGTAGTTATGATAGGAGTAGTAATGGAAGTACTAGCATCAATAGGAGTTTCTGTTGTAGTTGTGACAGGAGTTGCAGTAGAAGTACTAGAATCAGTAGAAGTTTCTGTTGTAGCTGTCATAGGAATTGCAGTAGAAGTACTAGATTCAGAAACAGTTTCTGTTGTAGTCATAATAGAAGTAGTAATGGAAGTACTAGAATCAGTAGAAGTTTCTGTTGTAGTTGTGAAAAGAGTTGCAATAGAAGTACTAGATTCAGAAACAGATTCTGTGGTAGTTATGGTAGGAGTAGTAGTCGAAGTACTAAATTCAGTAGAAATTTCGCCAGTGCTTGACACCATTTCTGTTGTAGTCACATTCGTAACCGATGTTGTCGAACAAGTCGTCGGACACACCGACGGACACACCGATGGACATATCAGTGAACACGTTTCCGGACACACCTCAGGTTCCTGTCTTAGACAACGTTGACAAGTCGCAACTTCTTTACAAACTTTAAAATTGAAACAACTATCCCTACAACATTTATAACCATCCGGACACAAACCCTCCTCACAAGCAAACAAATCATATTCCGTCGGATGAAATGGTATCTCACATCTAAATTTCTCGACAGGACAACACTCTACAAACTATATCATCAAACTTAAACTTTTCACTCTCAGTTTTTACCTGTAGACTCGTAATATGAACATGGAGCTACCCTACAAGTCTTGAAAAAATAACGATCGTAGTAACATTTGTAACCGTTCGGACAATAGCCAGTACACTCGTATTCTTTAACTCTTTGAGGACTGAAGCTGCAAGGACAACGGTTCCGTTGAAAAGGACAACAAGACTGATATTCTGAAAAAATATTCAATGTTGGAAATTTCTTTAGTGGAAGTGTTACCAAAAGGAAACGCCCAAGAAAAGTCACAGAGTAAAACACCAAATACAATTTTCAGCCACATTGCAGCGGCTTTACTAAGTGATAGGCCCAAGGTAACAAAATTTTAAGTCACGATAAAATATAAATAAAACATTTTTGTAGATATTGAACGTCACAAAATTTAAAAAAAAATGTTTTAAATAAATGTTGATACAAGATAAAATAGAACACCATCTGCTAAACTGTGAAAAACATTTCTTACTCAATGTTTATTTTAATAAAATTTTCATGTCTATTATGACTATTAAGATTTCTACTTACGTTTAAATTTAATGAAATTCTTAAATATGTTTTTTGTATAGATTTTGAAATTTTTGTATTTTTGAGTCTGTACTAAGAAGTTGCTGTCTTGAATACGCCTATTATATGTGTAACAATATAAAATCGTGTAACATTTTTTTCTTTTTTAAATTTTCTTACGATTTTTTTCGCTTGTTTACTTTTTACGTTTATAAGACAATCGCAATGAAATTTAAAAATAGTGAAATTTTTAAGATGTTTTTTATTAAGGTAAAATGAAAAAGTAATAAAAAAACTTTTTCAGTATTTTAGAATTCTGGAGTTTTCACATTTATAAGATAATACCAGTGAAATTTTAGAAATTGCTTTCTTTGGCATAAAAATATCAAATTTTAAATTTTAGAAGTCATGAATTTTTTTCAATATTATTATACAATTATTATAGCATTTCATAGACAAACTTTACTCAGCAAAATTATTTGCATGCAATGCAAATATTTAAGGAGAAAAAAGAAAGAGCTTTTTCTTCTCTCAGGAATTGGTACTAAGAAAAAAAAAGCGTATTTTCCAAATTCATCTATTTTCTTCTATTATTCATGATAAACAAAAAAAATATTTTCTCAGATTGTTAAAAAGGAAAGGAAAGCAGTATGTTATCAGTGCAACTAATTTTATTCTAAAAAATCAAACAAAATTAATGTTTAAAAAATATTTACACAAAGCTATATACCGAAGCTACGAAAGTTTGTGAAGTTTTTTTTGGCAATTTCTGCAGGTGGTAGTGATTCTTCGTAGTCTTCGTCGTCGTCGTCTCCACTTCCGCTATAGTCAATATCGTTTCGGGTGGTTATCTTGAACGTTGTCGTTTCAGGGATTCTTTCTGATGGTTTAGTGGTACTTTCAGTGATGCTTTCAGTTACATTGTCAATGGTACTTTCCGTTACAGTTTCGGTTGTAGTTTCGGTGGAAATTTCAGCTGTAGTTTCGGTAGTACTTTCAGAGATAGTTTCAACTGTAGTTTCGATGGTTCTTCTAGTTGTAGTTTCAGTAGGTTTTTCAGTTAAAGTTTCAGTTGCAGTTTCGGTCATAGTTTCGGTTGTTGAAATTTTAGATTTAGTAGAATTTTCTGTAATAGTTGGTTCAAGAGTAATAGTAGAAATACTAGATTTAGAAAAATTTTCTGTTGTAGTCATGATAGAAGTGGTAATGTTAGTACTAGGATCAGTAGAAGTTCCTGTTGTAATTGTGACAGGAGTTGCAGTAGAAGTACTAGATTCAGAAACAGATTCTGTTGTACTTGTGGTAGGAGTAGTAATGGAAGTACTAGAATCAGTAAAAGAATCTGTTGTGGTTGTGACAGGAGTTGCTGTAGATGTACTAGATTCAGAAACAGATTCTGCTGTAGTTATGATAGGAGTAGTAATGGAAATACTAGCATCAATAGGAGTTTCTGTTGTAGTTGTGACAGTAGTTGCAGTAGAAGTACTAGAATCAGTAGAAGTTTCTGTTGTAGCTGTGATAGAAATTGCAGTAGAAGTACTAGATTCAGAAACAGATTCTGTGGTAGTTATGGTAGGAGTAGTAGTCGAAGTACTAAATTCAGTAGAAATTTCGCCAGTGCTTGACACCATCTCTGTTGTAGTCACATTCGTAGCCGATGTTGTCGGACAGGTCGTCGGACACACCGACGGACACACCGATGGACATATCAATGAACACGTTTCCGGACACACCTCAGGTTCCTGTCCTAGACAACGTTGACAAGTCGCAACTTCTTTACAAACTTTAAAATTGAAACAACTATCCCTACAACATTTATAACCATCCGGACACAAACCCTCCTCACAAGCAAACAAATCGTATTCCGTCGGATGAAATGGTATCTCACATCTAAATTTCTCGACAGGACAACACTCTACAAACTATATCATCAAACTCAAACTTTTCACTCTCAGTTTGTACCTGTAGACTCGTAATATGAACATGGAGCTACCCTACAAGTCTTGAAAAAATAACGATCGTAGTAACATTTGTAACCGTTCGGACAATAGCCAGTACACTCATATTCTTTAACTCTTTGAGGACTGAAGCTGCAAGGACAACGATTCCGTTGGAAAGGACAACAAGACTGATATTCTGAAAAAATATTCAATGTTGGAAATTTCTTTTGTGGAAGTGTTACCAAAAGGAAACGCCCAAGAAAAGTCACAGAGTAAAACACCAAATACAATTTTCAGCCACATTGCAGCGGCTTTACTAAGTGATAGGCCCAAGGTAACAAAATTTTAAGTCACGATAAAATATAAATAAAACATTTTTGTAGATATTGAACGTCACAAAATTTTAAAAAAAATGTTTTAAATAAATGTTGATACAAGATAAAATAGAACACCATCTGCTAAACTGTGAAAAACATTTCTTACTCAATGTTTATTTTAATAAAATTTTCATGTCTATTATGACTATTAAGATTTCTACTTACGTTTAAATTTAATGAAATTCTTAAATATGTTTTTTGTATAGATTTTGAAATTTTTGTATTTTTGAGTCTGTACTAAGAAGTTGCTTTCTTGAATACGCCTATTATATGTGTAACAATATAAAATCGTGTAACATTTTTTTCTTTTTTAAATTTTCTTACGATTTTTTTCGCTTGTTTACTTTTTACGTTTATAAGACAATCGCAATGAAATTTAAAAATAGTGAAATTTTTAAGATGTTTTTTATTAAGGTAAAATGAAAAAGTAATAAAAAAACTTTTTCAGTTTTTTAGAATTCTGGAGTTTTCACATTTATAAGATAATACCAGTGAAATTTTAGAAATTGCTTTCTTTGGCATAAAAATATCAAATTTTAAATTTTAGAAGTCATGAATTTTTTTCAATATTATTATACAATTATTATAGCATTTCATAGACAAACTTTACTCAGCAAAATTATTTGCATGCAATGCAAATATTTAAGGAGAAAAAAGAAAGAGCTTTTTCTTCTCTCAGGAATTGGTACTAAGAAAAAAAAAGCGTATTTTCCAAATTCATCTATTTTCTTCTATTATTCATGATAAACAAAAAAAATATTTTCTCAGATTGTTAAAAAGGAAAGGAAAGCAGTATGTTATCAGTGCAACTAATTTTATTCTAAAAAATCAAACAAAATTAATGTTTAAAAAATATTTACACAAAGCTATATACCGAAGCTACGAAAGTTTGTGAAGTTTTTTTTGGCAATTTCTGCAGGTGGTAGTGATTCTTCGTAGTCTTCGTCGTCGTCGTCTCCACTTCCGCTATAGTCAATATCGTTTCGGGTGGTTATCTTGAACGTTGTCGTTTCAGGGATTCTTTCTGATGGTTTAGTGGTACTTTCAGTGATGCTTTCAGTTACATTGTCAATGGTACTTTCCGTTACAGTTTCGGTTGTAGTTTCGGTGGAAATTTCAGCTGTAGTTTCGGTAGTACTTTCAGAGATAGTTTCAACTGTAGTTTCGATGGTTCTTCTAGTTGTAGTTTCAGTAGGTTTTTCAGTTAAAGTTTCAGTTGCAGTTTCGGTCATAGTTTCGGTTGTTGAAATTTTAGATTTAGTAGAATTTTCTGTAATAGTTGGTTCAAGAGTAATAGTAGAAATACTAGATTTAGAAAAATTTTCTGTTGTAGTCATGATAGAAGTGGTAATGTTAGTACTAGGATCAGTAGAAGTTCCTGTTGTAATTGTGACAGGAGTTGCAGTAGAAGTACTAGATTCAGAAACAGATTCTGTTGTACTTGTGGTAGGAGTAGTAATGGAAGTACTAGAATCAGTAAAAGAATCTGTTGTGGTTGTGACAGGAGTTGCTGTAGATGTACTAGATTCAGAAACAGATTCTGCTGTAGTTATGATAGGAGTAGTAATGGAAATACTAGCATCAATAGGAGTTTCTGTTGTAGTTGTGACAGTAGTTGCAGTAGAAGTACTAGAATCAGTAGAAGTTTCTGTTGTAGCTGTGATAGAAATTGCAGTAGAAGTACTAGATTCAGAAACAGATTCTGTGGTAGTTATGGTAGGAGTAGTAGTCGAAGTACTAAATTCAGTAGAAATTTCGCCAGTGCTTGACACCATCTCTGTTGTAGTCACATTCGTAGCCGATGTTGTCGGACAGGTCGTCGGACACATCGACGGACACACCGATGGACATATCAATGAACACGTTTCCGGACACACCTCAGGTTCCTGTCTTAGACAACGTTGACAAGTCGCAACTTCTTTACAAACTTTAAAATTGAAACAACTATCCCTACAACATTTATAACCATCCGGACACAAACCCTCCTCACAAGCAAACAAATCGTATTCCGTCGGATGAAATGGTATCTCACATCTAAATTTCTCGACAGGACAACACTCTACAAACTATATCATCAAACTTAAACTTTTCACTCTCAGTTTTTACCTGTAGACTCGTAATATGAACATGGAGCTACCCTACAAGTCTTGAAAAAATAACGATCGTAGTAACATTTGTAACCGTTCGGACAATAGCCAGTACACTCATATTCTTTAACTCTTTGAGGACTGAAGCTGCAAGGACAACGATTCCGTTGGAAAGGACAACAAGACTGATATTCTGAAAAAATATTCAATGTTGGAAATTTCTTTAGTGGAAGTGTTACCAAAAGGAAACGCCCAAGAAAAGTCACAGAGTAAAACACCAAATACAATTTTCAGCCACATTGCAGCGGCTTTACTAAGTGATAGGCCCAAGGTAACAAAATTTTAAGTCACGATAAAATATAAATAAAACATTTTTGTAGATATTGAACGTCACAAAATTTAAAAAAAAATGTTTTAAATAAATGTTGATACAAGATAAAATACAACACCATCTGCTAAACTGTGAAAAACATTTCTTACTCAATGTTTATTTTAATAAAATTTTCATGTCTATTATGACTATTAAGATTTCTACTTACGTTTAAATTTAATGAAATTCTTAAATATGTTTTTTGTATAGATTTTGAAATTTTTGTATTTTTGAGTCTGTACTAAGAAGTTGCTGTCTTGAATACGCCTATTATATGTGTAACAATATAAAATCGTGTAACATTTTTTTCTTTTTTAAATTTTCTTACGATTTTTTTCGCTTGTTTACTTTTTACGTTTATAAG
Source organism: Cynaeus angustus (assembly GCA_030157275.1). Taxonomy (NCBI): domain Eukaryota; kingdom Metazoa; phylum Arthropoda; class Insecta; order Coleoptera; family Tenebrionidae; genus Cynaeus; species Cynaeus angustus. Next base: position 14,187,053 of record CM058064.1, read on the forward strand.
ACAATCGCAATCAAATTTAAAAATAGTGAAATTTTTAAGATGTTTTTTATTAAGGTAAAATGAAAAAGTAATAAAAAAACTTTTTCAGTATTTTAGAATTCTGGAGTTTTCACATTTATAAGATAATACCAGTGAAATTTTAGAAATTGCTTTCTTTGGCATAAAAATATCAAATTTTAAATTTTAGAAGTCATGAATTTTTTTCAATATTATTATACAATTATTATAGCATTTCATAGACAAACTTTACTCAGCAAAATTATTTGCATGCAATGCAAATATTTAAGGAGAAAAAAGAAAGAGCTTTTTCTTCTCTCAGGAATTGGTACTAAGAAAAAAAAAGCGTATTTTCCAAATTCATCTATTTTCTTCTATTATTCATGATAAACAAAAAAAATATTTTCTCAGATTGTTAAAAAGGAAAGGAAAGCAGTATGTTATCAGTGCAACTGATTTTATTCTAAAAAATCAAACAAAATTAATGTTTAAAAAATATTTACACAAAGCTATATACCGAAGCTACGAAAGTTTGTGAAGTTTTTTTTGGCAATTTCTGCAGGTGGTAGTGATTCTTCGTAGTCTTCGTCGTCGTCGTCTCCACTTCCGCTATAGTCAATATCGTTTCGGGTGGTTATCTTGAACGTTGTCGTTTCAGGGATTCTTTCTGATGGTTTAGTGGTACTTTCAGTGATGCTTTCAGTTACATTGTCAATGGTACTTTTCGTTACAGTTTCGGTTGTAGTTTCGGTGGAAATTTCAGCTGTAGTTTCGGTAGTACTTTCAGAGATAGTTTCAACTGTAGTTTCGATGGTTCTTCTAGTTGTAGTTTCAGTAGGTTTTTCAGTTAAAGTTTCAGTTGCAGTTTCGGTTGTTGAAATTTTAGATTTAGTAGAATTTTCTGTAAGAGTTGGTACAAGAGTAATAATAGAAATACTAGATTCAGAAAAATTTTCTGTTGTAGTCATGATAGAAGTAGTAATGGAAGTACTAGAATCAGTAGAAGTTTCTGTTGTACTTGTGACAGGAGTTGAAGTAGAAGTACTAGATTCAGAAACAGATTCTGTTGTACTTGTGGTAGAAGTAGTAATGAAAGTACTAGAATCAGTAAAAGTATCTGTTGTGGTTGTGACAGAAGTTGCTGTAGATGTACTAGATTCAGAAACAGATTCTGCTGTAGTTATGATAGGAGTAGTAATGGAAGTACTAGCATCAATAGGAGTTTCTGTTGTAGTTGTGACAGGAGTTGCAGTAGAAGTACTAGAATCAGTAGAAGTTTCTGTTGTAGTTGTGAAAAGAGTTGCAATAGAAGTACTAGATTCAGAAACAGATTCTGTGGTAGTTATGGTAGGAGTAGTAGTCGAAGTACTAAATTCAGTAGAAGTTTCGCCAGTGCTTGACACCATCTCTGTTGTAGTCACATTCGTAGCCGATGTTGTCGGACAGGTCGTCGGACACACCGACGGACACACCGATGGACATATCAATGAACACGTTTCCGGACACACCTGAGGTTCCTGTCTTAGACAACGTTGGCAAATCGCAACTTCTTTACAAACTTTAAAATTGAAACAACTATCCCTACAACATTTATAACCATCCGGACACAAACCCTCCTCACAAGCAAACAAATCATATTCCGTCGGATGAAATGGTATCTCACATCTAAATTTCTCGACAGGACAACACTCTACAAATTATATCATCAAACTCAAACTTTTCACTCTCAGTTTTTACCTGTAGACTCGTAATATGAACATGGAGCTACCCTACAAGTCTTGGAAAAATAACGATCGTAGTAACATTTGTAACCGTTCGGACAATAGCCAGTGCACTCATATTCTTTACCTATTTGAGGACTGAAGTTGCAAGGACAACGGTTCCGTTGGAAAGGACAACAAGACTGATATCCTGAAAAAATATTCAATGTTGGAAATTTTTTTAGTAAAAGTGTTACCAAAAGGAAACGCCCAAGAAAAGTCGCAGAGTAAAACACCAAGTACAATTTTCAGCCACATTGCAACGGCTTTACTAAGTGATAGGCCCAAGGTAACAAAATATTAAGACACGATTAAATATAAATAAAACATTTTTGTAGATATTGAACGTCACAAAATTTAAAAAAAATGTTTTAAATAAATGTTGATACAAGATAAATAGAACACCATTTGCTAAACTGTGAAAAACATTTCTTACTCAATGTTTATTTTAATAAATTTTTCATCTCCGTTATAGATATTCAGATTTTTTTCTAAAATTATACCAAGAACGCATTTTTTTTATAATAAGAACATATTTTCAAGTTATTTATTAGATGCATATTAATCATATTTTGAAGAAAAATTTACTGACATTTCAATCACCATCATAATTAGCTACTAAGATATTATTTACTGGAAAACAATGTTGGAAATAAACTTTTACCCAAGCCAAAAAAAAAAATTACAAATCGGCAATAAATAATAATAATATAAATAATAATTTAAAAAAAATGTAAAACAAAATAGAAAATGTTTTAACTTTTAGGGACTTTTTTTAACGTTTTCGTCCAGACTCTGCAACTTTTGCATTTTAAAACTCTAAGAATGAAATTTAAGAAGATTACCTCTGAGATGTTTATTATTTGTATAAAATTGCAAAACCACACAGCAAATTTTTTTAGAAATTTTTAATTTTAAAGCGAACAAAAATGTTTTTTTCCTTTTTTTAGATTTTGCGACTTTTGTTTTTAAGAAACCATAACAATAAAATTTATTCAAGTTGACTTGTTTATTATTTGTGTAAAACTACAAAATCGTACGACAAAATAAAAAAATGTTTAAAGCAAACCAATTTTTTTAAGTTTTTGTTTATATATGTATCTCATTGAATATGCTTGACAAAGTACCAAATTTCCGACAAACTGTTTTCTATTTTTATTGGAAATTCAAAAAAGTTTATTGCAAAAAATAATGCCATCAAAATCGTCTTGTAGCCTTTAGCGTGACAGAATAGTCTGCATCTGTTCCTAATTTCGAACCATAAAAAAGACTTGATTAGAAAACACATTAGCAAAAATTCTATCTATTTATTTCTATTAAGTTTTAAATAATAATTTTTGAATATAATACCCAGAGTCAAAACCACCAGCAAAATTGTTATCGCAAAATCTGCAACATCTTCAGGATAACAAAACATCTAAAGAGACTTTTGCTTCTAATTCTGGATCTGTCGCAGCAAATTTCTCAAGATCATGGTCATTCTCATCGTCATCTTTAGTATTTGTCCACTACCATCAGTGACTACAAATTAGTGTCAATCAAGTTTTTCTTACAATTAGAACAACCTTAAACTTTTTCGTTCCTATTTAAAAAATTTAGTCAAAATCATCACTATTTCTACTGAATATGCAATGAAAGTGAATTAGTTTTATTTTTGTAGGTTTGATTTCAAAAGTTTGAGGCAACTAAGATATTTATTTAGCGAGGCAAATTTAAATGTAGTTACAAATGTTTGTATAATAGTCGATAGACAAGCGTTTTTTAGCAATATTAAACATTTTGGGATAAAATTCTTAATTAGGAAGGTATGTCATCTCTAGTGTCATCATCATCAGCTCCATTACCTGATTCTTCGTTATTGTCATCATTATAATCTTTCTCACTGTCTTTATCATTTTCAGGAATAGTTGTTGAGTTTGTAGAGTCATCATCATCATTGTCATATTCATCATTACTTGCAACTGTTGTTGTTATTTTGGCCATGGGAGTTGTAAAAACTTCTTCTTCCTCACTGTCTTTATCATTTTCAGAAATAGTTGTTGAGTTTGCATCATTGTCATATTCATCATCACTTGCAGCGGTTGTTGATATTATTGTAGAAGTTGTTTCACTATCATTATCTTCATATTCAATGTCATGTTCGTCATTTTTGGAAGTCGTAGAAGTCATAGAGCGATCATCATATTCACCCTCAGCAGACTTTGTTGTTGATCTTGAAACGGCATCAACATATTCAATATCCTTGCAAACTTTAAAAGCGAAACAACTATCATTGCAACACTTGTAACCCCGCGGACATGATTTTTCCTCACATGAAAAGAACCCGTAATTTTTCCAAAAAATCGGTTTTTTGCACCTCACGCTATCAACAGGACAATTTTCTATAAACAACAAGGTTAGATGTTTTTACCCCGATTTACAACAACCACCTTCTATTTCTGATGTTAATGATGTTTCTGCATCACAACGGTTCTGGTATTCAACTTCTTTGCATACTCTGAACGGAAAACAACTGTCATCACAACATTGGTAACCGCGAGGACATGAATCTTCTTTGCACGAAAAAATTGCGTAGAAAGCAGAACGAAAAGGGTTGCTGCATTTTAGCTTCTCATTTGGACAGCTCGCTAGAAAATATGTTAAGTGTAATTTTAATAGTTTTTTTTTTTACCTACCGATTACAACAAAATTCGTGCAGTCGGGTTCGAAATACGAAAAAGACTGAGCGTAGAGACAGAATAGCAAAAGTGTTATTTTGAACATTCTGGAGAAATGTGCTGCAAGTCGGGGATGCAAGAACTGATCTTACAGAGCTTTGAAATTCGATTAAGTCGTGGAAGAATAAAAAAGATAAGATAACTTTTTTTGAAAAATAAAAAATGCTTTGCTGGCATTCAGATAAAATATAAAATAAATATTTGTCACTGTGTTGATGTTAGAACCTTCGATGGTTAAGAAGTAAGCAGAGAGGAATGAATCTGAATTTGGAAAAAAAATCTAAACTTATCAATCGTTTGTATTGTGTTTAATTTTGTGGTTTGTCCCATTTGCTAAGGCGTTAAAATTGCAAAAATTGCAAATTTTATGTTGAAATTACAAAAATTGCATAGCCTTTCTTAATCTCTAATCTCTAATTTTAGAATTTGGCATACTTAATAAGGGATACAAAAAATCGTAACCTTCTCAAATTTTATCAGCTACAATTACAAGTTATAGCTTTTTTGACCTAAAAACATTTTTTTTTAAATTAGTTTTCATTGCTTTACAATTTTTACATTTAGCGGAATAATTATAAATATCAATAATAACAATCCTATCAAATTTCATTGCTCAATACATTTGAAAAATATCCCATAAATAAATATTTAAAAAAAATGTTTTCTCTTGGTCTATAAATGTGGAATTTAGCGACACTCATTAAATAAGTCAAAATTAAGAACCTCTTTTAATCTCATTCTTGCAATACCAAAATTAACAAATTTACAATTTTTAATATAAAATGTTTGAAATTTTTAGTTTATCCTAAAAATTACAATTTTTTAAAATTTGTTTTTTTTTTGCTTCACAAATTTAAAACTTGACACTTTTTATGACTGGGTCAAGAAAAATTAGCTCTTTAAATTTTATCATTGTAGTGAAAAGATGTCTAGAGTTACAAATTATAATAGAAATAAATAAAAAAATTTAGTTTGTTTTGAAAATGAAGCTTTATATTTGTTTTTTGTCCTCTAGAAAGTTAGGATTTAGCAGTTCCTGCAGTAAAAAAATTACTAGAGTTACACGTTTTAATGAAGAATGTTGAATATTTTTTGTTTTTACTGAAAACATTTTTTTTTTTTTAATTTGTCTTTCATGTTTAATAATTTTGGAATTTCGCACAAACGAAGTTAGAAAAATAAACTGAGTTTGTTTTAAAAATAAGAATTTATATTTTTTTGGTTCTGTATATTTGAGACTCTATTCATTGTTTTAAAAAAATATTGGATTTTTTTTGTTGATTGATCCAAAATTTTATAATTTAAATTTGGAATTTAGCACAGTTTATAAAAAGCTTAAAACTAAAATTATATTCATTCTATTTTTTTTTGGTCTCACCGTAAAACTACTAAAATTGTAAATTTTCATAATAACAATTTTTTTTTTATTTCTTTCTTTAGATTAAAATTTCTGAAAATTGGAAATAATAACATTTCTTAAGTTGCAGATTTTAATAATAAATTTTTAAAAATGTAAGCTCCAGCTCAAAATTTAAATTAAAAAAAATCTATGGTTTTGACATGACACATTTTATAAAAAAGTCGAAAATTACAGCCACTTTAAAGTCTAATGCAATACAGTTACGACCGCTAGAAACGCAGATTATAAATAAATAAAAAAATTATAGATCGTCCTTAAAAAGAAAATTAAAAAAAAATGTTCGATAAATTTTAGATTTGTGTCAGGTTTAAAAAAAGAAAATCTAATAATAATAAAACTATCAGAATTACAACAGCTTCAGTAATAAAATTTTAAAACTGATTTGTAGAATATACAAAAATTTCAATTTTTTTTTTGCATAATTTTGAAATTTGACACACTTAATAATTAGGTCAAAAATAATATCCTTCTTCAGTATTATTATCCAAGAATAGAACTATCAGAGTTAGTTTTCCAAAATTTTTGAGTTTTTCTAAAAATCAAAATTTATAAAATTTATCTCTTTTGCTTTATAATTCTAGAATTCTAAAATCTAAAACAATAAGCTCTAAAATTTTTCTAATTTGTTGTATAATTTTGGGATTACTCACAGTTAGAAAAATTATAAAAAATCTGTAAAAAGTGTAAAATTGTAAAGTTTTAGTGCCTCAAAGTGTTGCTCACCGTCTATTATTCATTTTTAGACAAAAAGTCGAAACGTAACGTTGCAATAAGTTTGTGCGAGAATTATTAGTATTTTAGTGTGGTTTATTAATCTAAGAAAATGAATAGAAAAAACATTGATAAGCTGCTGTGGTTTTTATGTTATTATAAATAATTATTATAATAATAAATAAAAATTATTTTTAAATATTCTTGAAATGAGGTAGTTTGAGCCGCGCCATCTGTAGATGAGTGGCAAAAATATAAAGTTTTATTAGTTAGGTACAGATGGCGCGTTATGTTTTGTCACAAACTGAAACAGTCATCAGTGGTGTCACCAAAAGGAAAACTTAGGTGAGCAGAAATATTTTTGGAAAATTAGGATATGATATATTAAAATTTGTATTTGGTATTGGGACAATCGTTTGATGCATTGAAACTTAAAATTGTATAAAACTCAGTCGAATTTTTGGGTTCATCTAAATATAATTTAAATGAAGAATATAAATAGATGCATAAAAAACGTACTATGGTGGTACTTACTTTGATCGCTGGTTTTAGAAATAAAGAAAATAAAAAAAGAAAAAGTTTTTGTGATATGTATTTATTTTAAAGCTATATTTGAGTTCAAAATACAAAATTATAATATCAGTCAGGTACAAACAACATTCTAGACAAAATTCGCTAAATTCCCTAACAAAATTATCACAGTATTAAAGCTACAGTCGTATTTACAATTACAATTACAATTACGTTAAATATACTGTGAATTAAACAACAAAACCATAACAAACTGGAAGACATTGCAAACTTCACGGAATCATCACCACGGCCTCCACATGGCCGCCTTCTTCACCTCCCCCGCCGGCGACGTCGGCGGCGTAAAACTCTGATAATGCATATTTTGCGTACACTCCAACTGCCGCACACACGCCCCCAAATGTTGAAGAAGCTTCCTCCCGGCGACGGCATCCACCGTCTCCGTCGGTGTAGTCAAAAACTGCGACACTTCCTTCGCGCACTGTGTGAATCCCGCTCTGAATCGATCAGCATATCCTTGTTCTTGTGGTAAAATCAACTGGTGCTGTCTTTTCAATCCATGGAGATGTCGCACTGTAAGCTCGAGGATGTCGGCTTTTTCCAACTTGGAGACGTTCTCCCCTTCGCTTTGGAGAGCTGTCACCATGAGTTCTTTGAGTTCGTCCAGGCAGCGATTGATGCGAGCTCTTCGTTTGCGTTCTAACATCGGTTTCATGACTTTGCGGTACTGGTAAGTACGCGAAATGGGTTCTTCGCTGTATTCGCTGGGTACCATGTATGGGGTTGGCGCCATGACGTCACTGCACTACTGAACTGGTGGCGGTGAAATGAAGTCGTGTGCTGGCGACATTAGTTTTATAGGATGTTCGGAAGTACCGAAAGTGGGGGGCTGACGGACGCGGTTGGAGAGGAATGAGGAGGGTGCATGGGAATTTCTTGGCGACAATAGGGGCGCGAATAAGGGTGGCATTGTGATGGGGAAGACAAAGGGGGTACTTACCTAAAGGAGAAAATCGAGTTCTTGGTAAAATGGGACGCTAAACTAAGAAAAGAATGTTACCTAATTTTATGGGAAGTTTTAGAAAAAAATATCTACTCCGTCAGTTGTACTGAAATTACAATAAAAAATCATTCTCATTTTAGATGGAAAATAAAAAATGGCGACATGAAATTTCAGTTTTGTTTTGCTCTAATTCTATCATAATTATTTATATTAAAACATAATTCTTCTAAAATTGTCCCAATTTGTGCTATTAACCCAAATTTATCTTAAAGAGTTCGATTTTTCTTTAAGATTAATTCAGTTGTACCGACATGTGTAAAACTAAATTTTCTCAATTTTGGAATTTTTCTAAAATTTATTCATTTCATATTTCCAAGGGCAAACTGGGACAATTTTTCTCAGGAGAATTATAATTTTTATAAATTTTATTTTTTTAAAGCGAACCAATTTTTTTTTATTATAATCAAAATTCTGGTAATTCTAGGGTGGCTATTATTGTCGTCCTTTTTAATCTTTTTTGTTGATCTCTTAAAAATATGAATGAAAAAAAGAAATCTTGACAAAATTAATTTTTATAAAAGGTTTCAACATTTTTTATTGAAACTTGTAACAATTTGATATAGCAGAAAAAAAAAATACAAAATTGTCATTTAGAAAAGTGATGAACTAAAAGATTCAATTTTTTATTATAATTTGTAATTCTGGTAATTTCTTTACTATAATAATGAAATTTGGAGATTTTATTGATTTTGGCTGAGTAATTGATAGTGCCAAATCCCAAATTTGTGGACCAGAAAAGATAATTTTAGAAATTCTAATTTTTTGAACGAGTTAAAAGTTTCCATTTTATTAGTCAAATTTGTAATTCTGATATTTTTTTACTATAATAATAAAATTTGGGGAGTTTTTTATTTTTGGCTTAGTAATTAATAGTGCCAATTCTTAGATTGATAAAAAATAAAAGACAAAATGTAGAAATTCTCATTTTTAGAACGAACTAAAGTTTACCATTTTTTTAAATTAAATTTCTAATTCTGGCAAATTTTTCACTATAATAATGAAATTTGGGGAGCTTCTTATTTTTGGCTTAGTAATTAATAGTGCCAAATCCCAGATTGTAGAGCAAAAAAGACAAACGTTAGAAATTCTCAGTTTTCCAAACGAACTAAAACTTTCCATTTTTTTATTTAAATTTGTAATTCTGGTAATTTTTTTCACTATTGCAATAAAATTTGGAGAGTTTATTATTTTTGGTTTAATGTTATTGATAGTGTCAAGTCCCAGAATTGTAGAGCAGAAAAGACAGATGTAGAAATTCTTATTTTTCGAACTAGCTAAAAGTTTCCATTTTTATTTAAATTCGTAACTCTGGTATTTTTTTTACGATAATAATGAAATTTGGGGAGTTTATTATTTTTGGCTTAGTAATTGATAGTGCCAAATATTAGATTTGTAGAGCAGAAAAAAAATTTGAAATTCTCATTTTTCGAAGGAACTTAAATTTTCCATTTTTTTATTTCCATTTGTAATTATGGCAGTTTTTTCACTGTTATAATGAAATTTGGGTAGTTTATTATTTTTGATTTAGTAATTAATAGTGCCAAATCTCAGGTACGTAGAGCCCAAAAAAACAAATTTTTGAGAATACTCATTTTTCGAACGAACTACAAGTTTTAATTTTTCCTATTGTGATCTGTAATTTTAAAAATTATCTTACTGTACTAATGAAATTTGGAGAATTTATTATTTCCGGATTAGTTATTGAGTATACCAAATGTCAGATTGATAGAGAATAAAAGGTAAATTTTAGAAATTCTCAATTTTTCGACGAACTGAAAGTTCCATTAATTTTACCGGTAATTTTATCACTGTAATAACGAAATTAAGAGAACTTATTATTATTTTTGGCGTTATTGATTGTGCTAAATTCTAAATTTCTAGAGCAAAAAAAAAAACAATTTTTTCAAATTTAAGACCAACCAATAATTTACATTTTTTTTATTGTAACCTATAATTCTGGCAATTTTATTACTATAACAACGAAATTTGGAGAGCCTATTATTCTTGCCCTTGTTATCGAGTGTGCCAAATTCCAGATTTATAAAGCAAAGAAGACAAATGTTAATTTTTTTTTTGACACCAATCAAAAATTTATTTTTATTATTATTATAAACTTTATTTTGGATCATTTAACGTTATAGCAGTAAAATTGGAGGCGGTTATCGATTTTACTGAGCCGTATCACACAATTACCTACAGAGCAAAAACGCCAATTTTTCATGTGTATTTTTAACACTGTAACACTGAAATGTGAAATTTTTTATTTGTGACTTGATTTTTGAGCCTGTCAAACCTCAAGTTTATACAGCAAGAAAATCAATCAATTTAATGTTTTGGATGAATTTAGCAAAAAGTAGTTTAGTTTACATAAATTTTACTGTGATTTAATCAATTTTGCTTCGCATGATCCAATTCGCAATACAAGATAAAATAATTACGAGCTACTTTTGTCGAGTTTAATTTATTAAAAACAAACACAGCTGTAAAAAAAGCAATAAAATAAAATAAATATTTAAAGATGTAAAATAAGCATAAATCCCAAGGCGGCTTTTTCTCTGGTAATTTTTAAGACTCTTTTTTGTACATTTTGAGTTGTTGCAAGAGAGTTAGTTCTCAGATTATTAGAAAGTACAATTATCTAAAATTAAAGCAATAAACCGACCGACAATGAAACCACCGACTTTATTTTATTCTCTGTAAATAAAAATGGTGATCACGAGTGCCAAAAAAACAATTCTGACCAAACGTAATTAGGACTTCCTATTTTGAATTCTTTGAAACAATTGAATCCGTAGAACCTTTGTTATCCCACATCAAATCAATTCCATTTCATTTCGGTACATTTCCTTAACACAAAGAAGTCATCTTTGTGCACGTCAAGTGTGAAAATCCTATTAGTAAAATGTCTTCTAGCGTTATCAGTGCCACATTACGCCACTAATTATGTTGAAATCCTCGCGAAGTCGTCGTTAACATCTCCAGTCTCCTTTATTAACCATGCACACTTTAATTGCTTATTTAAAGCGGAAGAAGTTATGATTTCGATATCGTGAGAACGCGCCAGATCATTCGATTTCACGATTTTCCAACTGTAATGATACGTTGACCGAAAGGAATTAATCAGTCTTCCTGTGCTCTCGAAGCAAGTCCGGCCCTGCTTTTTTCTTCTATTCGAAACGAGAACACAATATCCAGGATTTGATCTGATTGGAGCAATTTTCTCATAAGATCCTCATTTTGTTGCACCTTAATTATCGTGTGTTTCGTGACTCGTTTGCTGGAAGATGATGGATTTTTACAGCATCCGAGCGACTACCGTGAGAACGTCGAAAAAAAATTTTAAAGCGACGACGTTCGATTCGTTTTGTTGCCGATCGTTTCCTTTACTGTTTAATTATTCAGCTTCTGGGGCTTAATTAGAGACGAAGAATGCACGATTTGGTTACCAATTCGACAACCCCTCGAAGGAGGAAAAAACGGTAAAGGAAACGCGTTGGTCGTCCGTCTGGCCCGCGCCGGTACCGTGCCCGACCATGGTAAATGGTAAATGGTAACAAAACACGAGCGCACTTGACGGACGGACCCTCTCTTTGCTCGTGGGATGTCTAACCCATGAACGTTCCCACGAGCGATATACAGATGCTTTGGAATGGCACCTGGCTAGACGAAGAGCGGGGACCTAGCGAAAGGGAGATGTTGAAAAATTTCGCCGAGAAGGGTGGTCGTGTGTTATGGTAATGGGGTGAAAGGGAAAGGGCAGTTGAGTGCCGTAACTGCAGTTTTATTGCGTTCGGGGGGGTAATCTTATGAAGATATTGTGCAATTTTTGACTTCGTAACATCGATGCTATGAAAGAATTGGATAAAGTAGCAAAAATTTCGAGCGTTCGAAAAATATCCATTCTTTTTCAAACTAATTGAAGGTATTTAATTAACTTCACTTGAATTATCTCCATTGAATTCCTACATATTATTCTCATTTAATTAATCTCAAATTTTGTTGGTATTTATTAAATCTGCTAATAATTAATTGAGTAGTGCTATTGATTTAATTCAGTTTATTTTCTTCCAATTTATTTTAATTAGCCTTAACAGAATAGCAGAATAATTTAAATAAAATAGTTTTGTTTCGTTAGACCAAGGTTTAATTTTTAGGAAAAGTTATGTACAGTTAATCTAATTTTAATTTCGTTAAATGCAATAATTTTTTATCTAATTTAAAGACACAGATTTGAATTAATTTAATTTAATCAGATTTGATCTAAAGTTTGTTTAAATTAAGCTTTAATTTAATTTTAATTAACAACACTTATTCGAAAACTGTTTAAATGGTAAAATTAAATACATCATATGCTTTATATTTGTGTAAAATTACAGTATCGCACAACAAAAAGACAAATTATAGTATTTTTAATTTTAATAGTTTATCAAATTTTTATCAATTTTTTAAACTTTTATCTTATAAGTATTCAATAACTTTATATTTATCAGGTTATAACAAGAAAAGTTGTAGAGGTTGCTTATTATTTTTGAGAAATTGATATATCGTGCCACGAAACTGATTTTATAAAATAACGAATTGTACGACAAAAAGGGAAAAAAGATTTTTTTTGTTTTTTGAATGAGTCAAAGTTTTCCAACTTTTAATTAGGTTCTGTAACTTTTGCGTCTACAAAGCTATAGCTTTCAGGATATTGCTATTTTTGCTTGTTTAATGTTTGTGTAAAATTGCAAAATTTTACAGCAAAAGAGAAATTTTTTGCAGATTCTGTAGTATTTACATTTATGAAGCTATGGCAATGAAATCTGAGGAAATTGCTATTTTTGTTATGCTTAGTGTTTGTCTGAAGTTGTGGAATTGTACATAAAAAAAGAAAAAAAGAAAAGAAATTTTCGCTTTTAGGAAAAATCCAAATTTTGCATTTTTATTTTTGAATCTGTAACTTTTGCATTTAAGAAACTATCACAATGAAATTTGAGGAAATTGCTCCATGTGATATGCTTATCATTTTTATAAAATTACAGAATTACGTAACAAAGAAAAAACTTTTTTAGAAATTTGTATTTTTTAGACATTTTTTTAACTCAATTGAGATTCTGTAACTTTTGCATTTATGAAGCTATAACAATGAAAGTTGAGGAAATTGCGATACGTGATATGGTAATTATATTTCTGTAAAATTATGGAATCACGTAACACGTAACAAAGAATTTTTTTTTTAATTTTTTATTTTTTAGACAAATCAATTTTTTCAACAATTTATTTAGATTCTGTAACTTTTGCAATTTTAAAGCTATTACAATGACAATTGAGGAAGTTGCTTTCTTTGATACGTTTAGTATTTGTCTAAAGTTGTGGAATTGGAAATAAAAAAATAAAAAAAGTAGAAATTCTTACTTTTACGGCCAATTCAAATTTTCCTATTTCATTTTTGATCTTGTAACTTTTGCATTTATGAAGCTATAACAATGAAATTTGAGGAAATTGCTATATATGATATGCTTATTATTTCTGTAGAATTACAGAATTACGTAACAAAGAAAAAATATTTTTGTAAATTTTTATTTTGTAAACAAATAAAATTTTTCAACTATTTATTTAGATTCTGTAACTTTTGTATTTGTGAAGCTATTACAATAAAATTTGAGGAAATTGCTATATGTGATATGCTTATTATTTCTGTAAAAATACAGAATTACGTAACAAAAAAAACATTTTTAAAAATTTTTGTTTTTTAGACAATTTTTTAACTCTATTTATAATCTGTAACTTTTGCATTTAGGAAGATATGACAATGAAATTTGGATAGATTACTATATATGATATGCTTATTATTTTTGTAAAATTACAAAATCACATAACAAAGAAAAAACATTTTTGAAAATTTTTATTTAGATATTTAGACGAACTATTTATTTATATTCTACAACTTTTGCATTTATGAAACATTAGAAATTTATACTTTTAGGACTAATCTAAATTTTTATTTTTTTTAATTCTCTAACTTTGATATTTGTAAAGGTACAACAATATTTGTTGAGTTTGCAATTTTGATATGCTCACTGTTTGCGGGCAGAATTTTTTTCTTAATATTAGGCAAATTATTTTTTTTAACATATTCTTTAAGCGGCTAAAACTTTTACCTTTAGACTGTTATAACAATCAAAATTCCAGAATCGTTTACTAAAAAAGAAAAATTTGTAATTTATTTTTTGTACGAATTTTCAACGTTTTCATCCCATAAATTTTTCATACTGACTCAAAAACTGATGATAAAAAATAACTGACACTGAAACAGATTGACAGTCATGTCTTGATGGTTTTTACATTTATTATTGATGCTGATTTAAAAATTGACAATTTGTCGAAAATTCTGATAAATATCAATAATTAAAATGTTTAAGTGAATTTTTACTGTTCAAAATCGAAGTTCTTGTGTTAGATTTTTGACACAGGGAATTGATATCAATTTTTTGTATCTTTTTTTCTTGAGATTTCTCAGACATTTTCATTAAATTTTTGGGTCTTTTGTGAAATATTTGAAACAGATTCCGTATGAACTGAATTTGGTTATCTAGCAATTGCCGCGATTATTAAACCAAAACGAATTTTAAGAAGTAAAAATCTTTGAAAAATTTCAGTATCAATTAAATTCAAAGAACTCGCAGTTTTGTTTTTTCGTTAATCAACCTTCTCCAGCCCCGAAATTCCTGCTTCTCACGAACCATCCAAAAAAAATCCACCAAGGATAACAAGAGCGGCACATAATCATACGAATACAGTAATGTTTTGCCATAGAATCCTTATTACGTGAAGAGGTGGCTGCAGTTAATTGGACTTCCGGTGTGAACCGTGGGAAAACGGGACAGGTGCTCGACTGAAGCCGTCCTGCTTCGGACGCACCAAATCACACGATTAAAAAGAGAAAGAATCAAAAAGATCCGATTAATCTGGCGAAGAGCGGGCGCGTCAAGGACAAACAAATCAAAATTTCCCCATGAATATTCACACTTTCGACTGTGACGGCTGAGGTCATAAAAAAGGCAAAATCCATTCCTGCTATTTTCCTGCACATCCGAGTTCAAGTTCACACGACCACCATCAAGATTAATGAGTCAGCTGAAAACAAAACACGGATTCGCCCACATAGAAAGGGAAAACATTTGTTATGATGACTAGGAAATAAATCGATGGTGTTCGGTTTTGGTATAGGAATTGACAGAGTAGGCGGAATTGCCAGAAATACCAACACGCAGCACCCCCGAAAAAATCATACCATTATCACGTCGCCTACGATTAAATAGGCGATTTCATGTTGAAATGACCATTAAATTTCCACGGCTGGATAGATGAATAAAAGCAATCAAGTTGCTGCTTTTGTTCGTCGGATGAAGGAGCGTTGAAGAGAGACGAAACACCGGACAGCATTCAATCAGTTAACGGAAGCGGTAATCAAGGCGGCCACGGATTGAACACGGCCTGCTTGATTGTCGATTCTCACGGTGCACGAGCCCCACGCCTACTATGTACGGCGGCGGGGTTTCTAGCGCGGCGCCTGCAGGATCTAGATAGCAGGAAGATAAATTATAGAAAAATATACATATAATTATATAATTAATTATGTATGTATATCAAACAACAAATACAAGTTACTATCTATAGATAACAAGAAAAAACTGACTTTATCATAATTAAATTTATATAAATACATTACTTATAATTTAAACAACGATAGAATAGAATATAATTTAAATAAAATTAAATTAGACAGTCAATATAAATCAAAATTAAAAAAATAAATACAAAAAAATGTAGTGAAAAACTAGAAGGCACATTTTTCTCAAATTTTTAATATTTTTAATTTTTGAGTCACTATCAAGCTTTTGTGAAATAAAAAAAAAATTGTACAACAATCGAAACTGAAAAAGTAACGTAAATTTCTGGTTCCCCCTAAAATTAAGAGATTCAAAATTTTGTCATTCCATGCAATCACTGAGCATGCTGAAAAAAAGAATTTCCAAAAATTTTATTCAATCAATGAAACTGTTTCTTTTTAAAATGATTTTTTTCTTTTTAAAGTTGGTAATTTTAAACAGCTAGCATCTCGAAAATAGCAGCCTTCTCAAATTATTATTATTACAGCTGCGTTAAATAATTATAGAATTAAAATTTTGTGTTTCTCCTAAATTCTAAATTTTGATTGGTCCTTTTTTTTCATTTGCTGTACTATTCTGTAATTTTACATAAATATTAAGAATTTAGAAGAAAATTTAAAAAAAATGGTCATTGTAAAAACCAAAAAAAAAATCCCTTTTGTTATGCAATTTTTTATTTTCACGGAAATATTGAGCATATCAAAAATATCAACTTATATTTCGTTATTATAATAATATAAATTGTTATAGTAAATACAAAATATGCAGTCTAAATTAAAAAAATTATTTGGTATTAAAAACGAAAGTTTAGCAGTTTAATAAATAGTAAAATTAATAATAGCAAATACAAAAATTTAAAAATTTAATACAAAAAGTTTAAAAGTAAAAATTGAAAATTTCTTATTTGCCTAAAAAAATCTAAAATTGTTTTTTTTTTTTGGTTACATCATTCTATAATTCTACGAAACTAGTAAGCATATCAAATGTAACAACGTGGTTAAATTTAATTGTTATATTTCCATAAACGCAAAAGTTACAGAATATGAAAAAAAAAGTTGAAAGATTTTGAATAATTTTAAAAATGAAAACTTGTAATTCTTTTCTTTTATTTTGTTCTGAAATTTTTAATTTTACACAAATAATAAACATATCAAAGATAGCAACGTGCTTAAATTTCATTGTTATTTTCTATAAACAAAAAAGTTCAAGAATATAAAATAAAAAGTTGAAAAAATTGGAATAATTCTAAAAATAAATTTATAATTCTCTTTCTATTTCGTTGCAAAATTTTGCAATTCTACACAAATAATCAACATATCAAAGATAGTAACTTACTGAAATTTTATTGTTGTAGCCCCATAAATGCAAAAATTACAGAATCTAGAAGAAAATGTTGAATTTTGAATTGTCCTTAAAATGAATTCCTTTAAAAATTTCACTTTTGTTGTACAACTTTGTAATTTTACACAAATAATAAGCATATCAAAAGTAGCAACGTTCTCAAACTGCATTGGTAAAGCAGGAACGCAACAGCTGCAGACTCTTAAAGAAAAAAAGGAAAACTTTAATTAGTCTTAAAAATGAAATTTATAAAAAAATTGTTTTGTTTTACAATTCCTCAATTTTACACTAATAATAAGAATATCAAACATAGCACCCTTCTCAGATTTTGTTGTTATGCACTAATAAATGCGAAAGTTACAAAATCTAAGAGAAAAAATTTTTTTTATTCGTCTTAAAATTTAAAATTACTAAAAAAATTCTTCTTTTTCGACGGCACTGTACATAATTACACACAAATATAGAACCTATCAAGGAGAGTAACCTCTTTAAATTTTATTGTTGGAGTGTTAAGTTGGAGTCTCACATCAAGAGAAAAAGCTGAAATTTTAATTTATCATATTTTTTTGTTTTTGTTTTGTGATTTTACGCGCACCATAGGCACACCAAGAAGAGCAACAATTTTCTCTTATAGAAAAAAAATCAGAAAACTTTTATTTAAGAAAATTGCTTTTTCTCTAGGCTGCTGAAACCGTGTGACATCCTCAACTTTGATCTCCACACAAGAACTGCTCATCACTCTGAGAAGAGGGTCTCAAGAGCAAACCTGTGGTACTATTCTTTGATGAATCACCTCTCACGGACAGGAAACTAATAAAAGCTCGAGTACCCTCCTAATTGTCTCTTTAAGTACCGCCTTTACTAATCAAAGTAAATAACAAAATCTTTAGAAATTACCACACAATCAATGATTTTTTCCCACGTCTCGTCATTAATATTTATCACTCGTTATCACGATCACGTTTTAATACCACGTAACGGTGGTACTTAGTCCTCATTTCACATAAATCAAAAGCGTACCGCCTCAAACACAAGTCGCGAATCTGTCCATCGCAAATATTATGCTAGTTATATCAATATTGAAAAAGTCGGATTTTTTGTCTCCATCCGGCCTTAGCTAAAATTAAGCACGGCCATTGGCCTTCGAGGAACGAAACTTTATTGCTGGTATTAATTTGAGACAGTTAAATCGTTACGAAAATGCGAAGTGTGCGTAATTGGGGTTTATTATTATATTTTGTAATTATAGAGCTGGCTTGTTTTTGTTGACGACATAATGATATCCCTACGCTAATTATGCAACGTAATTATATGGTTTTAATCGGTTTTGGGGCACCCTATAGACGCTGTTTACCGATAGGTCAATAAACTAGTGGCACAGGACGAAGTTCGTCGGGAGTCCTTGTAAAGGACACACATTTTCTCATGTAAGAGGAAAGGTGTCGACTGTTATAAATTATAATGCCATTCATTTGAAAACAATACCTCCCGTAGTTATTATGCGGCTGGCTTGGGTGCTACTATCTACGCTCAACAATGCTTATTATTGGAATTATTTATGAATGAAAATGTCGATTATTAATGTTTTGGTTTTTCGATGACGAATCGAGAGAGATTTTGACGTTTGGGCGATAAGGGAACCAGAACGTGCGAAAGAGAGATAAACGGTTTCGTGATTTGTTGCAAGAGAGATAATGATGCACGACGTAACTGTGTGATGGTTGCGGGGACACAGGGACGGAGTGAGGAACAAGCCGGGCCAAAATTCACCATCCAATTTGGTCATTTTTTCTATATACGGAACCAATAATATAAATTTAACGTATAACAATTTTACATTCGGGCTGTTTTCGTAATGTTTTAAAATCGATATTAATTTTTTTAAATGTCAAGTGTATTTTTACTTAGAGGCTCTAAAACTTTAGTCTTTCAAAAAAATCATTTTTTTTATTTGGATTTTCAGATTCCTTTTCTTCTGAAAATAAGCGGAATTGAATTTAAAATTCTATGTGTAATTTTACATTCAGAATTACAACGTTTTAAAATCAACGCTAATGTTAAAAGGTTAGAGTTATTCTATTTGTAGTTCTTCCAGATTCAAATCCAAATTTTAAAATGTTGCATGTAATTTTACTTTGGAAAAAATGGAAATCTCTTTTTCTCTGCAAGGTTTTAGAATATCGTGTCTCATCGCATTTATTAGGGCTCAAAAATTCTAACTTAGGCCATTTTAATCAAAAATCAGTGTAGTTTTACATTTTGGATTCAAAATTTTATCTGAATCCTTAATTAGTGAAGCAATAGTGGAAATTTAAAATTCTGCATGTGATTTTACATTTAAGATACTTTTCGTCTTCCTCTTTTTAAAAAATAATTGTAATTTTACATTTGGACTTCAACGTTCTTTTTTTTAACTAACAGTGTAAATTTTAAATTGTATGTAATTTTACATTTAGGATCTTTGTGAGTCTCTTTATCTCTAGGCGTTGTAAAATCAGTGCTAATTTAAAATTTTTGTTGTAATTTTACTTTTTGTGCTCCAAAATTTTAATCTGGACCTTTTTGCAAAGTAAATTTTAAGTCTTTGCCAAAGATTAGCATAATTTTACATTAAGGCATCACGATTATGATCTGAATTTGTTTATTTGTGTAGCAATGATGCAAATCTCAAGTGCTGTATGTAATTTTAGATTTGGAATATTTGTTTGCTGTTTCTATCTCTACAGTGTTTTAAAATCAGTGATAATTTTTTTTTTTGTGTAATTTTGCTTCTTGATCTTTCAAGATATTAATCTCAACATTTTTTTGAGTAATTTTTTGTTAAAGATTAGTGCAATTTTACGTTTAGGCTTCCCGATGATGATGTGAATCTGTTTATAAGTAAATTAATGCATGTAATTTTACATTTGGGATGCTGCGAGTTTTTTTTTTCCCGCATCGTTATAACATCGATGCAAATAAAAAGTTTTAAGTGCAATTTTAGTTTTTAGAATAACGTTCAATTTTTTTTGAACCATCTAATTTTACATACAAGATGTTTGTGAGTTTTTTTTTACTTCTGTTGCGTTTTAAAATTCAATACTAATTTTAAACGTTTAAGCTAATTTTAATTTTACATTTGGATTTCAAGATTGTAGTCTAAACCTGTTTCTTTTAAAGCAATTATGTAAATTTAAAATTTTACACGTAATTTTTTTACCGATCCTAGTTAAAATTTTTGAATGTAATTTTAAATTTTAGGCTTCAAGATTCTAGCTTTGTTATTTTTTATCTGTGTAACATTTAAGTTATCGTTGAAGATAAATCTAAATTTACATTTTGGCTTAAAGATTTTAATCTGGCTTTCTTTCAATCTGAACCAGCAATGTAAATTTAAAATGCTGCATGTAATTTTACATTTAGAATGTCTTCTATATTGTTACAGCCTTTTAAAATCAATGCTGATGTAATTGTACTTTTTGGACTCCAAACTGTAATCTGAACATTTTTAAGGTTAATTTTTAAGTTTTTCTCAAAGATTAAGTGCAATTCTGTTTCTTTGTAAAGCAATGATGCAAATTTCAAAAGCGGTATGTAATTTTACATTTGAGACGCTTGCTTGTTTTAAAATCAGTTTTACTTTTTGGACCTTCAAGATTCTAATCTGAATTTTTTTTTCTGCAAAAGTCTAGTTTTCTAGTCTAGTTTCTTCTTTTCTGAGCCAACAATGTAAATGTAAAATTCCGCATGTAATTTTACATTCGAGATGCTCGTGCGCCTTGCGTTCTGTTTCCCTGGAGGCTGTAGTTTTACATTTTGGACTTAAAACTAGGTCCTTTTATCCTATTTAAAATTCTGCATGTAATTTTACTAAATTTTGCCCGTCCCCCTAGCTCCGTCCCTGCATCGGTGCCAGACCCTCCTCCTTCTTAGCAGTGTTAGCACGTGTTGTGGACGGCAGGTGCGAGTCGCACGCGGTAGCATGCCCCCCGCCACCCCTCGCATGCCGTCACAGAAGCGTGGGAACGGCTTCTCTCTTAGCTTCCCAAAACACCGCGCCATGCCAGCACAAGGCTGACCTCGTGCACGTCATTGCCCATCATCCATCTCTCTTCCAACCATCACAATTCCATTCATCTTCCATCTTCTTCGTAAATGAGCGTGCGTGTAGTTAACAGCGATTGCTTACAGTCTCGTGCCCGCTCACTGCTTGATTTTGTTAGATTAGGTCATAGCACTGTTGACGTATAGGAGGGGCGGCGGTTGGGGGAGGAAAAAAAGTTAGATTAATTCGGCTAAAATTACAAGAATTCGCTCGGGGGGAGGTGTGAAGACAGATTTGATGGGGTCCAAGCAAAAATTTGGGGATCGCTCAATCACAATTTTCATTATTACCTCATCAAAATTACCCTATTTAAAATGCAAACTTTTTGAGATGTATAGTGTGTTGCCTACTCCTCAAATATTTTCGTTATTTTCATTAGCATTTTCTTTTAACACGAGCTAATTGATCCAAATCTAATTAATTAAATTCTGTCGATTTATTACGAAAAACAAATTTATTCTGTAGAACACGCGATTGTTAATTAATTGGAAGATCTGGGACAAGTCTTTTATTGTTGCTTGGAGCTAGGATTGTGGGATTTTAAACAGTTATTAAAATCAATTAAGGGGTTCATTAGGAGGTTACAAAATTTATTTTATAGTTAAAAATAAATCATGATTTTATAGCTGAGGTTTTGCCATATTTGGACTAATGTTGGTGATCAAATTAGTTTTTTTAATTAAATTTCTGAAATAAATGTGACAATTTCTGATGAAATTGGACTAATATGGCAAAGACTGTTATCTTACCATTTAGTTACCATTAGTTTTCCGTTTCAGTTTTTAATTTTTGATTTAATTTTTTAGTAATTTTTATTTCCTAACGGTTATTTGTGGAAATAAAAAAATCACATTTCTCGTAAATGTCATTTTTTAAAACGTACGAATTCGGCAATTTTTTTGTTATGGCAACTTTTGCAAAAATGTTAGAACCGTTTTTATGCTTAAAATTTAAATTTTATTTTAATATTAATTATATTATGAACTTAAATATAAAAATCTTGTCATATCTAGAATTTCTTTTTCAAAACTTTTAAGACGTCCAGAAGATTTAAATGTGTTTAAAAAACATTTCGGTTTATTATATTAATTTTTTTGACTCTGATGTATTTTTTAGTTGAGTATTCCAATTTTTCTCAGAATAATCATTTTTATAAAAATAACTAATAAAATTTTTTCCACTTTGTTGCAGAAAATATGATTTTTTTTTTAATAATTTTATTATCTGCTATATGGTTTCAGAAAATTAGAAATAAGATCCTAAAATCTTAAAGATTAGGAAAGTGGTATCAATATTTTACAGCTTGTGGAAGCTCTAAAAACAAATATTTTATTAGTATAAATTTTTCGCGAGAGCTAGTTAAAATTGAAGCGAAAAAAAAAGCCTTAAAATTTTAGATAAGGTTCGACTCAAAATAAAAATTTCTAAAATTTGTTTCTTTTTTGCTATAATTTTGTAATGTGGCACAGTTAACAAGCATTTTAAGCATAGCAACTTTTTCAAATTTCATTGCTATAGCGGTAAAGCTACCGGAACTATACGTTCTAATTAAAATTGCTAGAAATTCGAGATTTGTTCTAAAAATAAAATTTTCTAACATTTGTCTTGTCTGTGCTATAATTTTATCCTCTAGTACAATTAAAAAGCAAGTCAAAAATAGTAATCTCTTTAAATTTTATAGCAAATGCGTTAAAGCTACTAGAATTACAGGGTCTAATAAAAATTGTTAGAAATGCGTAGTTGGTGCTAAAAATATTTTTTTAACATTAGTCTTGTTTGTGCTATCAGTTTGTTTTTTCGCACAATTCATAAGCAAGTTAAAACTAGTAACCTTTCCAAATTTCATTACAATAGCCTTAAAACTATCAGAATTACAGGTTTTAATAAAAATTGCAGGAGAGTTTTGGTTTGTTTTTAACATGAAAATTTTGAAAATTTGTCTCTTTTGCGATATAATTTTGTAATTTAGTACATTCAATAAGCAAGTCAAAACTAGTAACCCTAAAAAAATCCATTGCCATAGCGTTAAAACTACCCGAATTACAGGTTATAATAAAAAGTGTTAAAAAATCGAGGTTTGTTCCAAAATTTTTTTTTTAATATTTGCCTTGTTTGTGCTATATTTTTGTGCTTCATCACAATTAATAAGGGAGTTAAAAAGAGTAATCTCTCTAAATTTTATTGCAATAGCGGTAAAACTACAGGAATTACAGGTTCTAATAAAAATCGTAAAAAAACTGTTCGTTCCAAAAATAAAAATTTCGAAAATTGATTTTTTTGTGCTATAATTTTGTTCTTTTGCATAGTTAATAAGCAAATCAAAAAAAGTAACCTCTGCAAATTTCATTGCAATAGCATTAAAACTATCAGAATTACAGGTTCTGATGAAAATTGTTGGAAATTTTAGGTTCGACTCAAAATAAAAATTTCTAAAATTTGTTTCTTTTGTGCTATAATTTTGTAATGTGGCACAGTTAACAAGCATTTTAAGTATAGCAACTTTTTTAAAATTTCATTGCTATAGTGGTAAAGCTACCGGAACTATACGTTCTAATTAAAATTGCTAGAAATTCGAGGTTTGTTCTAAAAATAAAATTTTCTAACATTTGTCTTGTCTGTGCTATAATTTTATCCTGTAGTACAATTAAAAAGCAAGTCAAAAATAGTAATCTCTTTAAATTTTATAGCAATTGCGTTAAAACTACTAGAATTACAGGGTCTAATAAAAATTGTTAGAAATGCGTGGTTCGTGCAAAAAATATTTTTTTAACATTAGTCTTGTTTGTGCTATAAGTTTGTTTTTTCGCACAATTAATAAGCAAGTTAAAACTAGTAACCTTTCCAAATTTCATTACAATAGCCTTAAAACTATCAGAATTACAGGTTTTAATAAAAATTGCAGGAGAGTTTTGGTTTGTTTTCAACATGAAAATTTTGAAAATTTGTCTCTTTGGTGATATAATTTTGTAATTTAGTACATTCAATAAGCAAGTCAAAACTAGTAACCCTAAAAAATTCCATTGCCATAGCGTTAAAACTACCCGAATTACAGGTTCTAATAAAAAGTGTTAAAAAATCGAGGTTCGTTCCAAAAATATATTTTTTTAATATTCGCCTTGTTTGTGCTATAATTTTGTGCTTTAGCACAATTAATAAAGGAGTTAAAAAGAGTAATCTCTCCGAATTTCATTACAATAGCGTTAAAACTACAAGAATTACAGGTTCTAATAAAAATTGTAAAAAAAAGTGTTAGTCCTAAAAATGAAAATTTCAAAAATTGTTTTTTTGTGTGCTATAATTTTGTTCTTTTACATAGTTAATAAGCAAATCAAAAAAAGTAACCTCTTCAAATTTCATTGCAATAGCGTTAAAATTACGAGAATTATAGGTTCTAATAAAACATGTTAGAAATTCGAGGTTGGTCCTAGAAATAAAAATTTCTAACATTCTTCTTGTCTATGTTATAATTTTGTTCTTTAGCACAATTAATAATCAAGTCAAAACTAGTAACATCCTTAAAATTCATTGCCATAGCTTTAAAACTGTCAGAATTACAAGTTCTAATAAAAAAATTAAAAAAATGTAGTTCGTCCTAAAAATAAAAATTTCGAAAATTCGCATTTTTTGTGCTATAATTTTGTCATTTAGCACAAGTTATCACCAATTTAAATTTAGTAAACCTTCCAAATTTCATTGCCAGAACGTTAAAACTACCAGAAATAGAAGTTCTAACAAAAATTGTTGAAGATTTTTAATCCATCCTAAAAATAAAAATTTGTAAATTTGTTTTTTTTCCTACGATAACTTTGTAAATTAATAATATTAATAACTAAGTCAAAAATAGTAAACTTCCCAAATTTTATTGTAACAGCGTTAAAACTACCAGAATTACAGGTCCTAATGAAATTGCTGAAAATTTCTAATTCGTCTCAAAAATAAAAATTTCTAAAATTAGTTTTTCTATGCTATAATTCTGAAATTTGGCGCAATTATTAACAACAAAAACAAAAAAAGTAATTTCCTCAAATTATATCATCTTAGGATTAAAAGTACCAGAATTACAGATTTTAATGAAAATTGTTGTACATTTTTAGTGCGTCTTAAACATAAAAATTTCTAAAATTCGGCTTTTCTGTGATATAATTTTGTAATTTAGCACAAGTAATCACTAACTTAAATATAATAAACCTTTCAAATATCATTGCAATAACGTTGAAACTAACAGAAATACAGGATCTAATAAAAATTGTAGGAAATTTTTGGTTCATCCGAAAAATTGTAAATTTCGTCACTTTCTAAATTTTCTAATTTAACACTATTAATAAATAAGTCAAAAATAGTAATCTCTTTAAATTTTAAAGCAATTGCGTTAAAACTACTAGAATTACAGGGTCTAATAAAAATTGTTAGAAATGCGTCTTTCGTGCTAAAAATATTTTTTTAACATTAGTCTTGTTTGTGCTATAAGTTTTTTCGCACAATTAATAAGCAAGTTAAAACTAGTAACCTCTCCAAATTTCATTCCAATAGCGTTAAAACTTCAAGAATTATAGGTTTTAATAAAAATTGTAAAAAAAATTGTTCGTCCTAAAAATGGAAATTTCAAAAATTGTTTTTTTTTCTATTATAATTTTGTTCTTTTGCATAGTTAATAAGCAAATCAAAAAAAGTAACTTCTCTAAATTTCATTGAAATAGCATTAAAATTACCAGAAATACAGCTTTTAATGGAAATTGTTGTAAATTTTTGGTTTGTCCTAAAATTTGTCTCTTCTCAGCAATAATTTTGTAATTTAGCAGAATTAATAAGCAAGTCTAAAAAAGCAACCTCCCAAAATTTTATCGCAATAGCGTTAAAACTACCAAAATTACAGGTTTAAATGAAAATTGTTAAAAGTTTTCTATTTGTTCTAAAAATAATTATTTTTTTCTGCAAAAATTTTGTAATTAAATGAAATTGATAAGAAGTTAATAATAATAATAATAATAATAATAATAATAATAATAATAATAATAATAATAATAATAATATTGTCATATTTTGTCGCAGCAGCGTTAAAATGACCAGAATCACAAATTCTCTGCTCAGCAATAATTTTGTAATTTAGCACAGTTAATAAGAAAGTTAAAAATATTAACCTCGCTGAATTTCATTATGATAGCGTTAAAACTATTAGAATTTCATGTCAATAAAAATGGAGATCTTAATAAAAGTTCTAAAAATCTGAAATCAATCTGTTTTTAATTATCTAGAAAAAATAATTTTTCTTAAATCACAACCTCACAAATTTTTAAACGCCTTTAAATTTCCTAAAAGTTTTAGAATATTTTTCTCGAATTCTGGTAGTCAAAATTTGTAAAATTCTTAGTATTTATTACTTTTAGTTTTTAGAGCCTTTTTTTGCCTTGTAACTAAAGTTCAGTGTTTAGAACGATCCATAACCATAAAAATAAACTTTTCCTTTTCAATGAAGCCACAAATCTCAGTTTCCTCTTGATCTGATTAGAAAGTGTATCACCTCTTCAAATCTCCCGTCACCATAAACCCATCAAGTAGAGCCCTCTGGCGCCTTCAGCATAAACTTCTTCACGCAGCGTGACTCTATAATGAAATTCGTTTAGATCCAATTTTCCGCTTGGAGTGCAAGTTTTTTGTCGAATTAAACAGTTACATTGTTGTAACTTTATTGATAATAAATTAAAGTGTATAGAAAAAAACCCACATTATCAATATTGGTTTTTGAGCGTATCCAATCACAGACATCTCATTAATGTTCCGCATTAATTAAGATAATGGGATAATTGGTAATTTCGAAGACTTCCGATGACTTATTACGAGAAAGCGGCAGTTTTGGAAAGCATAATTACAGCTGCAATGGACCGTAGAAATTATGCAAAATCTGAAAAATTTTTCCCCCTGCAGCTGGTCCTGCCTTTGTCTCTTCTCCCTTTTTGTCAACAATACCCGCTGATGACGGCACGTGCTATAACTTCCTAGTTCCGGTGTCCCATTGGTCGCTTCACCCCTCAATATTATAAATAAACGGGGTGATTCTCTGTACATTTCAGTTGAAATCTGTCGGTCGTGTTAAAAATCTCGTCCACGACTTTCGTAATTATATTTTAACTGTATCTTCAAAGAGGTGGAGCGGATCACGATCACTGCTCAAAAATGACGATAAAAATACGAAGAAGACGTAATCATGATATCAGAACGGATCTCGAAAAGCCAATTTAGAATTTCTCGGAGGAAATTATGTGTATGAGTGTAATAAGGAGAGATAAAATGTAATAAGAAAAACACGTCGGTGGCATGTAATTATGGATTTCTATGGAGGTGGGACGTCGCGAAGATTATGTAATTTGGAATCTATTTCGATGATAATGTGCATATAAATTGCGTTAGGGATCATTAAATTAAAGAGCAAAAACGGTGCCTGAGGTTGTTGAGTGATAAACATCTTTCATAAAATCTATTTATAACATGTGAATTGTGTCGTTTGTGTGAACGTGGTAAGTTTTATTTTAACTTTATTACGGTTAATTGAGACTTATCTTGATGGATTATTTACTGCGCGCTTCACTTTATCATAAAACTTGGTATTTTTAGATGTCGTTGTGAATTAAGATAACTAATGCACCTTTAATCGTAACTATTAAAATAACTGAGAGGATAATAACACACATTACCATTTCAAAATTAGATTAAAATTAACTCAATATTAACACTAATAACTATGTAGTTGTAAAAATGCGCTATTAAGTTGAGATACTTTTGCTCAATTTCTCAAACTATTCACAATCTTTTTCTCCAGCTAATGCTGTATGTTGTAATCTAATTAAATTTTTATCTGTTAACATAACACTACTAAAATTCCCAGATCTTTCCTAATTTTCATAAAAACTATAATATAACCAATTTATGACGACTAACAGCTCACAAATTTGGGAATTTTCGTCTTCGATATTATTGAAGCTTTTAAATCTTTGAAGCTTGCATAAAAACCTGTTGATTTTAAAAATTTTAGAAGTACTTAATTCGGTTAAATAATGTTTTTTATCTTTATTAAATTTCAAACAATTTTTATTAAAACTTACCATTCTGGTGATTCTAACGCCACTGCATGAAATTTAGGGAGGTTATTATTTTTGATTTGTTCATTAACCGTATTCTATTAAAAAATTATAGGATATAAGTGACAAATTTTAGAAAATCCAATATGTAGTCCAAATAAAAAATTTATAACAATTTTCATTGAATTCTGTGATTATTATATGTGATATTTTTAACCCAAAGGTGATAAAATTTGACGAAATTACTTTTTTTTTGTTAATAATTGCGCCAAATTACAGAATTATAGCACAGAAGAGCCAATTTTACACATTTTCATTTTTGGGACGAACTAGGAATTTTCAACAATTTTCATTAGGACTAAAACACTATTGCAATAAAATTTTGAGATATTACTATTTTTGTCTTATTTATTAATAGTGTTAAATTACAAAATTTAGAAAGTGACGAAATTTACAAATTTTCATTTTCAGGATGAACCAAAAATTTCCAACAATTTTTATTAGATCTTGTATTTCTGTTAGTTTCGAAGCTATGGCAATGAATTTTAAGGATGTTACTAGTTTTGACTTGTTTATTAATTGTGCTAAAGAACAAAATTATAGCATAGACAAGAAGAATGTTAGAAATTTTTATTTCTAGGACCAACCTCGAATTTCTAACATGTTTTATTAGAACCTATAATTCTCGTAATTTTAACGCTATTGCAATGAAATTTGGGATGGTTATTATTTTTGACTTGTTTCTTAATTATGCAAAAGAACAAAATTATAGCACTAAAAAAATCAATTTTTGAAATTTTCATTTTTAGAACGAACAATTTTTTTTACAATTTTTATTAGAACCTGTAATTCTTGAAGTTTTATTGTAATCAAATTTTTAGAGATTACTCTTTTTAACTCCTTTATTAATTGTGGTAAAGCACAAAATTATAGCACAAACAAGGCAAATATTAAAAAAATATATTTTTGGAACGAACCTCGATTTTTTAACACTTTTTATTAGAACCTGTAATTCTGGTAGTTTTAACGCTATGGTAATGAAATTTTTTGAGATAATTAGTTTTGACTTGCTTATTGAATGTACTAAATTACAAAATTATATCTCAAAAGGGACAAATTTTCAAAATTTTCATGTTTAAAACAAACCAAAACTCTCCTGCAATTTTTATTAAAACCTGTAATTCTGATAGTTTTAAGGCTATTGTAGTGAAATTTGGAGAGATTACTAGTTTTAACTTGCTTATTAATTGTGCTAAAAAACAAACTTATAGCACAAACAAGACTAATGTTAAAAAAAATATTCTTAGCACAAACCACGCATTTCTAACAATTTTTATTAGACCCTGTAATTCTAGTAGTTTTAACGCAATTGCTATAAAATTTAAAGAGATTACTATTTTTGACGTATTTATTAATAGTGTTAAATTAGAAAATTTAGAAAGTGACGAAATTTACAATTTTTCGGATGAACCAATAATTACCTACAATTTTTATTAGATCCTATATTTCTGTTAGTTTCAACGTTATTGCAATGATATTTGAAAGGTTTATTATATTTAAGTTAGTGATTACTTGAGCTGCATTACAAAATTATAGCACAGAAAAGGCGAATTTTAGAAATTTTTATGTTTAAGACGCACTAAAAATTTACAACAATTTTCATTAAAATCTGTAATTCTGGTACTTTTAATCCTAAGGTGATATAATTTGAGGAAATTATTTTTTTTTGCTTTTGTTGTTAATAATTGCACCAAATTACAGAATTATAGCCTAGAAAAATTAATTTTAGAATTTTTTATTTTTGAGACGAATTAGAAATTTTCAGCAATTTCATTAGGACCTGTAGTTCTGGTAGTTTTAACGCTGTTAGAATAAAATTCAAGGAGATTACTATTTTTGACTTACCTGTTAATAGTATTAATTTACAAAGTTATCGCAGAAAAAAGACTAAATTTACAAATTTTTATTTTTAGGACGAATTAAAAATCTTCAACAATTTTTGTTAGAATTTCTATTTCTGCTAGTTTTAACGTTATTGCAATGAAATTTGGAAGGTTTACTAAATTTAACTTGGTGATAACTTGTGCTGAATGACAAAATTATAGCACAAAAAATGCGAATTTTCGAAATTTTTATTTTTAGGACGAACTACATTTTTTTCCACTTTTTTATTAGAACTTGTAATTCTGACAGTTTTAAAGCTATGGCAATGAATTTTAAGGATGTTACTAGTTTTGACTTGATTATTAATTGTGCTAAAGAACAAAATTATAGCATAGACAAGAAGAATGTTAGAAATTTTTATTTCTAGGAGCAACCTCGAATTTCTAACATGTTTTATTAGAACCTATAATTCTCGTAATTTTAACGCTATTGCAATGAAATTTCGGAAGGTTACTATTTTTTGACTTGTTTATTAATTATGCTAAATAACAAAATGGTAGTACGGAGGAAAAATTTTTTCGAAATTTTCATTTTTAAGACGAACTAAAAAAATTAAAGGAATTTTTGTCATTTTACGTTTGACGTCAATTTTAGTGAATTATCACAACAAAATCTATAATAATAAACTATTCGTTTCTAGAGTTTCTGCAAGTTATAAAATATCGATCAAACTTGCCAAATTTTTGACATTGTAAGATCTAAAATTTTCCAAATTTAAAAAAAAAATTACCTCTTGAGAATGTCAAAATTACAACAATTTTTCCTAGAGCTTCTACTGAAGAAATTATAGTTCTGATAAAAATTTCCTGAAACAAGATAATACAATTAGTAATAAAAAATAAAAAAATATTAATAATCAATATTCATATAATAAAATTTTTGAAAATTTTGCCATGGTCAAAAAAGTGAATATGATCACTCACAATCTTAAATTGTTTCTTAAAATTTGATTTTAAACTTGAATTTATTTTTTTTGTAGAATGATAATTTAAAAAAAAAGGAAAAATGAAGTGACTCAATTTTTAATGTTTTGTAATGGTAAATTATTTTTAAAGTTGAAAAAAAAAACTTAGCGACATTTACCTACCATCCCAATTTTTTTAAAAATTGCTAAGATGGAAAATGAAATAAGTCATATCCAAGATTTCTAATTTCGTTTACTAATTGTTCCTTATAAGAAAATATTTTTTATTCTTTACAAAACCCAAAAATTTCTTAATTTTCTCCAAATTAAAAAAAATTAAAAAAATGCCTAAATTACAAAAATTTGTAAGAAAACTTACTAAACAGTAAGCTTTTAAAAAATTAATTATCAAAATTTAATCATTTTAAAATTATAAAATTTTTAATTTCCACTAATTTTCATTTTGAGGAATGGTAAAGTAACAAAAGTTTGCACAAGTAACCAGGAATAAATTTTTGGCAAATTCGCAAGTTTTAAAAATTGTTTAAAGAATCATTTTTTCATTAGTTCCAATTTGCATTAAAAAAATGTCTTGATAGTTTAGATTTTCAGAAGTTTATTTTTAAAACTCAGAGATGTCCTGAATTCTTCCAGTTTGAACTACAATAATTTCAGAATTCCCGGATCTAACTTCGATTTTTTTTAAAGATTTTACAAAGTTTAAAAATCTTGGGAACCAGATTTTTCTAAATCTTTTTACGAATGCTCTAATAATTTTGGGTTAGTTTTTTGATCGCTTGATCGAAATTGCAGAAAAAGTGTCCGTAATTTTTTTCAATATCAAACCGTTCCAGTTCTCACCATCTCTAGATAATTTGTGTTTCAAACTGAGAGTCACACATTTTTTATCTAGATTTAAACTTTAATAAATACTTTATAGTGACTTTAAAAAAGCGACCCATCGTCCCATCGTAACACGGTAGCTTAATTGTGAGTCTAGATAAATGATTACAAAACACCTGTCTCAAGTTCTCACGGTCGCTCTCATCTCCTTTCGAAAACGGACCAAAAAAAAAACCGAAATTGCGTCATCCAATCACAGCGACCGTGAAAAGACGCTTTTAACTTTAGATGGGGGAGTTTTTTGGGGGTTGAAACTACACAGGGTAGTTCCCACATAAGGACAAAGAAATTAACCTGTCTGGGATCCTTTTTTCCCTGCACCTGTAAGGGGTCCCTCGCCAAAAAACACGATATGACATTTCACCTAATCTCTCAATAAATCTTTATAAATACTGGCGATAATTTAAAATCTGAATTAATTAACAAATTACCACATTTAATCGCAGTCGTCTCATTAATATTCAGTCAGTTGTTTTGCACGAGGCGCCGACCGGCAACGACCAGCCACGATCCGGACGTGGGAAAATCGAGCAGGTGTACTTTGTGACTACTTTACTGTTTTAACTGTCATCGGACGAAATCCCAATTTTCGGCGATTTTAATGCGAGCAATCATGCAAATGGGCGAAGTCTATAAATCGTGACGGGGCAATCTCCTCCCTAAACGACGTCTCTGGATTTTTATGCTCTAATTGCTTTTGACAAATCCAATTAGTTTGCTCATTTAAAATGCATGATTTGGTTTCTGTGTGTCAGAAGAGCGATCGGAGGTGGAGATAACCGTTCGGACAAACCGATTTTTTGCGAATTTGTGTCGAGTTTTGACACACGACCTCCACGTGTGCCCCCTGCGCCCCTCGTGTGCGTTACGCACGTCAACATCCTTGCAATGGATGCGTGTTCGCGCCACACGAATCCTTGTAGCGTAGGGTGGCAGGTGCTTTCTGAGCCTGGGAAACTCACTACGATCTCAGTTCCCACACCGAGAGAGCACCTGGCGTATGATGCCTCCTCCTCCATCGAGCACTTATGACACACACGTGCGTGAAGGGTGGCCGCGGACACGGAACGATTTGCTTGCGTAAGCACGAAACGAGATAACGACACGGATGATAACAGAAAAAAGATTTTTACTCGATTTCAAATTTTGCGCCAAATCATGGGTCATCGATGACCACTCGGGTGTTACAAAACTCCAATTAATTTCATGCGCGGCAGTGAAAGCCGATTTGATCGATATTCAAAGTTCTGTAATCGAATGAAAATGTCAAATGGCACGATGACCGTGGCCATCCGAGCGTATCATGTATGAAAATTGCGTATAAGATCAGCAAGACTTGAATTTAATTAAATGTGATATGTAGCATGTTAAGGTGTTGCTTTTAATATTGTTTTATTGAAAAATGTTTTTAATGTGTTTCATTTATAGTTCCACTCATAGTTTATAGTGAAGTGAAGTATTATTGTGTCTGTAAAACTTATTTTATGGAGAAAACTAGACGAACTATGAACTATAAAAGTTTATGGACAATATCTCGTACATGGATATCAGCGAATTAAAACGTAAAATTGTTAATAAACCGGCCAATTAATTAGATCGGGAAATATTTACGTGTCTGTAAAAAATTTCAAGGTAGTTAATAATTTGCTGATTTGAAAAAAAAACCTCTGGTAGGCCTTGCCTTGTTTTTATATGTTGGTGGGATTGCCACTTATTTTGATATTTGATAGTATTGGTGACTAGAATTTTTAATTGTTGAAAATTCCGGGCCCATAATTTTTTATTCTCAAAAATCGATGAAAGATTTACAGTGATATTTAACCATTTTAAATTATTTTGAGTTCACGAAACTTTTTTTTCTATTCCGTTGTAATTTTTAGGAGCGCATCATATTACATATATTACATAATACACGTTTGTAATATTTTCAAAAATTTCAGGACAACTTCTGTATCTCTGTATCTCAAGATCGTTACCTATACTTTTTATTTTAAAGATTTTTGAGATCTCTCTTTTCAGAGTGTGAAAGTTTGACGTGGTCTAAAATACTTTGCAGGTATTTAACCGAGAGCTAACCAAGAATTTAATAAAATAAAATGAATCTGTGAATTTGAGAGTCCAAGAAAATTAAAATCTGAGAGACCACGAGGGACCAAAAAATTTGAGGAATTCCAAAATTTACAATTTTTGAACCAAAGAACTTAAAAGTCCAAAACTTAAGAGCTGCCGTACCTGGGTCTGTAAACCTATAAGGCCCAAAATCTGGGAGTTAAATTTAATAATTACAGATTCTCAAAATTTTAAACTTGCTGACACACTGAGAAACAAAGGGTCTAACAATTCTAAAAATTGAGAAAGAAGCAGCTTGGAATTAAAAGTACCTGAGAATATTTAGATTTTGTGTAAAATTTAAAAACCAAAAAATCTAAGAATATAACAATTTCGTAGCTTCAGCATCCTACAAATCAAGAATTCTAAATCTAAATCTGAAACTTCAAAGTTTGAATATTTGAAAACTCGGAATATAAAAATTTCAGAATCTAAATAATTCAGCCTGAAAAACACAAGCCCTGAGAAGCTAGAAAGCAGAGAAGCTTCTGAAAATCTTAGGGTCGAATAATAATAAGAATGTCGGAAAAACTACAATTTCAGCGAAAGAAATAAAAGAGCCTGAAAATCTCAAAACCTAAAATAACAGAAAACCTGAAAACCTAAAAATTTCGGAGTATGAGACTGTAACATCTAATTGTAGGAATTAGAGAATCGAAAATTTTAGAACTTGGAATATAAGAATCTAAGACTTTAAGTAAAATCTAAGAACCAAGAAAATCACAACAGTTCAGAGTCTAATAATATTTAGAACCTTGAAATCTAAGAGCTTCAAAATCTAAAAATGTCAGTATTCAAAAATTTCCAAATTTAAAAATGTCAGTATTCAAAACTTAAAAAAAATAAAAATCTCAGTTTCAGAGGCGCAAAACCTGAGATACTGAGAATTTGAAAATCTAAAAATGTGAATAACAGAAAATATAAGAATTTAAGAATTTCAGAATTTAAATCATCATTTAAATTATCATTTAAATATCAGAACTAAGAAAAACAAAGACTATGACAAGCTAAAAAATTGAGAATCTGAAATTTTAAATGTTATTTAAGAATTTAAAAACCAAAATTCCAGGAGCAAATAATTATTAATGTCTCTTAATCTAAAAACCTCAAAATCGAAGAATTTTAGAAGCATAGAGCTTCAGAAAAAGTATGAAAATCTTAAAATCTCTCAATCAAAGAATTTAGAATTTAATAATTTTATAATGTAAAATTTGTAAGCCCTAAAACTCTCAAAACGAAGAATTTAAGAATTTTTACTTAAGAGTTTCCAAACTCGAGAATTTTAAAATCTGAAAATCTATCAACGAGGAGCCTAAAAATCTAAAAGAGCATAAAAACTCAGAGTTTAGAATCTAAGGAATCTCACATCTTAAAAATCACAGAATCTAACAAGAATCTCGAAACCTGAGAATTTCAGAATCCAAGAATCTCAGCCCGACAATATGAAAATCTGAAGAACGGTGAGCCTGAGAACCTAAAAAAAAACTAAAAACCGAAAGCCTGTAAACCTGCAATTTTATGTTTTTGTGAAATTTGTAGAACTATCTCCAAAAGTAGATAAAAGTAGATTTCAAATAACAATTAATAATTAGTTGAAAAACTAATCTAGGCAAATTAGGTAATTAATTATTACAATATTAGATTAGCTAAAAGCCTCGTGTTAACAAACTACCAAAACCTGAAACCCAAGACGAAGAATGCCAGCTTTTTAAGTTATTTAGCTCAGACAAATTGGACTGAATTTATTTCGAGCTCGGCTGTACAGCAAATTGTTTCCATATTTAATTTTAATTACAGTGCGCTAAATTACAGCCTAATTTGTCTCCCAACAAAATCAAATTTTATTAGTGATTAATAAGTTAATAACCGAAGATGGCTCATTAAACAAAATGCATATGTGAATTTGAAAGTCTACGAGAATGAAAATCTAAGGGACCAAAAACCACCAAAAAATTTGAGCAAACCTAAAATTTGCATTTTTTGAATTAAAAAATGTAAAAGCCCAAAACTTGAGACTTGGCGTATAAGATCCAAAAATGTGGGAGTAAAATTTAATAATTACTAAATCGAAAAATTTTAGAATTGCTGACACACTGAGAAACAAGGCCTGAAAATTCTAAAAATTAAGAAGAGCTTGGAATTATAAAAAAATGAGAATTTTTAGATTTTGTATTAAATCAATAAATCTAAGAATCTAAGGTTCAGAACCCCACAAATTAAAAATTCTAAATTTAACAATCATAATTTCAGAGTTAAAACATTTAAGAACTCGGAATATAAAAAATTCAGAATCTAAGAAATTAAGTAATTAATAATTATTAATAATACATTAATAAAAATGTCGGAAAAACTAGAATTTCAGCCCAAAAAATAAAGGACCCTGAAAATCTCAAAACCTAAAATAACAGAGAGCCTGAAACCCTAAAAATTTGAGAATATTATACTGTAACAACTGAGCATTAGAGAATCAAAAATTTTAGATACTGAAATATTAAGATTTTAGTCTGAGGAACGGAGAGACTAAGAATCTGAAACTCTAACTAAAATTTAAGAATCAAAAAATCTTATTACTAAAATTTAAAAATCAAAGAACTTCAGCTTGAGAACATGAAAACCTGAAAAACGAAGAGCTTAAAAATCTAAAATTTTGAGAAACTTTGAGTACAATCTAAGAATATAAAAATTTGAGAGTTTAATAATCATAATAAGAATTTGAAAGCTTCAAAAACTGAAAAACTGAAAAATTAAAAGTTTGAAAACCTAAAAACTCGAGAATATGAGACTTCAAGTAAAATCAAAGATCCAAAAAATCGTAAAATCTCAAAATCTAAGAATTTCAGTGTTCAAAAATTTCAGCTCTCAGAATCTAAAAATCTCAGCTTGAGAGCCTCAAAACCTAAAAAACTTTGGAAACTTAAAAACTTGAGCATCTGAGATTTTAAGTAAAATCTAAGAACCAAAAAATCACAGAATCTAATAATAATTAGAAACTCGGAATCTAAGAGCTTCAAAATCTAAGAATTTTTGTGTCCAAAAATTTGAAAATTTTAAAATCTAAAAATCTCAGCTTGAGAGACGCAAAACTTGAGATACCGAAATTTTGAAAGTCTAAAAATTTGAGTAAAGGAAAATACAACAATTTAGGAATTTCAGAATATCACAATTTAAAATTTAATTTGTATAATTATCTCCAAAAGTAGGCAAAAACAAATTCCAATTTACGATTAATAATTAGTTGAAAAACCAATTATCTAGGCAAATTAAGTAATTAATTATTACAATATTAGATTAGCTAAAAATCTTAACGTGTTAACAAACCACCAAAACCTGAAATCCAAGACAAAGAATGCCAGCTCAGACAAATTGGATTGAATTTATTTCGAGCTCGACTGTACAGCAAATTGTTTCCATATTTAATTTTAATTACAGTGCGCTAAATTACAGCCTAATTTGTCTACCAACAAAATCAGATTTTATTAGCGATTACTAACCGAAGATGGCTCATTAAGCAAAATGCATATGTGAATTTGAAAGTCTACGAAAATAAAAATGTAAGGGACCAAGAAGTACCAAAAAATCTGAGCAAACCTAAAATTTGCATTTTTTGACTCAAAAAACGTAAAAGTCTAAAACTTGAGACTTGGCGTATAAGAAACTTTGAATACAATATAAGAATATAAAAAATTGAGAGTTTAATAATTATAATAAGAATTTGAAAGCTTCAAAACCTGAAAAACTGAAAAATTAAAAGTTTGAAAACCTAAAAACTAAGATCTAAGGTCCAAAAAAATCGCAAAATCTCAGAATCTAAGAGCTTCAAAATCTAAGAATTTCAGTGTTTAAAAATTTCAGCATTCAGAATCTAAAAATCTCAGCTTGAGAGCCTCAAAACCTGGAAAACTTAGACTTTGAAAACCTAAAAACTTGAGCATCTGAGATTTTAAGTAAAATCTAAGAACCAAAAAATCACAAAATCTCAGAATCTGATAATAATTAGAAACTCGAAATCTAAGAGCTTCAAAATTTAAGAATTTCTGTGTCCAAAAAATTGAAAATTTTAAAATCTAAAATTTAAAAAAAAGCCTAAAAATTTGAGTAATGGAAATTACAACAATTTAGGAATTTCAGAATATTACAGTTTAAAATTTAACAACCTTCAAATCTAAGTTTCATCATTTAAAAAACTTACAGCTAAGAATTTGAAAACCTAGAAACTTGAAAATCTTTAAATATAATTTGTATAATTATCTCCAAAAGTAGGCAAAAACAAATTCCAATTTACGGTTAATAATTAGTTAAAAAACCAATTATCTAGGCAAATTAAGTAATTAATTATTACAATATTAGATTAGCTAAAAGCCTTAACGTGTTAACAAACCACCAAAACCTGAAACCCAAGACAAAGAATGCCAGCTCAGACAAATTGGATTGAATTTATTTCGAGCACGGCTGTACCGCAAATTGTTTCTATATGTAATTATAATTAGAGTGCGCTAAATTACAGCCTTATTTGTCTCCCAACAAAGTCAGATTTTATGAGTGATTGATAACCGAAGATGGCTCATTTCATTCGTTCTCCAATTTTACATCTACATTTCCTGCCGTATCCTGCTAGCACATCCAATCAGAAATTCGTCATGCGATATTAAGAAACATTACGGCATTCTTATGAACCCAATCACAATAATTCTTGTCCGTTTTTTATCGTTTTTTTTTCGTTCTCCGAGATGAGTCCGGAGGTAATACCAGTAGCTGTTATTTTAAACGACCAGAACAAGAACACGACTAGATTGAACATTTCTTTTCATCCGCGAGAGCAACGAAGATGGTAAAATTTATCGAAGCGTCATCACGACGCGATTATTTTGATTTCGAGTTTTTTCAAGTCTGCGTATAATTGCATGGATAAATCATGCTTGTTTTATAATACCGGATGGCCCATTACCATAAATGGTTGATTGTGTTTTTAGACGACGGAAGAATTAGACAGTAATTAAAACTTTGGAAATACGTCTCGAGCGGATGTTGAAAAAACCGAAATTATAATTAATGAACGCGATTAATGGACGTGTATCCTGTTTAAATTTCGTTTATTTTGCCGAAAATCGCATGTCTCGGAATGGAAGCTGCGACAAAAAGCATTTTTGAATTTGTTAATTATCGACATACCTCATTATTTCGGCCTGCGACGCAATAACAAGTGTAATTTATCCTCTTAAGGCGTTTCAGGACAATTTAAAAATCTCCATAAAAAAATTCATGCATGCATAGTTATTTTAACACTTGCGGATGCAAATTTATGCGCAGACTGCTGATATAATCAAAAACAATTAAATTATAAATTATATAGTCGTTACTTGGAGTTTTATTAACCAACCATCATAAATTTCATGAAAATAAGAGAAAAAAAAGTGCCGACAGGGACTGCGATTGCGGAGTTAATCCCAACTTAAATTTTACTAGAGGTTACGAGAGGTCGAGAAATTAAAGTAAAGCTATAATTTGATGCAATCGAATTTGTCGCTTTGGCTAAAAGAGAATGGATGAGGAGGCAGCGTGATAAATTGCAAAAGACCCATGGCTACCAGAATATGGGTTTCTGAAGTAGGTGGGTAATTTATGAGAGTGTGATATCTAGATGCTGGGGGATATGCTTTAACCTACAAAGAATAGAGAAAATAAATTTAGTCTGACTGAAACTGTGTAATAGTAGTTCAAAAAAACTGAGCTTTGGTTTTTATTGTTTATTCTTTATTTTAACTGAAATTGGGCTAAAAATGAAAAGTAATATTTTTAGCAACAAATGTACTAAAATTCATTTCTTTGCGTCCACTCTCTAGTGTATTTTTTTTTTAAATTGGGTGGTGTGAGTTGGTCTTTACGGGGAATAAATTGTCATCTGTCATATCAACACATGACGTGAGCTTTTTTTTTGTTTGTTGAATCTTAAATTAAATGTCAAAGTTTAAAACAGTCGAACAGGGCTGCCAATGTAGAATAAAGAAAGTACGAGAATGTAGGATTTACTAACCTCACTTTTATCGAGTGGACTGATACAGATGAATGAATCCACCTATACATAAAAATCACTTTATAATTTAAAAAAATAATTTTTAGGCTGATAAAGCTTGAAACTTTACTGTATTAAAAGTTAATGCTGCAAATTTTATTGATTTTAAACACTGAAATCAAAATTTCTCGAATTAATTAAATATTCAGGCTGGCCACAGAATTACAAATTCAAATTCTTTTAATTTAAGCTGTCAACTACAAATTATTCAAAATTAAATCTTGTTAAATTCGAATCTCAATTCAGACTTTGATAAGGTGGGAAGCCTAGGAATTGTTGTTCTTTATTTTAATCCTGAAGCCTGAAACTAAAAATTTACAAACTGAAATTTAGTCATCTTAGAAATTGGGTCACAATTCATTTAGTTTTCGAACTTCAAATTGGTAAAATTAGAAGCCTAGAGATTGTCATTGCGTTTTCATTCTTCTCTTTAAACCTGAAACCTAAAAATGTTAAGTTAAAGAAGTATTTCAGACTTTTTAAGATTTGAAGCGCTTTATTCTCTCAGATTCAGTCATCTGATGTAAAACTGAAACCTGTAAAAGCTTCTTCAGTTTTCAGCCGTCGAAGGACATTTTCAAACCTGAAACATAAAAAAGCCTGAACCATTTTTATAAAATTGAAAGCTTTATTTATTTTTTATCTAATATTTCCGATATTCCAACTAAATAATTTGAAAAAAAAGACTTATTAATTTTGAGGCTTTTCTGTAATTTTGAGCCACTAATTAATCCTGAAACCTGAAAAAGCGTAACGGCATTTTTTATTTTAAGCCTGAAACGTAAAACTTTAAGTTAGTAAATTTTATTTGAAAATTCTTGTTTATACTAGGAAAAGATATTCAATTTCTAGAAATTTAAATTAAAATTTTTCAATGATAAATTAGTTAAAATTGAAACCTGAAAAAAGCTTCTTAAATTAGCTTAATTTTTCTTGAATTCTAAATAAGAATTTAATTACATTGGAAGCCTAAGAGTTATTATTCTTTATTTTAATTTTGAAACTAGAAACTTTAAGAGATGTATACTTTCAGGTTTAACTATCAAATTAGAAAAATAATTTATTATTTTTAAGATTGAGTCATAATTAAATTAGAAATTTTAGCCTTCAAATTTGCCAAACCTGAAATTTTAAAAAGCTTCGTATTTAATTCGATTCTAAATTCTAATTCATGCTCTGATAAAATCACAAGCCTGGACAATGTTATTTTAGGCTTACAACCAGAACTATTTAGGCTTCAGTCTCCAGAACTTATTGTTCTAAAACTAAGTTTTGATTTTAATTTTGGAGCTTTTCAATTTTAAAGTTCTCTCATTTTAGGCCATCAACTACAAATTTCATGAACCTGAAACCTGTAAAGAGCTAATTTCTCTTAGATTATTTTCATCTCTTAAATCAGATTTTAATAAAATTGGAAGCCTAGAAATTATTGGCATTTTTTATTGAAGTCTGAAACATGAAACTCCAAAGTTCTAAATCTTGCAGCTTTTCGATTACAATTAAAAAATCTGAAAGGTATTCAAATTTCAGAAGTTCAAATTTTTAAACTGAATTTAATTATTAGGTTTCTAGCTTTAATACTTCAAATTTCTTCTATATTACGCAAACCTGAAAAATCTAAAAACAAAAACCTAGAAGTTGTTATTGTGTTCATTTTAGCACCGAAACCTGAAACTTTGATACAATTTAGGTTTTACTAACTTTTAACGTAACATGTCAGGTTTTTTTCTCCCACTAAAAAACTGGAAATTATATAAAATCAACTTTAAAATTTAAAACTGGCATTTTTAAGGATTCTGTCATGCATTTATGCAAGTAAATGTAAATTTATGTGTTTTGCAACCAATTTAAGTGCCAAAGACACTAACAGCTTCACCGAACACAAAACCTGCAAATTTAACGTTTTCTAGAACTTCTTGAAGCTTAATTTTCTCTCATCCACGACTTTAGAACATTTGTTGCAAATTCTTGAGATTTCAGTCCTCGCAGCTAAAAAATAAAACAGTAAACAACTTAGGCCTCTGATTCATCGTTCTTCTAGAAATCTCCCAAAGCTCTTTGTCCTCTCCTCTTCTAACCGTTTCAGTTTCCAACCACCAATCCCACGCATCCACTTTTCTCTTGCAATTGTCGTTATCCAGCCCTCTCACGTGTCTTTTCCATCAGCAAGAGACGGAAGATCCGAAAGTTGCGCACGCCTCGCGCGTGTTTAGCGCGCGCTGGAAACTCGTACCATGCATGCGCTAACAGGTAGCAGGAGTATAAAACGCTTATCGAGCACATGTCGAGCACACTTCTTCGCCAGCAGTCTTCGTGAACGTTCCTCCACTATGTGTCTCTGCAAAAGCGTCCCCGAGATGCTCACCAAAGTTCGATCACCGCGCAGACAGGTAAACGCCGAGACTCCAATAGTCGATCAAGCGACGAACCTACTTCTTCAGATCTAATTTTTTCTACTTGCAGATAACCAAACCGCGGCTGTCGAGGAAAATCGTGGGCAGTGCGAGGGTCAATCTTAATCTTTATTGGAAGAAATTCGAGGAGTTCGAGAATTTGGCGAATGAGCTCCAAGAATTGGGTAAATGATTGTCTTCTGTGATTCTGGTAATACTCCAAAACTGTGATATCTCTGCGGCTCGTAGTGTAAATAGGACAGATTGACACACTTTTTTGCTCAAGCTTTAAGTTAGTGCTTGGTCGGGTTTGTCAAAACTGTCGTCTGCCGCGACCAATTAGGTTAAGTTTCAAGCTTTAATTTTAGTCTGTGATATCTCGAGCTTTATTTTATTTTAAGCGTAGTTGTAAGCAAACATAGGCCGAATAGTGTCAATTTATGTACATAAAATGCATGCTTTAGTTAAGCTTTAACTATAATCAAAATTCTAGACTTAGTTTAGTTTATGCACTTTTTTTGACGCACATTAGCTACTCGAGTTAAGTTAAAAAAGCTCTGAAGCTGTGTGATCACGACTTTGTACATTCTCTGTGATATCAGCTTGATATGATTTCTGATTGTATATTTTTTAGTAAAATTTTAGTTAAAATGTGTACACATTAGTTAAGTTTAAGTTAAGTTTGTAGTGTCTTAGTTTTTCAATAAATTTTTCATGAGTACTTCAAACTTTCATTGATAAGCCCCAATCCACCGTTATTTACTACAAATCGTCGACCCTCGTTGACTCAATTAGCTTTAAATATACAGGTGTCCCGTTGAAGTAACCCCTCTGGTAAACAACAGGTTGTTTACATGAAGGGTCGCGTTAATAAACAGGGGTGATATTGAAGGGGAGAACATTCCACCAGTTATAGTTAAACGGAACATCAAGTCAGTCAAAAATCTCGGTTTTTCTTAATGGGTTTTTAAACGTCTGCTCTCGGGACATTCACACGTGATTTCAATTAAATGATGCGAGTTTAGGACCCACGCAACATCAAATTGGATTAGTAATTAACTTTAATTTTCTCCTAAGTGACCATTTTTGGATACAAGACCTATCAACGCCTACCATGGACAGATGGTTATAACGGATAACGTGGCGCAATGGACCCGATTTGATTGAAAAAAGCTGGAATTTGTGGGAAATTGTGTGTGGGGGGCACAAGGTGGGCAAAATTTGCGATAAAATTGGCAAATTATGGGTGATTTTTTATTCGTTGGTTCACTTTGTAATATGATAATTATTTTTTCGTCATGTTACCTAAATAGGTTTTTCCGTATAGAAATCAATTTCGGCTCTTTGTTCGAACAGATCAGGAGGAAGGAAAACGCGGCATTTTGAGAAATTGAATATTTTTGTGAAATATGGAAAATTTATTTTCAGTAAAATAGACTCGACTCTTATTTTTTCTGAATTCTGCAAATATGAAAATTCTGTATTCTGTATTTAAAAAAAAAACTAATACTTTTAGAGAAATTTCAAACCTGGCTTATCAACATTTTTTTAAATTTATTTAAAAATTCTTTTCTAGTTTTTTATTTTCAAAGCGTTTGCAAAAATTTGTTTTTTTCAACTGATTTTGGAAACAAATATTTTCTATTATAACAAATTAATTCTACAAGAGGCAATGTTCAGCATTTTTTTTTAATTGAAACTCACTTTTTGACAAGTTCTTTGAAAATTCGTATTTTTTCTAAATCTGTGGATATTTGGAAGTTTATTAGTTTCTGTATTTAGACAGGTTGGAATTATCGGAAAACAGACGCATTTGGAAAATTCAAACTTTTAGCCAAGCTTAAAAAATTGTAATTTGAGGTATCGAAATTGCCTCATTGGCAATAATTGCAAAATTTTTAAGAGCTTATATTTTTCTTAATTCTATGGATATTTGGAAAACTTTTTGTTTTTGTCTTAGAAAATAT
Source organism: Cynaeus angustus (assembly GCA_030157275.1). Classification (NCBI taxonomy): domain Eukaryota; kingdom Metazoa; phylum Arthropoda; class Insecta; order Coleoptera; family Tenebrionidae; genus Cynaeus; species Cynaeus angustus. The sequence goes on from CM058064.1 coordinate 14,231,695, forward strand.
CATACCTAATAAAAAACAGCCAGATTTTGCAAAGTTTTGATTTTTTTTATCATAAAGTTTTTTAGTCCTTTATTCGTAGCATTTTGAAAAATTAGTATTTTTTCGATATTGTGGATATATGAAAAAATTCTTGTTTCTGTAATTAAACAGATGAAATCTGCAAGGAACCAAACGCATTTTTTAGCAATTTTTTTTTTTTTGAAGAATAAAGTAATTGGCGCATTCATCTTTTTATGTAGTGTTTTCAAAATTTTACAAATTTTGTGGATATTTGGAAAAGTTAACTTTTTTGTATTTAGACAGATGAAGTGTATAAAAGAATGATGTAATTTGCGAATTTGAAACTTTTAGTCAAATTTATAAATTTTATATATAATTTGATTTATCTGTCAATAATGTATTTTCAAAAATTTGTATTTTTTTTTGTTTCAAAAATTTTGTGTTTATACTAAATTTTGTTTGATAATGACGTATATAATTTGAATTATCCGTCATTATTGTTGTATTTTCAAAAATTTGTATTTTTCTTTTGTTTCAAAAATTTTGTGTTTAGACGGCTAAAATTTACAAGAAAATATTCAGATTTCTCAAAACTTAACCTTTATGCAAGATTTAGATTTTTTTTTTTTAAATCTTTAATAATTTATATTTTTTCAATATTATGGATATTTAAATAATTTCTCGTTTCCGTATTTAGATAAACTGATCTACCTAAAAGCAGCCACATTCGGCAAAACTAAATGATTTAAAAAAATTACATACGTTATTTTGAGATATAAAAATTGAACTATCAAAAATTTTTATAATTTTTTTAAAAAATTATATTTTTTCTAATTTTTTTGTGAAAAATTTCGATTCTTTGTTTAGACAAACGAAAACATATTTCGCAAAATTTAACTTTACAGAAAAATTTTGAAATTTTATTTTTAGGCGGCAAAATGGACTTTTCGTAAATTCTTTAATTTTCGTTTATTTTTTTCTTATTCTTGTGGATATTTAAATAATTTGTCGTTTCTTTGTATAGACAGACTGATTATATCAAAAAACAGCGGCTTTTTGCAAAATTGATTTTTTCAATAAAATTACATCTTACGTTATATTAACATATAAAATATTTCTGCAATTTTTTTAAAAATTCATATTTTTTTTACTTTCGCAAATTTTCAAAAAATTCTTTGTTTCTGTGTTTAGACAGATTGAATCAACCGGAAAACAAACATATTTCGCAAGATTAAACTTTTTCTAAAATTTTAGAAATTTAATTTTTAAGTATCAAAATTGACTTGTGAATATTTTGCAATTTAAAAAAAAAAAAAAAATAATTCTATGGATATCTAAATTTCTCGTTTCTGTATCTGGATATATTGGATCTACAAAAGGAGCTACTTTATGCGTTATTACATTCGTTATTTTAAGATTTAAAATTAAACTTTAGCGAATTCTTTAAAAAATTATATTTTTGTAATTCGGCGAATAATTTTTCTATTTGGAAAAATTGTATGTTTTTTAATTTTATGGATATTTAAAAAATTCTTCGTTTTTGTATTCAGACAGATATGGACTTCCTAAAAATGGCCATATTTTGTAAAACTCAATGTTTAAAAAAAAAATTGGAAAGACGTTATTTTGCAGTTTTTTAAAATTTATGTATTATTTTTAATTCTGCCAAGATTTGAAAAAAACTTCTAATTTGGAAATTTTATTTTGAGACAGACTATTTTTTAATTTTTTTTTAAATATCTTTCAAATTTTTTGGATACTTGGAAAATTCAAAAAACAGGTGAGAAATTTCTGATTTTGCAAAGTTCATTTTTTTAAACAAATTTAAAAACAATATTCTGATGTTGCAATTGACTCATCAACTATTTTTGTAAATTTTTTAAAAAAATATATTTTATTAACTCTGCAAGTCTTAAAAAAATCATCTTTTTTTGGGTAGATAATTTTTTTTTAGACATACAAACACAAAAAATGGCCTCTTAAAGAATTTAAAAATTTTATTTTAAGATGAAAAACCCTTTGTTTTGGTATTCAGACAGAGAACAGCTAAATTTTAAAAAATTAAATTTTTTGACGAAATTTGGAATTTTTTTTAACACATTGAAACTGATTATATATTTTTTTTAAATTCAAATTTTTGATTAAATCTGTGTATGTGTTTAGACAAATTGAATCTTCTAGAAAACAGCCACATATTTTAACTAAACTGTTTAGCAAAATTTAGATACGGACTACTAACTATTAAAAATTTTTACTCTTTAATATTTTTTGGTTTTTTATTTAAACACATAAAATTCACATGCTATTCATCAAATTAAAATAAAATTTTAGTTCCGGTTTAAAATTTCATTATATAGAAATAAAAATTTAGTAACTATATTTTAGAAATATAGTTACATCTTCTGAGATACTTTGCACTCATTGTGTTCAAATTTTGTATACTTTTAATTCGGTTTTAATTCATACTTTCGAGGACATGACGCTCAACCGGATTTGACCAAGCTTTCACCACAAAAAACGTCCTTAAACAGTGACTCTCTAGATCCAGATTTAGTTTAGTTTGGATATTGAAATAATTATTTTTCACCAACTTGGTCAAAGCCCTGTCAATTTCAATCTGATTTAAGACCGCCCAACAATACAAAGTAAATTTGCGTTTACTCCAAAAGCTCAATGTTGTTTACTGTCCGAAAAGAGCATCTGCTTTAGAAAACTCTCCTTTATTTTTCTTTAACAGAGCGATGTTTATATTTGTTTTGCATTTTGCGTGACACCATGTCTCTATTTGAGCTTAAATAAAAGCTTCACATGGGGTACGTGTCCAGTCCAGACAAATCAGCCCATTTAAAAAAATCCGAGCACCTTTCGCCCTTAAATAAGTAGTCTAAAGTAATTTCTTTGAGTTTTGTTCAAATTCATCAATTTTCTAAAGCGATATCTCAGTTTCAGGCTTAGAGCTGAGACTGTGACGCTACCTGCACGTGAATTGAAGTACTCGTCCATTCTAAACGCTTTGCTCCAACACGTGATGTAACAATGGCCGCCCAAAAGTCTTTAAATGGTTAACCAATTGTTAGGCATCTATTATGTCGTTATATTGTATACAAACTCGAGCCCAGAGCTATTGTCGTTTATTTATGGCTTCTGCAATTATAGCAGGCTTTAAGGATTTAATTCAGGAGTAGATCGATTGATATTGCTAAGTGTTGCCCGCAGCTTCGAGACACAAAGCAATCGAAAGCATGAATTATATTTTTTAATCAATGGAGGACCCTTCTCTGCTATTATATTATTAATCACGGATTGATTTAATTTCAAGTGGCGAGTGCAGGAATGTTGATAATTATTGCCTCCAGATAAAGGCACCGGATTGCAATTTTGACACTCCCACATGTGTTGTCGAAGAAAAAAAAGATTTCTGTTATCTTAATTGGCCGACCACTTGTGAGAGACGTAAACAAGGGTAGATGCTGGAATGTGGGGTTTTTAACGACTTGGAATTCTTTCAAGGGCGACATCCGCTTTGAGGGTGACACAGAAATTAAATCTCGCAAAAAAGGAAAAGACACTTCAAAAGGGAAACATAAAGCACATGATTTATGTTCGCAACACGAGTGGAGGTAAAAGCCTGCCACAAATTTGTTTGATCTTGGAATATTAAAAAATTAATACACATCTTATGTTTTTTATATCTTCTCTTTTTATAGAGAGGAGACCTTCGAAAATCGCCAAAATTTAAAAAAAACACGCCTCATCAACCACGGAAAAATGAGCGCAAATTTGAATTCAATTGGTACAATATTTTGAAAGTTACAAAAATATTGCTGAACATTTTTATGCTAATAAAATTCAAATTTCTACTAAAATTTTAGTTTTATGGAATCGGGGCGGAAATATAGAAAGGAGTTTTGTATAGTTTTGTATAAATATGTACAGCACTAAAAAAAAAATTGAATTTTTATTCTGCAAAATTAATTGTGGATACGCCGATTTTGTAAAAATTTCTAAATTTTACTAGAACTTTTAATTTACTATTACTATTATTATTATTAAATCTATAGTTTCAAGAAAAATAGGAATTTTTTAAAGAGTTGCGAATATAGTCTACGACTCAGTTCCGTTATTTTAAAATAAAATTTCTAAATTTTGCAAAAAAATTTAATTTTGCAAGCTGACTGTTTTGTAAAAGATTTTATCTGTCTAAACATAAAAACTACTTATTTTTTACATAATCACAGAATTGACAGAATTTTTTTAAAGAATTTGCAAAAATTGTCCATGCTGTAAAATAAAGTTTCTAAATTTTGTTAAAAAATTAAGTTTTAATAAATGTAGCTGTTTTTAGGTGGTTCTTATTTGTCTAAACATAGAAACAAGGGATTATCTCAATATTAAAAAAATACGAATTTTTTATAGAAACAAAATTGATACCCCAAATACAAGTTTTTTAATTTTGCTAAAAGATGTAATTTTTTACGAAATGTTTAGATTTTCAGTGGGATCCAATCTTTCCAAACACAAAAATTTTAAATATTTCAAATATCCACAAAATTAAGAATAGTACGATTTTTTTAAAAAATTGCAAAAAGTTTCTGCGCCATTTTTGTTATTTCTAAATAAAATTTCAAAATTTTGTTCAAATCTACAACTTAATCTGTTTTCTTTTACGCATTATTTGTGTGAACACGGAGACGAAGAATTTTGCAAGTATGCATAGAATTAACATAAATACAAATTTTGAAAGTAGTGCAAAATTCTTGAATGCAACTTTTTCTGTTATTTCCAAAAAAAATAATTTAAACATTGCTACGAGTTTCATTTTTACAAAATGCGTTTACTTTTCTTGTAGATTACAGCTGTCTTAATACAGAAACAAGAAATTTTTCGAATATTTACGTAATTAACAAAAATACGAATTTTTAAACAACATGCAAAAATGGTGGATGCGCCAATTCAAATATAAAATAAAATTTCTAAAATTTCCCAAAAAATCAAGTTTTACAAAATGCGTTTTTTATAGCAGATTTCATTTGCCTACATACATCCAAAAACTCTGAATCTCCCACATTGCTACAGAATTGCAAAAAAAAAGAAATTTTTAAAGAACTTGCAAAAATTGTCAATGCTGTAAAATAAAGTTTCTAAATCTTGTTAAAAAAATAAGTTTTAACAAATGTAGCTGTTTGTAGGTGGTTTTTATTAGTCTAAACATAGAAACAAGGGATTGTCTAAATATTAAAAAAAAATACGTTTTTTTTATAGAAACCAAATTGATATCCCAAATAAAAGTTTTTACTTTTAATTTTGCTAAAACATAATATTTTACGAAATGTTTAGATATTTTGTGGGATCCAATCTTTCCAAACACAAAAATTTTAAATATTTCAAATATCCACAAAAATATCTTAAGAAAAGTACGATTTTTTTAAGAAATTTTAAAAAGTTTCTGCGCCATTTTTGTTATATCCAAATAAAATTTCAAAATTTTGTTCAAATCTACAACTTAATCTGTTTTCTTCTACGCATTATTTGTCTGAACACGGAGACGAAGAATTTTGTAAATATGCATAGAATTAACATAAATACAAATTTTGAAAATAGTGCAAAATTCTTGAATGCAACTTTTTCTGTTATTTCCTAAAAAAAATTCTAAACATTGCTACGAGTTTCATTTTTACAAAATACGTTTATTTTTATCGTAGATTACAGCTGTCTTAATACAGAAACAAGAAATTTTTCGAATATTTACGCAATTAACAAAAAAACGAATTTTTAAAAAAACATGCAAAAATGGTGGATGCGCCAATTCAGATATAAAATAAAATTTCTAAAATTTTCCAAAAAATCAAGTTTTACAAAATGCGTTTTTTATAGCAGATTTCATTTGTCTAGATACATCCAAAAATTCAGAATCTCCCACATTGCTACAGAATTGCAAAAAAAAGACATTTTTAAAGAATTTGCAAAAATCGTCATCAAGCCAATTTTAATGCTTAAAAAGAGATTTTCCAAATTTTGTTAAAAAATTTAATTTGACAGAATGTGGCTATTTTTTATCTGTCTGAACACAGAAACGAGTATTTCATTAATTTTTAAACTAAAATTTTTAAATTTTGCTAAAAAATTCAATTTCATGACATGTATGTTTTCCGGGAAACCCGATCTTCCTAAACAAAGAAACGAAGAATTTGTCTAATTGGTATGCATATAGTTAAGTAAAATAGCAATTTTCAAAAGAATAAAAAAAATTGTTAACGAGTCAGTTTTAATTTAAAATAAAATTTCTAAATTGTGCTAATAGGTTTAATATTTTCAATATGGTTATTTTCGTGAAAGTAAGTTGGCCAATTACAGAAATGAAAAGTTTTCCTAAATCTTAATATTATCTGTCTACTTACGAAAACGAAGAATTTTCTAAATATTTATGAAATTAGTATAAATACAAATTTTTGAAAATATTGCAAAATTATTTAATGCGACAGTTCTATTGCTGTCAAATAATCACTAAATTTTGCTACAAAATTTGTTTTTGTGTAGATTTCATCTGTCACACTCCAAAAATAAGAACCGTTCCAAATATGTATGTAATTAAGTTAAATGCGAATTTTTGAAAATTATGTAAAAATGATGGATATGTCTTAATTCCGATAAAATTTCTATTTTTTTTTAAATGGTTCAGTTTTAAAAAATGTCTTTATTTTCTTGTAGATTTTGTTTGTCTGAACACAGTAACAAGAAAATTTAGTATCCACAGAATTAAAGAAAGTGCGAGTTTTAAAAAATGAAGGGCTAAAAAATCCGTTTTTCTCAAATATTATAACTAAATTTTGCTAAAAATCTCAGTTTTGCAAAATGCGACTGCTTGAAAATTTCGTCGATTTATATAATTCGAGAAACGACAGATTTTTCAAATATTAAAAGTTTGCTACGCTCAAGATTTGTGATTACTAAAATTTTTAAGTTTGCAACTTTGGACACTACTGAGCTTGATTTTTAAAAAAAATTAGAAACGGATCTAAAAACAGCAAATAAAAAAAACCTGTACGATTTTTTTTTTACTTACGCACTTATACTTTGAATAGTATAAGTTTGCAAATTTTAAATATTGAAAATAAATTTAAAAGAAGGTCAGGTTTTCTGGAAAGAATGCGAAATTCAAACTCAAATGTCATCAAAGTTTGCAAATTTTGGGTTGTTACGGTTTATATATTTTTTTGTTTCCTTTCAGTTTAAATTTTTTTCGAAATATGTTTATTACTCATCCCACATTTCCCCACTTCGTTAATCTTCTTCATTATCATGCCTTATGTCCTTCATTCCCCAGACAGAGCCCCGTTTGTTCTTTATCACTCTTCACATATTGCCCGACCACGTGTTTAGATAACACGTGTTTTCGTTTAAAGTAACTTAATACAGGTCCACATTTCCAACTGTGTCAGAGCAAAATAGACAAAAACCACCCTCGAACTCCACTAAATTCCACCATGCGACATTTGATCCACCGAAGAAACACAGTTTTGCCTGTAATTATCCCAAGATGAGATTTCAGCGATGGGCTCTGTAAATATTTGTCGATGGTTACCATATGGTAAATATGGGCGGTTGGTGGGTGGAACAAGGTCGTGATTTCGAATTATACAAAGTGGTTCTAATTGGGGGTAGATATATTAAAAATCGAAAGGCGATGGTTTAGCAACGAGGGTGGAAATCGATGTCACCCTCGTAGGTCACGGTTTGGGCTATTGTAGTCAAAAGTCGCTCTTGACAAAGGGCAGGACGGGGCTAAACTGGGCAGAGACTTAAAGAAATCGCTCTTGGAATAGTGAATCACACACGGTGTGGTTTTTGAAAATCTTTTTCTTCTTTTGAGTTATTCAAGGTTTGGAACATAATGGTTATAAATTACCGCTGTTAAAATGTATCGGTTTTGTCAACACGTGTGACGGTTGAGTTTTCGGCTTTGAAAGGCGATACCTGGAAGTCTGTTGACATTTCCTGGGCAATTAATAAGAGACTTAAATTAATTAAACGATGAGATCTGCAGGAAGTGCAGTGATCGGACGGTAATGATCTCGGTTTATTGTCGGATTACAGACGTGAGAAAGCTCTGATATTTAGTGAGAAAAAAATCCACGCGGAGCTTTTTTCAACTCAAAAAAATCCGATTAAATGTTTGGAACCGACTTCCTGACATCGCAGTTTTTATCAGTTGTTTCAATCAAATCTTCTTAAGCAGATCAACTCTTCATCGGCTTATTAGCCCACTCATCAATCACGCCTGACATCCCAAACATTTTTCCTGTAATTAAAATCTCTCCGTCATTGTCTTTAAGCTGCGACCACGTGTTTGCTTCCTCGGCAAAGAAAAAGTCGCCTTCCTTTCAAGAACCGTTCCTCTGTAATATTTCGTTCATCCGCATCGAATTTCCAAGTCGCTTATGAAAACAGATTTCTGATTTAGCCACAGAGGAGTCTTTTGTTCATCGGCACGTACAATATATTCTTTTAAACTTAGCTTTTTCGGTGCGAGCTTTTGTGCTTTCTGTGGCCGGACAAAACACAAAAGTGTGCGTTTAATTCGGCGTGAATTCCTCAATAGGCTTGTAATGAGCAGGCACATACAATTATTTGGACATTTACACAAGAAAAAACTACATTAGCATGCTGTCTACCTGATAATTAACAAAAACAGTTCACTCTCCGTTCGTTTCCGCCACAAACCACAAACTTGCGAAATCCGTTAAACGATTCATTTCGCACGTGCAAAATTTTTCAATTCGTTTCGGCGGATTCCGTAATCCGAAAGGAAAAAAATCAGAGCTCCTTTTACTCGATTTCAATAAATCCATTGAAGATTCGCAGTGTTGCGCATCGAATCGGTTGACTGTTGGACAATCACCGGCGCAGATGGCATCTCGACCATGATGAAAAGTTGTGGCGATGCAGAGGACCAGGAAGAATCCATTGTTGAGTGGATAAACCGTGGAAATGCGGTGGAAAATTCAACATCATCGCGTGAAATTCGCGTGATAAGTGCAACTTGAGCGGTTTTAAATAGGAGGCGAAAGTTGTAAAGTGATTAGGGTGATGGATTTGACGGCCTGGGAAGAAAGAAGCGATGGAGAATTGCGAGGTTTTTTATTTGACGGATAACTACGTAACATAAATAAAAACAAAGAAAATATTATAAATGTATCACGTTTTTAAAATATTAACTAATTAAAATCTGTAAACAAATAGAAAGAGTTAGATTTTAGATACAAAAAGTTTCATGTCTCTAAATCACAATAAGAACAAAGAAATTTCCATATATTACAGATTTAAGAAAAACTTTAATTTTGCAAAAATGATGGATGAGTCAAATTGGTAATTAATTCTTAAATTTGTTTTCTTGTACACTTTATCTGTCTAAACACAGAAACGAGAATTTTTTTAAATAATCATAGAATGAATTTTTGAAGAAAATGCAAAATTGCTGAATGCGACAATTTTTTTTAATTTCAAAATTAAATTTACTATAAGGCTCATTTTTGTCTCTTTGTTTATTTCCATAAAATGATCTGTCAAACATAAAAACAAGGAATTTTCCAAGTATTTCCATAATTAGGAAAAATAATTAGAGGATACTTTAAAATTTTTAAAAACGAAAAAAAAATCCTTTACTTTTCAATAAAATTTCTATATTTAGTTTAAATTTTTAAATGTTCAAAATCAAAAAACCTTTCTGTTTTTCTTACAGATATCATTTTCTTTAACACAAAAAGAATATTTTTTGGGAGATTTACAGAATTATAAAAAATACAAATTTTTACAAAAATTCTGACTGACTGACATGACAAAAAAAAAATTATTTTTGAAACTTTTAATTTTATGTTTTTTCTGTCTAAACACAAAAACAAAAAAAATGTGAAATAAACACACGTGGAAATTTTTGAAAATATTGCAAGATTATCAGTGAATGCTGTTAATGGATTTCTGTTAATTAAAGAAAAAAATTAACTACTGCTACAAATTTCAAGTTTACCAAATGCGTCTGTTTTTGTGTTGATTTCTTCTCTCTCAATACAAAAAAAAAAATTAAATATCCACATAACTGAAAAAAAACATTTTTTTTTTCGTGCAAAAATGTTGGACGCGCTTTCAATATTTTTAAACAAAAGTTTTAAATTTTACTGAAAGGTTACAAAGTGCTTATGCCTTTTTGTATATTTTATCCGGCTACATGCAGAAACGACTAACTTTTTAGTATGCACTAAATTAAAAAAATAAATAAATAAATTAATTAATTAAATTTTTAAAAATGTAAAATATTTTTTTTTAACTACCTTAAACAGTTTGATTTTACAAAATATCTCCTTTTTCTTGTAACTAGATATAATTTTTTAAAACAGTTGAATAAAATTTTCAAAAAATCTACAGAACTATGAAAAACACGAATTTTTCAAAAAAAAATGTAAAAATGCGGCTAAGAATACCCTTAACCCGGAAAAAAAATTTAATTTCTTTTTAAACTTTCAATTTTATGTGTTTTTGTGCAAATATGATCTGCTGAAACACAGAACTAAACATTTATCAAATATCCATAGAATTAACATAAATAAGATTTTTTTTAAATATTGCAAAATTAATTAATGCGACAACTTTGTTATTTCCAATTAAAATTTCTAAATATTGCCTAATATCTAGGATTTAGATTCAAAATGCTTCCGTCTTTTTGTTGTATTTTTTTTTCGATACAGAAGAGTTTTTTCTAAATATTAACGCAATTAACACATTTTTTTTTAAATGCTAGGGAAATGCAAAATAAAATTTCTAAACTAGATTAAATAGTTTATTTTTACAAAACGCGTCTTTATTTCTACAGCTGTCATTCCGTAAATAGTGAAATAAAAAAATATTTAGAAGATATACTGAATCAAAAAATTGTTTTTTTATGAGACGATTTTATTATTTTCAAATCTCAGAAAAGAGAAAATATCCACAGAATTTTTGAAAATGACACAAAAATGGTAGATGCCCAAATTCCAATATTTTCAAATATTTTTTTAATTTTCAAAAAAGCTCAATTATACAAAAACAGTTTTCGTTTATTATTTATATTCTATGTGGCTTAATACAGAAACACGAAGAATTTTTTAAATATGTTCAAAATTACGAACTACGAATTTTTGAAAAAATGTCAAATGAGAATTCTAAATTAGATTTAAAAAAATCATTTTTAAAACGCCTTTAGTTTTCATGTTTAATATGATCTCCTTAAACAGTGAAATATAAAATTTTCGGAAAATTTACAAAATTAAGAAAAATACGAATTAAATAAAATTATAAAAGTACTGGTTGCGAAAATTCTGTTATTTTTATTAAAGTATTTAAATTTTTTTGAAGTTTTAAATTTCGTCTGTTTTGTGATAGATATAATCTGTATAAACACAGAAATAATAAAAATTCAAAAATCTACAAAAGTAAGAAAAATACGATTTTTTAACTGTGCTGAAAAAAAAATTTTTAAATGGGATTTTTTAGAAATGTTAGAAATAAAAAATGTGACAAATATTTTAAAATCCCACAATATTATAAACAAATTTTTAATTCCTTTCATCTTTGAACCCTGAAAAGTGCCGAACAGTTTAAAAACAAAATTGAGGAACCAAAATTTTTAATTAACATTAATTGAAAAAAATAAAATAATAAGAAATGATAGAGTTGTAGTACAATCAAATTATTTAAATATTTCTAACTACTGTTTCATAACCGAATTTTCATGACTTTTAACGTTAGAATCCCTAAACCGGAGAGAATGTTAAAATTTTTGTCACACGTTCAATCTAAAAAATCCCAACAATTTCTTAATAAAACCACGAATCTTCCTCTCGATGTTATCTTATATTTACTTAAATTTTTCGAGGACGTCCAAGCTCAACCTCTCCATTATCCGCCTGACAAAATATCAGATCCAATTCCTCTCGCTCAACCGAACTTTTTAAAAATAATACAAACACAAACATATCGTATAATCTATAGGTCCCCCGAAAAATTGCACAAATCCACCATAATATTACCCAAAATATTATGTTACTGCATTTATGAAGCTTTTGTCGATGTTAGATAAACACATGTCATCTTGAAAACCTTCAAACGTCAAAAAAAAGATTCCATCTGAGTGCACTTCACCGTTCTTGATTCTTCTTGACGAGAAATATTCCAAATCAGGTAAAGAAAGATGTTTAATGCACTTAACACAAACATAAAATTGTGTAAATATTGAAGGTTCAGACCAAAAGCTTGCCCAAATATTTGAGTGACGGGTCGAGATCGAGATTTGAATTCTTGTGCAAATGTTTGCGGATTTAGCTCTTATCTCATTTTGGATTCTAGTGAGTTAATGTTCTAATAAATTTTTTTTAATTGCGTCAATTAACTCCGACCATCGGTAATAAAGCTATCTGTCGTTTCATTAAGATCGAAGATTAGATGGTGGCGCGATACTTTATCAAGCTGTACCGAAAAAGTGTTATCTTTCGAATCAGCGAAACTCAAAGCTTTTTGGACTTTGTATCGGGCCTACATCTGCTCGTAGATTCTTATCGTGCTTTAGATGAAATTTATCTAGAAATCTTATCAGCATTCATCCCATCTAAGAACTTATAAAAGGCAAGGGCGGTATTGTGTAGGGGAGACCGACAGCTAACCAAACATTGGCCCTCAATAGAAAACATTGAATAGATTTTGGCTCGGGCGTTCTATTGTCCGAATCTTAAGATACAATCTCTTACAATTTTCTTGCGTTTTATTCAGGGGTTTGCGAGCTAACCATTTAGCCGTGAAGAAATTATTTCTTTATCATAATATAATATAACACATTTACAGGCTGCCCTGCTGTAAACGCTTTTCTAAAGGAACGCTTCGACGAATCGTAACCGAAAAGCGCAGGCCAATTATTGCCCGATTCCAATTAAGATTATCCCAAAATTCGCGCTTAATAACGAGAGCGCACTGTCCCACGTTCTCACGGCATCGTGAAAGTCTTCGATCACTATTGATTTGCGCCAATTTAAATCATTAGCGGTAAACACTCGCTAAGTGCTTCCGTCTGAAGCCATTAATTTTTTTATTTGCAGATGAAGTGTCGACAATCCTTGTTTGAAACTTTCAAAGGTCAACTTGAAATCTTACCTTGTCATTTCAGATTTATTGCTAGCACAGGTGTTTTAAAAATCCTCTTAGTGGGAAATTTATTACGTAATTCTGGAGACTTAAGTTGGTAGTATTGTCCTGAGAGAAATCGCTCCAGATGACATCGATCATCTTTAATAATCTGTCATGGTAAGAAGATTAGGAGGTTTTTTAGGAGCGCGATAAACTGAAAAATTGCTAATTAATGTAGGCATGCAAATTTTGGATTATGACGATTTATAATGGGCATATTTTTCACTGGCGCCGAATGTTTACTTTTTTTGGTCGCTTTAAAGTTTGAATTTTATAGACTGGTTTTTGAATTATGAAATGATTTTTTCTGAATGCCGCAGTTTTATTGCTTTTAAAAATTGCTAAAAGTTTAATTTCACTGAAAATTTTTGTTTTCTTGTAGATTTTGTTTACCTAAATGTAAAAGAGAAATTTTCCAAATGTTCAATTGCTAAACAATTTGCTAAAAAAATCTGTTTCGAAATAAATAAAAATAAATAAGATCTTTTTATTATTTGTATAATTAAAAACACAAATTTTTGAAGATACTCAAAAATTGACAAAAAAATTCGTAAAAATGTTCAGTTTCTTAAAACGCTTTTGTTTTTTTTGTCTAATGAATAATTTGAATAATGTTCTTAATATCCACAGAAATTAAAAAAATGCGCCTTTTTGAAAAAAAAGCATAATTGTTTCAGCGACAATTATTTCTATACATTTTTTTTTTTAAATTTGTGGAAAAATTTGATCTAATTTGTGCTGATAAATTTGATCTGTCTGAATATAGAAATTGAGAATTTTCCGAAGATTCACAGAGGCAAGAAAAATATAAATTTTAATATTTTTTTTACTATCAAATAATTTTAAAATATTTAATTTTAAAGTAATGCATTTTCTTGTAGATAACATATAACTAAACACTGAAAATAAAAGTATTTAAAAAGTCGGAATTAAGAAAAACACAAATTTTTGAAAATATAAAATTGTTGTTTTGTTCTAAATAAAATTTCCAAATATCGCTACTAATTTTATTTACACGAAAAGTGTTTGTTTTGTTGTAGATTTTATCTGTCTATATGCAGAATGAAATTATCTCAAATTTTTGAAGAATTAAAAAAGGTACGAATTTTTGAGCAAACTCCTAAATTGGTAGAAACGACAGTTTTCATGCTTTTAAATAAAATTTCTAAATTTTGTTAAAATGTTCAATTTTGCAGAATCTCTGCTTTTTTAAGAATCCATGTGCCTAAATAGTAAAATGCAAACTATTTAAGAAGTCAGAGAATTAAGAAAACACGAATTTTTCAAAAAATTGTAAACGTGCTGTTACGAAAATATTTATAAATAAATTACCTAATTTTATTTTTAAACGATCAATTGCATCGTTTTCTCTCTAGATATCATTTGTCTAAACTCACAAACGAAAGATTTTGAAAGTACTCGTGGAATAAACATAAACAGAAATTTTTGAAAATAGTGCAACTGTACTGCATAGGAAAATTCTATTATTTTCAAATAAAAAATTAGTTTTTTCAAATGGATTAATTTGATGAAATTTGTGTGTTTTTTTGAATATCTTGTCTGGCTTAATACTGAAACGAAAAATTTTTTAAAGATCCACAGCATTAAAAATTTTTTGAAAATATTGTAAATGTATAAAAATTTGTTGTTTTCAAATAAAATTTTTAAATATTGTTACCAATTTCAGTTGTCCAAAATGCGTACGTTTCCTTGTAGAATTCATGTGGCTAAAAGAAGAAACAATTTTTTTCATAAATATCTCCACGAGACGAGTATGAAAAATGCGAGTTTTTAAAAACAGTAAAAACAGTGCAAAAATGGTGGATGCGCTAATTCTGTTGTCAAAAAATTTTTATTTTGAAAAAAAAGTTTATAAACTGCGTTTGTTTTCTTGTGAATTTTATGTGTCTAAATACAAAAACAAAATTTTTTTCAAATTACTACAAAATTAAGAAAAATACGAATATTTGAAAAAATTGTTATAATAAAAAAAATAATATTTTTTCAAAGAATTACTAAAAGGTTTCGTTTCGTGGGTTTAGCTTAACGCAGAAAAAAAAACATTTTTCTAAATATACGCATAATTTTTGAGATTACTTCAAAATTGACGAAAATTCCGTTCCACATAAAATTTCTAAATTTTGTTAAAATGTTCAATTTTGCAAAGTACCTCAGTTTTTCTCGCAGATGTTTTCATATAAATCATAAATCATAATAAAACAAAAAAAAAATGAAAGATCCATAAAATTAAGAAGGACGAATGCTTCAAGAAAGTTAAAAAATGCGGCTGCGACTATTTTGTTATTTTTAAATAAAATTTATAAATTTTGCCAGAACGTTCGATTTCTTCTGTTTTCTGTAGATATCATCTAGTTAAATACAGAAACGGAGAATTTTCTAAATCTCCACAAAATTAAGGAAAATACAAATTTTTGAAAATAGTCAAAATTGTTGGATGCGACAATTATTCGCTTATTTCAAAATAATTTTTTAACGAGTTTCAATTTTTGCAAAACATTTATTTTTTGTAGATTTCATCAGTTCGTGTACAGAAATCAGAAATTTGACAAATATACATACAATTAAAAAAATAAAAAATTTTGAAAATTGTGCAAAATTGGTGGATGCGCTTTCTGTTTTTTTCAAATAAAATTTCTTAATTTTGCTAAAACTTATTGCTAATTATACAAAATGCTTTTGTTTTGTAAATTTCGTCTGTCTAAATAAAGAAACTAATAATTTTTAAAAAAATCCAATTTATTTAAAAAAAAAATGTCCTGAGAATTCAAATATGAATTTTTGAAATTTTTGAATGCCGACAATTATTCTTTAGCACCTCCAAAACGATTGTGAGTTCCGAAATTATTTTTATTATTGTACTTTTCCACCCTTTGAAGCTCTAGTCACTCGTGAAATAAGAAACCAACAAAAATTCTTCTAAAATTCCACCCCCACGAGCCTGTTTGTCACTGCTCATATAATCCCCGGATTAATCCAGCAAACATTTGTAATAACAAACGCCGGGAATGAATCCATACGTGCTTAGTATAGCGTAAAGTGATTTGCCTATTTGAGCCATTATAGTAGTTTCCTTCCTTCTATAGACTTACCATACAAAGACGTCTTTTGTGACAGTTAAGCCCCAAGACATCGCATCTTATTTCTATTATGATTTCGTTCACGGTTAACCTGAGTGGGCGCTTCTGGGACGTTTCAAGGATTAAAAAGCGTGTAATATTGTTTCATGCCTATTTGTTTTCGTCTTCCGTCATTTCATGCTGGCAGTTATTTTTTCACCGACAGGAAAAACACAGATTATTGTTACGAGAGGGACGTTTTACTTTTGTTGTTGATGATGCAACGTGTTTACCGAAAGCCAATAAAGGAGTCGTAATCTCGGTTATGATTAAATCATGATAACACAAGCGTGTCGAAAGGCAGTAATTATATTGTAAAAAGCTTTTACTGCTTTAGTTATACGATTTGGTCAGATTAGAGATGCTATTAATGACAACGGTTTCTCTTTAGCGGTTTGTGAGCTGGAACGAGATTTTTGCAAAAAAGTGAACGTTCTGTTGCGCATCTTGGGAAATTGTATAAAAATGCTCTTGCACTTTTTAACGACTTAAAACGTACAGAAGCAATAATAAATAAGTTCATTTAAATTCTTTATTTTAATGATCTACGAACGGAAATATCTACAATTTTAACTAACTCAGAATCTCAAAAAATCCTAAGAATATAATTAAGAATTGCAGCTGCTGAAAAATTTAAAAAGCTACAAATTTAAAGAATTTTATTGAATTTAAGAATGAATCTATTCTTTTTTTTTAGATTCTTTAGATTTTTTTTTGTTTTTTAAATATATTTTTATTTTTTGAAAGTTCCAAAATATCTTTATAATTTATTGATTTTTATTTCTTTCTAGATTGCTTGGCTTATTTGAGTTTTTTGACGTTTTATATTCTCTAAATTTCCTAAACTTTTTATATCAACAAAATTGTTCCGTTACTTTTTTTTTAACTTTATTATTTTTAAAATTGGTTAGATTGCTTAGTGTTTTTTATATTTTTATTTGAGTTTCCCATTTTTGCGATTATCTAAATTTTCTACAATCTATGGAGCTGCAAATGTGTGCGTAGAATTTTTTTCTTGCACCAATTAGAATTAGAACTTTGGATTTTTTGGATACTTAAAAATTTCTAGATTTTTGAGAATTTTCAGATTTCTTAAACTATTTGTATTATTTTTTTAACTGCTTAGATTAATTAGATTAACAGTGTGCTTCAAACTTTTTTTAAGCTTTTTAATTTTTTTATAATATTAAATTTTGTGTCTTCGATTTTGGTCGGTTGGGATTTTTAAAGGGTTAATCTTTTTTGAAAAATCTAAATTTAAAACTGTCTCTAAAATTTTTGTTTTTTAGATTATTTCTATCTTAGACTATTTGTTTTTTTCTTAGGGTGTTTATAATCTTTGGATTGCTTAGATTCTTTAAATTAATAGATTTCTTAGATCTTTCTAGATCGATTGGATTCTCTAAAATATTTAGGTTTTTGACTCTGAATTGTATACATTTTTTAGTTTCATTAGATCTTCAACATTGTCCACAGAATTTATAAATCCTTTTTCAGATTACTTGTACCGAGGAGATTTTTGGATTTTTACATTTTTAAGATACGAGATTTTTACATAATTAACTTTTTCAATAATTTTTCTAAATTTTCTTCTAATTGTTTGCATTGGTTACATTTATTGAATGCTTTGGGCGTTTTGGATTCGCTGAATTTTTTAAATATTATAGATTTTTTATAATTTTTCAATTTCTTATATCTTATAATCTAATTTTTAAAAATATGAATTAAAAACGGTTGACATTTAAAAATACTTTTTTAAAAGTTTTGTTTTTTTTAGATATTTTTTAACTCTTTGGATTGTGGAATTTCCAAAATGTCTTTATAATTTCTTAATTTTTATTTCTTTCTAGTTTGTTTAATTTGTTTGGCTTAAGTTTTTTGGTGTTTCATATTCCCTTAATTTCCTATTTAGACTTTTTAGATTTACAAAATTGTTCTAAAAAATTGTAGACGTCTTATATTCGTTTATATCTTCATAGATTGTTTAAATTTTCTGAGGCTTTAGATTTTATACAATTCCTAGATTTTTAAAATATACATACATTTAAAATATATAGATTTTTATATCTTTCTAGAATGTTTAGATTTTTTAAGTTTTCCACTTTTTAGACCTAGATCTTTAGATCTACATTTTTTACAATCTACAAAGCTGCAAAATCGTCCGTATAATTAAAAAAAGATTTTTTTTCAACTTCTTGGTTCAAATAGAATATTGGATTTTTTAGACACTTTTCTATATTTTTGAGTTTTCAGAATTCTCACTCTATATTATTTTTATTTTTTTTAACCGCTTAGATTGATTAGATTAACTAAATGCTTTAAGAATTTTTAGATGCTTTGTATTTGGTAGATTTTTTAAATTTTTATTATTTCGAATTTTGTCTTTGATTTTGTTCGGTTGGGATTTTTAAAAGGTTAAGCTTTTTTTTGAAAAATTTTAGATACTTGAGATTTCTACTTTCTATGCCTAGTTTCTTTTTTTCGTTGTTTAGAGCATTTTCTAGATTCATTGGATCTTCAACATTGTCTTTAGAATTTATAAATCCTTTACAAACTTCTTGTAGCGATGAAATTTTTGGATTTTTTACATTATTTATATACGAAATTTCTACGTTGTTTAATTTTTTTCAATAATTTTTCTAATTTTGATTACAATTATTGAATGCTTTGGGAAAGAATTTATAAATCCTTTAAAAGTTTTTTTTCCAACTTCTTGCACTGGAGAGATTTTTAAACCCTTTGCACTTTTCAGCTACAATTTTTTTTTAGGTCTTTAATAATCCTAAAACTGATGAATTTTCACATAATTTTTTAAAAAATTTTCTAATTATTTGCATTGATTACATTTATTGACTTTTTGAGCTTCTTGGATTCGTTGAATTCTTTAATTTTTTTAGGTCTTTTACAATCTTTCAACTTCTTATCTTAAATAAATTTTAAATTAAATCAAAAATTAAAATAAAAATAAAAAATTAAATGTTTGGAATTCCAAAATACTTAAATAGTAAATTAAAATTAAAAAAGAAAACCTTTAAAATTTACATTTACTTTACATAGCTTTTGGTAAAATCATATTTTAAATAAAAATTTAAAAAAAATAGAATTTCTAGGCAATTTTACAAATATTAAAAAAAAATATATAATTATAATTTGAGATATTAGAAATTCTTGAATATTTTTCTGACCATATCAGCTACTAAAGAACTCAAAAGTCTTTTAATTTTAGAATCTTAAGAATTTAAGAGTTGAAAAGCCTAAAAGTTTTTGAGTGTGAAACATTACTGATTAATTAATTAATTCAAAAAAACTGATCAAAAATGCATTTATTTTAGAATCCGTATAAATTGCAGACTTGTAGCATTTTCTTACAAATTCTGAACAGTCCTAGAGGAACTTACACAATTAGAAAGAATTATTTTTAGAAAGGTTTTTTTTTGAGTTTAAAAAAATGTAGAGGTGATAATTTAAAAAATTTAAACATTTGGAAAATTTCCGTTACCACAAGTTTGAAACTTCTGGAATCGTTAAACCGTCTAAAAATTTATTACAACTGCAGTATTTAGAATTTTTACAAAATTACGACCCTCTTTTTTAAAAATTGTGATCTTTTAGAATACATTTTATACATGTCGAGAAAACTTCAAGTTTTGCTAAAATAAACATCAAAAAAACTCTAAATTAATATTTTTGAAATTTTAAAAACTGAGACACGTTTGTAAGATCAACTAGAATGTTCATAATCATTGTAAATTATAATTCAATTTTTGTGGGTTCATAAAATTGGTAAAACCACAAAAGAATCTGAAATATTTATTGATTATAATTATAGTTTATATTTATTTAAAGTTCCAATTGTTTTGGAAATCGATATTTAAATATTGAGTCTTCAAAATGATTTTATGAATATTAAAGTAATAATTTTAAATCTTCAAAATCTGAAATTGGGTCGTTCTTTAAAAACACTTTGGTCTCAAAACTGTATTAAAAAATATTTTTTTGGAATTTTTATCACGAGTTTGTACCAATTTAACATTAAATTTCTAAAAATAATTTCTATAAATGGATAATAAATTAAAATTCGATAACCGAAGATATAATGATAAACTTGTGCTCATCATCAAAGTGCAGTTTTTTAACTTTATTCTTCTCGTCTTTATTCCTTTAATCTGTGAAGATTTTCATGGTCCAACGTCCATTTCACTCCAGTTCAAATATTTGCACGCTTCCTTTCTTGCACGTAAATTTCAGGTATTATCTCTTGAGATTTCTTCACGACCTATTAACTTATTCTTCTTTTTTGGTGTGGCAGCTGCACAACACGAGATGACTCACCTACAAGTTCCAACTCGTCTCAGTGATTTAAAGACCTTGACTCGAAGTTAATTATCAAAATTTTTATTCGGACCCTTCGTTAATTACGACCACCATCAAAAATAAATTCCGAAAAGCAGGGACGATTTGAACACGTGTGCGCTATTCATTTTTAGTGGAATTTCTAGAAATGTAGCAAGGGGGTGAAGATCTATACCTGAGGAGTGATTATGCGCTTTCAGGTATAAGGGATATTTGAAACCCTTATTTAAGGGCTGTTTTTGTGAGATTGTTATAGTATTCTTGACAGGTAGACCCTTCGTTTATGCTTCACTTGTTCGCCGACTTATTATTGGATAATGGACGACAAGGGGGCGAATTTGACTCGTTTTGGCCATAGGGGGCGGCTTACCTCCTCGATTGAATTCAACTTGTAATTTTCGCAGATCTCATACGAATTTAATGACTGTGATTCGCTGAAAACTCAGTGAAAGTGTGCTTGTACTTAAGTAGGAAGTTTCAAGCACGTACTGGATAATTGTAGTTATAATCCGCGGATTCCTGCAAGGAAAAAACGACGATGTCTTCCAGAAGTTGAAGAGGAAGTAGCAATCTTCGCGGCGAGATATTGTGCACGAGTTCTTAAGAATTCGCTTGAGTGCTTTTCAGCTTTCTAAAGGAAGAGAGAAATGGTCAGTGTCGAATTACGAAATTTGAGGCGGATTTTTGTGGGGAAGACGTACCGAGGTGGTACCGACTCTCTTGGCTGATAAACAAAGATTCCGATTACATAAATCAGCAAAAATAGAGAAAATAAAGAAGTGATGGATTTCGTGGGAAACGAACGAGCCAATGGAGCAAGCAGGGAAATATTCGCACTTTAATTGCGATAAAAATGGTTATGGATGAATTGCGGTGGACGGCTCCTATTTTTTTCTTCTGTTTTTATGAAAATAGGAGCAAAGGATCAATAAATTATTATAAAAACAAATTTTAGAGATTTAACAAAATTAAAACTTAAAAAAAAATATTTCGCGTTTTGAAGCGAAAAGTTTCAGAAATTGACCTAGACATTTTAATTTTTTTACAATCAACAAAATTTTTAAATTTAGTTTTGTAGCCTTTGTGTCCAAATTTGAGTTTATGATTTTTAGATTCGGAAACTTTTAAGTCTAAAAATTCGACAAGTTCGGAAGACTTCTTCCTAGTTATTAAAAAATTATGCGACTTTCCACATTTAATTAAAAATATTTAAAGTTAAATACCTTACAATTTGCTCTTCCGGCAATTTAAAAAAAATAATTATTTGTTATTTTTGACTTTGAACGCGATTAAAGAGCAGAAACTTGTTATTTAACATGGCATTGATAAGATTTGGGTTTCAAAAAAAATCAATAGCTTTCTAGATCTTGGATTTTTTTCATAACAAAGTTTCTGGATATAAAAATGCAATCGAGCGAATCTGAGGATTTTGGGAAAAATTAAATAAAATTTAATATTTAAAAAATCTGAAATTCTAGCGAATTTTGAGTAATTGTGCGTTTATAATTTTTTACAATTCTTTCAACCTACAAAAATTGAATTTTAATTTACAGTGGTTATCAATATTTTAGTCTTTACAAATTTTTGGATCTTTAAAAAAAATAACATTTCAATTTAATAAACTTTAGATATTAATAAATCTGAGGATTTTGTAAAATATTGCATTTCACGAATTGAAAAAAAAAAACGATCATAATTTATAAAAATTTTGCTATATTCTAGTTCCATCAAATTCGTGGACTCTTACAATTTTAGAATTCGAAAATTTGTGACAACGGAAACCAGAGTGTAAATTTTTGATGTATTTTTTGTATTAAAGTAATTTTAATTTTTTGTTTTTTCAATATATTTTTATTTTTTGAAATTTCCAAAAATCTTTACAATTTATTGATTTTTATTTCTTTCTAGATTGCTTGGTCTGTTTGAGTTTCTTGACGTTTTAAATTCTCTAAATTTCCTAGACTTTTTAGATCAACAAAATTGTTCCGAAAAAATCTCCAAAACTGACTTTAGAATTTTTATTTTTTAGTTTTTTTTAACTTTTTTATTTTTAAAATTGGTTAGATTGCTTAGTTTTTTTTTTATATTTTTATTTGAGTTTCCCACTTTTGCGATTATCTAAATTTTCTACAATCTATGAAGCTGCAAAAGTGTGCGTAGAATTTTTTTCTTGGACCAATTAGAATTAGAACTTTGGATTTTATGCATACTTAAAATTTTCTAAATTTTTGAAAATTTTCAGATTTTTCAAACTTTTTTATTATTTTTTATTTTATTTTTTTTTTAACTTCTTAGTTTAATTCGATTAACGATGTTCTTCAGGCTTTTTTTAAGCTTTGGATTTTTTTCTTAACTTTTTTTTTACAATATCTAATTTTGTGTTTTTAATTTTGGTCGGTTGAGATTTTTAAAGGGTTAATCTTTTTTGAAAAATCTAAATTCTTGAAACCTCTAAAACTGTCTCTAAAATTTTTGTTTTTTCGATTATTTATATCTTGGACTTTTTGTTTTTTTTTATTTTTTATTTTTTTTTAGTTTGTTTAAATTGTTTGGCTTAAGTTTTTTGGTGTTTCATATTCTCTAAATTTCCTATTTAGACTTTTAAAAAAAAAATTTTAGACGTCTTATATTCTAGTTTGTTTAAATTTTCTGAGGCTTTAGATTTTATACAATTCCTAGATTCGTGGACTCTTACAATTTTAGAATTCGAAAATTTGTGATAACGGAAACCAGAGTGAAAATTTTTGATGTATTTTTTGTATTAAAGTAATTTTAATTTTTTTCTTGTGAATAATTTAAGATGTTTTTGTTTTTGAAGAAAATTCTCCAGTGATTTTCAAAATGACTGCAATTTTTACACTCGATTTTTAGACTTTACATTTTAGATTCTTTTAGATTTTTAGACCCTAAACTTCTTAATTTTTAAAATTCCTTAAAATCTTTGAAAAATATTTAAGAATTTCACAAATGTAAGGATACAATTTTAATTGTTGTTTCAAATATTATTTTAAAAAATGGTTAGAAATAAATATTTAAATATTAAATATTTAAAGAATCTAAAGCATCTATAAAGTACTAAACATTTAGTCTATCTAATCAAGTTTAAAAAAAAAAAAAAATTTATATGATCCGAACATAATCTAGGAAATCTAGAGAATTTTATAAATATCCAAAAATTTTCAAAAGATCTAAAGATCTAACCGGTTTAAAAAAAATAAAACATCAAGAAGTTTGGAAGTCAATTTTGGAAATTCTAGGGTTCTAAAAAACTTAGAGAATCTAAGGCGTAAAAAATCTAAACATTCTAGAAAGTTTTAAAAACTTTAGAAATTCTAAAAATATGAAATAATCTTGAGATTTTAAACAATTTGAATAATTTAGGAATCTAAGAAATAGAGAAAAATAGGTTTCTAAAGAATCTAAAATAAAATAGAATCCAAAGCTTCAAAAAATTTAAATGTTCTAAATTCTAAGCATAATATGAAACTCTAAATTCTAAAAATGTATAATTTTAAAAATCTAGAAATTCAGAGGATTATTAGGCAATTCTAAAAAACTAAAGAATTTAATACATCCTTGACATTCTTTGGTGTCAAAATTCTAAAATATAAATAGAATCATTTTTTAATTTACAAGTTTTTTTTTTGAATTTGTAGCTTATTAAATCTCTTAGCAGCTAAAATTCTTAGATTCTTAGAATTAAGAAAATTTTGAGAGACTCTTGGATGCTAAAATCTTCAGATTTCAGACATACCTATTGAATTTTTTTTAAGAAAATTTCTATATTCTTGTGGTGACAATTTTTGTATTTATGGGCGTCTAAAATTGTCAAATCTGTAAATGTTTCATTCCGTTCATAGATATTTAAATTCTTTTTTGCGTGTTCCTTTCTTTATAGCAATGGTCTTATTTCTATTCTTTTTGCTTTAAAGATATAAACTTAGAGCGAAAGGTTGATAAGTTATAAATGTTATAATATTTAAGTACAACAAAAAAAAATGTAATACATTCAGTGATTTAAATAGGAACAGTAAAATTTCTAAAACGGCGATCAACGGAACTGAGTTACCCAAGAATATGAAAAGACGATTATAAAAAATCGCAGCTTTCAAAGATCAATACGTTTTCATGTCTTTCATCCCTTTTTGTGTTTTCACCCAACAATACCTCCACATTCTTAAAAAACCTCTTCCAACATCTGCCCTCGTCGACCTGTCGAAACCTGCAATGCCACCCTCAACCCAGTATTTCCCCCGTTAATTAATTATTGCCACCTAATCACCCCTAACGGTTTTTCCACCGTCCGTTACCCCAACAAGTGCCACTTAAAACCAATAACGGAACGAAAGAGTTATTACCTCCACTTGCTGCCTCCACAAAGCCCATCGGAATTCGCTCTTTCGGGTTTTTATAATAGAAAGGGTGAAACTCAATGCCCACAAAGGGTTGTGTGTGCTAATATGCCGACATAGTGGCACAACACGGTAATTCGAGAGCCACGAAGTTTTTGTAGTTTTTTTCCCCGACAAAAAACGTAACGTGAGAGATTAGGGTTGACGTCCTTTATGTTTTTTTTTATGAACTTAATGGCTATTTTATGGATTGTGTATCATAATTGCGTGGTATTTCTTCATGCGGGTATAATTGCATAAATTATTTCTGTGAGGAATTTACCTAGGAGTCACACAAAAAGGTTGAGGGACTTTTGTGTGTTGTTTACACAATGTTGCAAGTTGAAACTTGTTGCGAGGAGAAAAATAAGGTCAGAGAAGGGTGTAAAAGTGAAGATATATAATTAATTTTTTTGCTTGTTTGGAGTACCTCTTTGAAGGTCCGAGCAAGGATATTCACTTAAGTGAGTACTAAAAATTACGAGATAATTGCGGTGGTCTGAATCGATCACTCACAATTGCTTAATTCACGTTAATTTTGATTTGAAGTGTAACAAATCGAACGTTACCTGAAGAACACTCCTTTTACTTTAAAGTAATTAAATTGTTGCTAATGCAATAGTGGAGAAAAAAGTTTTGTTGTTTTTTTTGCAAATTGCGAAAAAATTAGTACTCAAGTTCAAATCACTGGAAAGCAAATATTAGTTTTGAAATTGTAAGAACTGAATTATTTCGCTTTTAAGAGCTCTCATAAAATTTAATTAATTTTATCAACCAAAAAAAAGAAATTGTAGTACTAATTTTAAAAATGGACTACTAAGGAGCCAGTTTGACCTACTCTTTTATTTTTAGAGATTTTACTGAGCAAAGTGAGCAGGTTTAAAGTGCAAACTTCTGAAAGATTTTTTTTGGTTCTTTAAATTTTTTATATTCTTTAGACTCTTTATATTCTTTCAGTTATGACATTTTTTTTATTTGTTATATTTTTTGGGTTCTTTAGATTTTTTAATCTTTGGCGTCTTTACATTCTTAGAATTGTCAAATATCTGAAAGGATTTTAAATTTGTAGGTTTAAATTGATCAAATTGTTAGATTTTTCAATATTTACTTAAGTCCATATTTCTTCATATTTGTAAACTTTTAGTTTTTTCATATCTTGAACGGTTTGGATTGTTAGATTATTGATGAATTTATATCCTTATTGTGCGATTGTTGATATTTTTAGAATTTTGCGATTTTTAGAAATTTTTTCTTTAGTTATTTTAGATATTTGTATTTATTGCTTCTTTTGGATTATTCGTTTTTTTTTATTCTTGAGATTCTTATATTTGTGAGATTTCTAAAAGATTTTTAAATTGGTAGGTTTAGGCATTTTTCATTTTCCCAAATCTTTGTATTGATCAATTTGTTAGATTTTTCGATATTTACTTAAATCCATATTTCTTTGTATTTGTAAAATTTTAGATTTTTTATTTCTTGAGCTGCTTGCATTCTTAGATTATTGATGGTTTTATAAGTATCCTTATTGTTCGATTGTTGATATTTATAGAATTTTGAAATTTCTAAAATTCAAAATTTTTTCTTTCGTTATTTCAAATATTTATATTCACTGCCTTTTTTGGTTTATTCGAATTCTTTAAACTTTTTAATTTTATAAATTGTATTTTTTGAATTTTTATTTCTTTTAATTTTCTAAATTTTTGCGATATTAAAATTTATGGACATTTTAAAAACTCTAAATTTATTCAATTCCTTGGATTCTATCTATTCCTCGTTTTTTTTTTTGCATTCTTTGAGCTTCTTTAATTCGTTGAATAATTTAGATCCTTTAGATTATTTAGACCTTTAGGATTTTTTTATGTTCAGTGGATTTTTTTTATTCTAAAGATTTTGTTAATTCTTTGAATTTTTAAAGTTACTTTAAAATTTTAATTTTTTTGAATTTTTTTAGTTCATTGGATTTAGATTTTTTAATTCTTTATTTTTTCAAATACTTTAGATTTTTCAATTTTTTTCCTTTATTTGAATTCTTTAGATTCTTAGATTTGATTTTTTAATTCATTTCTTTAGTCATTTTTTTTTGGATTCTTCGGATTTTTTTGCATACTCTAGATTCTTTAGAATTTTTTCATTTCTTAAATTCATTACATTCTATTAATTCTTTGGATTAAATTTTGTTTAGAATAAAAAAGAACTTTATAACTTTTAAAAATAGAATTATAGATCATTTTAATTATCAATATATTGTAAATTTTAAAATTTACTTTGAAAAAATATTAAAGGCCAGAATTTAAAAAATACTAAAAATAAAAATAAAATCCTATAAGAACCTGAAATCTTGAATTTTAAATTTTTAGTGTTTCCATATTTTCACATTTTTAAGACAACGGGAAAACCTAAAAGTCAAAATAAAATTGAGTAAAAATTATAAAATACGAAAATATAAATTTGAGGAATTCTTAAATATCCAGAATGTTCCCGTAATCCAGTTCTACTCAACAATTAACAGTTTTCGGCAACGAAGCATATTTTTGCATTTTTGCGATTCTATATGTATTATATATTTTATTTATTATTGATTTCACAACTTTTAGGATACGCATGGCTGTAATAAACCTAAGTGTGAGTGTAATCATTTTATTTTATTTTTACTTGTAGCTTTTACAAATTTTTAAAACTTCTATTAATTGCAGTGTCTTTAGAGTTAGGGTTTTACCGTTATGCAGATTTTTTACGTCAGTTCTAAAAATTAGAAATTTTATCTCAAAAAAAGGAATAAGAAGCGTGCTTATTTCTTATGAAATACTGCACCGATTAGGGTAAAATTTTAATTTGATTCGCATCCTGTTACAAAACAAAGTAATTGCTAAAATGTGGTTTGAAAATAATCATAACTGTAATAAATCAATTTAAATTATGGAGAGTAATAATTAGACAAAATAGTCTTAATTTGCGGCTATTAACGTGCCAGTTTTTGCCTTCTCTTTAAGTTTTATAGCTTTAGCTGAATATAAATCAACAAAAAATATCCAAAAGCCCAAACTTGACTGGTGTTTTTATCAATCATTTTTTTCTTGTTTCAGGACAAATTCTTCAGAGCTGTCCGAGTTTCTCCTCTCCCAACAATAACCATCCGATAGTCACAGGTTTTTCCGCCGCGAGCCGAGTTAAATCTCTTCAGCAGCAGGTGCAAGCTATTTAAAAATGTCGGCCATATAAGGCTCGTCCTTTATCTTTCTCAAAGGAACTCGTAATCAGCGCCCATTCTTATTGGAGTCCTATAAGAAAGAATACATTGGCCGTCATTGCAAGCAGCACGTAGCCCGCTCGAGTCCATCAATTCCGGTTTTTTCTCGGCCCCAACTCGCGCACTTTAAATGGTACAAATCCGCGTTGCAGGTAGAATTCCTTCCGTCGAAAACAACCCTTCGCTGACCGCGTCTATGGATATTCATAGAATAAGAAAAGGGTCACCGGGATAAAAGTAAAAGGATACGAGGGTGTGTGGGGCGAGCAAATCTTTGGAAAACACCCCTGCACGTCCACCATCTGCCTTTCGATGTGTGGGAACCTACTCAGAGTTGCGATTCTCACGATCCACACCCTACACATGTCACCCATCTCGCTTCGACACCCATGACAAGACATCGTTCGTTTCACTCTGCCGAAATACGCACACCTGTCCCTATCCTCGCATCTCATAGGGTAGAGCCCCACTTTAGCCTTAAGGGTTGTGACGTCACAACCACCGTATATAAGTCCGGAAACCCCATCGAAGCTTCATTCTCATCTCGAGTCTTAGTTTCAACATGAACGACAACATCACCAACGACAACCGCTTCAACGCGAAAAAAGCCAAGTCTCCGATGCACCAGCTCAAACGCATCATCATGACTTTGCTGAAGAAGACCCCCAGCAACACCTACAAGAAGTCTCCTCAACCACACTACTTCGACTGTGAGAGCGAGATCGACGACAACATCGCCAACGAACTCCTCGAAAACGAGATCTTCGAAGAGATCGACTGCTGCGAAGAAAACTCGGCGGTGTCGGTCTACAAAAACGGACACTTGGACATCGTGCCGGTGTTCCGAGGGCAACGATACATCCCCGTTCACTTCGCCAGGACCGAAGCGGGGACCTTCTTCTGGACTTCCATGGTCGGGCCGGATTGCGATGTCGATTCGCAAGGAGATAAAAACGCCATCACCCATCATCAAAGGCCAGAATTACAAGTTCCGGCGTACAGATGGGCCCAGGCATAAGTGACTGTGATTCCTCGACTGATGGCAATGTGATATTAGATAGTACCTCTGCAATTTTATTTGTGATGGCAGCTTTAATTTTTGATGTTGATTATGTCTTCCATTTAGATTTAAGATTTTTGTTGAATAAAAAACTTGATTGAATTTTTTGGGTTTTATTGCTTAGATGGGTGTAAATCCGAGCGTTTTCGGATTTCGCTCTGCAGGTACGACTATGGTTGACCAAATGAGTTGAAGGAGGTGGTTGAACAGGTTGCCGTCGAGTAAGTGACCGGCTGACTTTATTACCTACCTGTTTGAAGGGGATCGAGATTGTTTTGTCTCGTGCCAGAGCCCGAGGACACCAACAACGCAGCGGTACTCAAAATGTACCAAGGAAGTCTTGAGCATATTTCCATATTTTAGAAGCCACTGGACACTTAAAATTAAAAAAATGACAAAGTTTTAACGTACCAAGTCAATGTGGGTCAATCCACCGCTTGGAAGTCGGCTCTAAATTTTTTCCCTCGTTGTCATTCACCTCGAATTCCTCCCCCCGTCGTCAATCAGTTTCCCCGAAGTGCTAATGAATATTTCATTCGGCTACCACAGCTCAAAAACCATCGTCCGCAATTCATACATACCTGGTCCTCAGCGTGTCTAATCACCAACATCCTGTACCATCCATCGAGTCCATTTCGGCCGCCCACCTCAATCTTAACGTTGCCTTTTTTACACCCCAGTCCGTGCACGTGAATCGCCTCGAGCGACACGAAATTGACCTGAGCTAGATCGAAGATAGGAAGGGCTCGGACTAGGGCCCAAAGTGAATAATGATGAGCCATCTTTTCAAACAATGACTCGGAACTTTACCAGAGTGGTGATTTTAATGACGGTCAAAAAAAAAAAAGGAAAAAACTGAGCAACACCTGTGAGCAATCGTGGATTTTATGAATTTCGGGGACCACCTAGGGCTCGGTTTTATGAGGGGATGGACAGGTAGTATTGTCACCGAGCGGGGTGCAAATAAAGCAGGTGCATGAATTTCACCGGAAAAATCCGGAGAAAAATTCCCCGGCACCGAAAGGGAAGAAGATGGCAGGAGATATCAAAAGAATGCATGCGTGATTCACAAGCTCGTCTCCACGCACATCTGCCTTTATTCCCACGATTTGAGAACACGTGTTTATTCAAGGACCGGAGCGAGCGATCCTCGTGGCTTTCAGACGCTGCCACAACACCACAGACTTAACAATTTATAGATGAGCACGGAATGAAGCCGTCATTATTCCACTACCAGGAGTCTCCTTAATTTGTAAATTAATTCCATGCATCGTCATTATGTAAATCGGGACCTCTTTGATTAGTGATGAAAATCTCGTCGACGAGGATTTGCATGATAATTAACTCGTGTCAATTCAGAGTATATTAATTGGAAATTATCGTAATTAGTAATTAAAATGGAGGGTCTAGGAAAAAGAATGGTTGGAATGACGCGGACCGCAACCTTGCCCATCACAAACAATTTTTTGTGCGAGGTTATGATCAAAAAAATTACTTGGAAGTCGTAGCCTGGAGCTGCGCGTGGTCAGATTGATAGGAAAATTAATGAAAAGTTTTTTATTGGGATTCCTAGCCGTGAAATCGTTACATATTTAAATTGAAGAAAACTTTTTTCGCATTCTTCGGAACGCTGCTTCCTAATTTTCCAGTTATCAAATTACGATCTAATTAAGTTTATCAGTCTTATTTAGTTCTCGTTCCTACGTTTGTTATTCTGCGAAAGAAAAAAATTTACATAAGGAATTACAGGTTACAAATTAGAAAAAAACTTCTGACAAAATTGTTTAATGTTCATTTTTATTTTTTTCTCAAGTTGTTTAATTCATTTTTTAAATTAAAGAAATATATAAAATTACAAAAATGGAGAACTTGAAACGTTCAAATATAGATCAAAAAAGAAATTAAAAAGTTTATTCTTAGGTAATTTTTAGTTTTTTAATTTCTGCAAAAATTTACGTCACGTTTTAATTTTTTTTCTCAAGTTGTTTAATTTATTTTTTAAAAAATAAATATATAAAATTACAAAAATGGAGGAGAACTTAAAACGTTTAAATATAGATCCAAAAAAAAATTAAAAAGTTTATTCTTAGATAATTTTTAGTTTTTTATTTTCTGCAAAAATTCAATTTATTTTTTCTCGTCACGTTTTAATTTTTTTTTCTCAAGTTGTTTAATTTATTTTTTAAATAATAAATATATAAAATTACAAAAATGGAGGAGAACTTAAAACGTTTAAATATAGATCCAAAAAAAATTAAAAAGTTTATTCATAGATAATTTTTAGTTTTTTATTTTCTGCAAAAATTCAATTTATTTTTTCTCGTCACGTTTTATTTTTTTTTTTTTTTTTTTGAAAAACTGTTTTTTGAATTTCATACAAGTAATTAGTAACCAATTTTCTTTATTAAATTCTTATAAATTAAGATTCGTTTCCTAAATTGTTAAATTTTTCAATTTTTAAAATTTTGGTTTTTATTGTTTTTTTTAAATATTTTGGCATTTTTAGATTCTTTACATTTTTTTAATACTTTGAATTTATTATATTCTATGCATTTTTTCAAATTCTTTTTTTTTTCTTTGAATTCTTTGGATTCCTTAAATTTTTTGTGTTTAAAATTTTTCGGATATTTTCTCTTAATTGTATTTTTTTAGATTCTCTAGATTTTTGAGATTCTTTGAAGTTTTTATTTTTTTAAGTTTCTCTTTTATTTTGTAGATTCTTTGAATTCTTTGAATTTTTGTATATTCTTTAAACTTTTGTAAGTTCTTTGAATTTTTTTTTTATTCTTATGTCTTTCGATTCTTTGAATTCATTGATTTTTTTAAATTTTTATCTTTTTGGATTTATCTATTAATTAGACTTTCTAAATTCTTTGTATTGTTAGATTTTTTGATTTCTCTGAATTTTTTAGGTTTTTTGGATTTTTTTATGTTTTTACGTTTCTTTTATATTTTGTAGATTCTTTAAATTCTTTGAATTTTTGTATATTTTTTGGATTCTTTATATTTTTTTTTAATTCATTAGGTTCTTTAGATATTTTAATTTTTTTAGAATATTTGGATTCCTTGAATCTTTTGTGTTTAAAATTTTTTAGATTTGTTTAAATTCATGAGACTTTTTAGATTTTTTGTAGATTTTTTTAATCCTCTGAATTTTTTAGATTCTTTGAATTTTTAAATATTACTACGATTCTCTTTTATTTTGTAGATTCATTGAATTTTTGTGTATTCTTTGAATTCTTTATATTTTTTTTTTTATTCTTTAGATTCTTTGGATTCCTCGAATTATTTGAGTTTTGATTTTTTTTAATTATTTCTATTAATGGGATTTTTTTTAATTTGTAAATTATTTGGATTTTTTTTGTTCTTTAAACTCTTTAAATTCTTTCTAAATCTAAAAGATTCTTAGTTTTTTATTTTCAAAATTGTTAAATTTATAGAAATTTAAAATTTTCATTTGCCGTAAGATAAATCTTTAGATGTCGGAATTTTTAGATTGATAAATATTCAAATTTTTAAAATTTCTAAAATACTCACCCATTTTTTTGGATTCTTGACTATTTTGGATTTTTCGCATTTCTTAAAGTGCCTTAGGTTTGTAAGTTTTTCCATTCTTCATATTCTCAGATTTTTATATTTTTGAAATTTGCATTTCTAATATTTTTTTTTAATTTGTATATTTTCTTGATATTATTTGGGATTACTTGATATTACTTAGATCCAGAGAGATAATTCTTAGATGGCGAAATTTATAAATTGTCAGATGTATAGATTTCCAACATTACTAAAAAACTTTTATGTCTTCTATTTCTATATCTTTTTTATATTTTTTGAAATTTCTGAAAAATCTAGATTCATCATATTTTATTGATTTTTTTAAATATTTTAATTCTTACATTTTCTAAAGCTTCAAAGATCTAATATACTAAATATTTGAAATAGTAAATATTTTGCAATTTTAAGAATATTTGTTTATAATTTCTACACATTTAATCTGTAATAATAAATGTTAAAAAATTATTTCTCATTACTACAAATAGTGTAATAAATTTGTACAATAACTTCTGAATTTTAATGTTAATCCTTGAAATCTTTTCAAAATGAGGAAAGAGTTTCTTCGCATCTCCGTTCCCTGTCGTGCTAATTTTTAATAGTAACAATTTTATTTTTAAACAATTTGTAAATTGCTAAAGTACGCGTTAAAATACGATTTGACATTCACCTTG
This sequence comes from Cynaeus angustus, assembly GCA_030157275.1. Classification (NCBI taxonomy): domain Eukaryota; kingdom Metazoa; phylum Arthropoda; class Insecta; order Coleoptera; family Tenebrionidae; genus Cynaeus; species Cynaeus angustus. The sequence goes on from CM058064.1 coordinate 14,265,315, forward strand.
TCCCTTTTCTAACCCTTCCAAAATCCGTTATCCTCGCCCTCATTCAGCTCGTTCGGCCCCGGGCAAACTCACCCCGACCCTGACCAGGTTGGAAAGTTCACGACCTCGTGTGTAGGTCGCATCCCGTCCCTGACCCAACCTGCAAATCCGGGGTGAATTTCGAAGGGTTGTTCCGGCTACGTGTGTCACGGACGTGTCCTTAACATCCGGCTCGTTCCATTTCAGGACAAGGTTGTTCGGCAAGGTCCTTTCTATTATAGGGTTAATCACGTGCTCCCCTCTGCCGTTCCAATTGATTGTTGTTAAGAACAATTACGCAATTGACGCCGACTTTCACTGAAATCTTCCGTGCTAATAATAACAATAGCAGCTGGGACACCCCTTTATGTAAATAAACGTTTGGGAACACATGGCTCGATTTCTCACAGTGGAAAAATGTGGGCACGTTAACATGTGTCATATTGCGTATATGGACCCCTGTATTTTACATTCCGGTGGCGGAAAGTGAAGATCCCACGATACTAACCTTACTGAACGAGGGAACACGTGGTAAGCGCAGCATTTAAGTTAACCTCTTCGTTGAAGAGGATGCTTTCCCGCCGAGACTCTACAAGGACTTTTATTATCGTGCACGTTCGCGTGCTCCTTCCACCGTCTTTTAATAATAGTTCAAGATCCAAGTAGCGAAGTGTGATTGTCTGCTTGATGGGAGCGTACTCGAGGAGATCATGGTACAAACCGTGGGAAACAAGCATCGACTGGACACGCTCCAAGTCACTGGTATGTGGCCACAGCCTGTTTGCTGGTAATCAGTGAGCGGTTACACGCGTGCTGGGCACGGGATATACAGATCGTTTGATTAATCTTATTTCTCTGGGAACATACAGAGCACCCATGAAGAAAAAACGCAAGATCTCTACCAACAATGATTCACTATTTCATTATTATTCCGCATCCGTTTACAGGCTTGCCAACTAGCGTGTATACAATACATGACAGCGAGTATAATAATCGTCAAAGAGGTCCTCCAGGTCGCTGCTTTTTGTTTTGTATGAGTCACATTCTCGCCCAAGAATTATTGTCACGATAGCTGCGAGTCGTAAATGGTAGTTGTGTGGCTTGAAGGCAGTAACAAGTGGCTCGACGCGCGTGACGACCTTTAACCCGGAGAGTTCCAGCCTTAGGCCGGCACGGGTCAAATCCCAGACGGTGGGAATTGTTTACACTTGCTTATCAGGAGAGAATTATTTGATTTCGAAAGAAAAGACGCCTTATTTTTCTGATGCTATTTTTGGGAGGCTCTGTTATGATCATCTTCAAACCACTTTTTAGCTAAAAATAAAATCAGAAAACTTTTAGAACTAAATGTAGAAATACAAAATACAAAAAATTGCAGAAACAAAAAAGTAGGCTTTAAATGCTCAAAACACTAAAATCTTTTAGATCATTTGTTTTTGCCAATCATGATTTTTAAGATTTCTAGAAGATTCTTACCGTTTTAAATTCCTTGATGCCTGAAATTTCTTAAGATTCTTTAGATTCTTAACTTTCCAGATTTTCTGAAGACTCTTAGATCTTTACATTTTTACACTCAGTTTCTTTTATTTTAATTTGTTAGACTTGTAGATTATTAGAAGCATTTTAGAATGTCAGAATTTTAAAATTGATAGATAATTTGCTTTCCTAAAAGTTTCTTAGATTTGTAGGTTCAAATTTTTTGAACAGTAGAATCTTGAAAATCTCGAAAATTATTGATATTTTCAAATTTTTGTATTTATTCACGTTCAGATTAAAATTTTGCAAGATAGCTCCAAAATGTAAATCAATTCTAGTTGATTCGAGCTTTAAAATTTCACAAAAAAATTCTAAGAATTCGAATTTTATTTTTTAAGCTTTGGATTTTAATATTTTTAGAATCTTAGTCATTCTCGATTTTCAAAAATCAATAATTTTCTCAGAAGTAGAACTATCTATAATACTTTTCAGGGTTTGGCCAATATAACCTTTAAAAGTTCTTAATGTATTAATTTTTTTTAATTTTAGAAGCTGAAAAACTTTTTTTTTACTAATATATGAGAAAATGATTTAATTTTAAGACTTAAAGAATCCAAAATTTTGAAGTAAAAAAAATCTAAAAAAAAAACAAAGAATGCACAAAATATAAAAAATCTGAAAAATTAGATTTAAAAATTAAAAAATCTTCTAGAAATTTTAAAAGTCTAAAAGTATTAAAAGTCTAAGAATTTATAAATATCTATGAAACTAAGCCAAAAATAAGATTCTTATGTCTAAATTTGAAGATATGAAAAATCTAAAGACTTAAAAATCTTTTAAAAATCTCAAAAATTTAAAAAACCCAAAACACCAAAAATTTTAAAGAATTCGAAGAATTGAAAGTATCAAAAAATACAAAGAAGATAAAGAATTCGAGGAACTAAATATTGAGATGATGTTAAGAATCAAAGAATGTAACGAATACAAAGAATCTCATAATTACGGACAAAAAAATTTTAAGAAAGATTTTAGAGTCCAAAAAATCCTAAAAATGTCAAGAATATTAAAACATGAGAAATTTAAAGATTTAAAAAATTTAAAGTCTATAAATCGCAAAAGTCTAAAAAAATTAAGAAAAATAAGTAGACCAGAAGGTCTACTTGCAATTTTCACGATTTTTCTTTGCTTTTAGAGTTTCATGTCTTTATAAGTCAATATTTTAAAAAAATATCTCCGAAATCTAAACTGTTGTAGTTATGTAACTTTAAAACCGCAAATCTCATGAATTTCCAAAAAAAATAAATATTTAAATTCTCAAGAAATTAAAAAGATCGTACTTTTTTATGCCCTTTTTAATTTCAGACTTTAATATTTTCAAATTCTTTAATAGTTTTAAAATTCGTTTAATATTTTGAGAAGTAAAATTATCTATAACTGTTACACTTTTTAAAAATATTTAAAATTTATGAAGTTTTTACATATTTTTAATTATTTTAAATCTCAGAAGCTACAATTTTTTTATAATGTGAGAGACAATGTTGAATCCGCGAAACTCAAAGAATTTAAAGAATTTAAACAATTAAAAAAGTACAAGTAACCCAAAGAACCCAAATAGTCCAAAGAAAAAAAAAATCAAAACATTCAATAAATCCAAATAGTCTAAAGAAGAAAAAGAACTAGAGACCTAAAGAATCCGAAGAATACAAAGAATCCGAAAACACCTAAAATAATCAAAAAATTACAAAAAAATCCCAAGAAAAATTGGAAAAAATTCAAAGAATTTAAAAAAATGAATATTTCATAGGACCCTAAGAATTGAAAGAATGCAAATAAACGAAAAAAAAATTATAAAAAAACATTAAAAAATATAAAGAATACAAAAAATCGAAAACTTCCAAAAAATACAAATAATTCAAAAAAAAAACAACAAATCTGATGGATACATAAAATCTGAAACATTCAAATCCTAAAAGGAGGAACTGAAAGATATAACGACTGACAATATTCAGAATCTAATCTAATCTACTTTGTCATGTCAAAATATTTCTGGAACTTCGGAGTACAATTGGCGTTAGTACTTTTAAAATTTTGAGCACCTTTGATTTCATAGCATCTCTAGTAAAATCATCAACTGAAAATCTTTCAGCATAACTGAAAGTCTTGGAGTGTTTTGGAATCATTCTAACTTGACTGTAAATTCCAACCAGGAACCTCCTTGTCGCTCGTTCTACAAACAACACCACATCTCTTATTTCTAACAGTTAACTTGAGTTTTTCAATTACCAACTCAGTAAATAAAGCCAGCAAATAGTCCTGTGACACTTTAATGGCTCCTTTCATTCATAACTCGTTTCGCCTCTAGCACAGCCTCCAGAAGACCCGAGCGACCCATTCCATTGATAGAATTAATTAATCCGATAAGACTGTATTAGAATCAATTTATCGCGGTGTAATAACACTCAGAAAAACTTCTTCCAATCTGCGTAATTCCCAATCGGAAAATGTTCAAAGGCGGCGGATATTATTACTCATCTTTTACTTCATATTTTATCACAGGATTTGTCGTCCGTGTTATTAAGAGAATGTTAATAGCTTGTTATTACAGCGTTACAGCGCTCATTTGCAAGAAATATTGTGCGAAATGAAAAAATTACGTCGAGAGGATACTGAATTTATTGTTAGTGCATAAATTTCCATGGAACATCCGAAACATTGTTGTTTGTGGCTGCCTTCGGATTACACACATTGTGTGTAAATACTAAAATTTGTACTGTTAGATCGTTGGAATTATTAAGTTGATTATGGAGGATGTTGAGTGCTTTGTTTCGTTTGGAAATTTGGGGCCGAGCAACGGAATAAAAATCGCCTGGTAAACTATTAAAAAAAGGAAAAAACTAGCTCCGAATGTTAACATAAAATTTCTTTTATTTTTGTGGTCTAAAAACCTCTTACGCAACTTTTTTCGCCATCTAATGCCAATAAATTTCCACAAGCGATATGTAAATGTGCATTCTCACCGGGTCAACGAAACTTAAACTATTGATGCAAAAATAAATAATAACAACCCAAAAAAAATCCGAAACAGGTTACCAAATCGCCACAAAACCTGCGCCTTCCCAATAAAATCCAACACCGTGCTCAGCCTAATTTCTTTCTACGTTTCCAAGAGAAAAAATCCAATTACTTTCCCATTATTACTAAATCCGAGCTGATTATTCTTCGGTTGAGCAGCGTGTGAAAGCCATCTAGCGCCTAATTGATTTCAGTTTAGCGTTGTCGGCGTCTTTTGTTGCATCTTCGAGCAGGAAGAGATGAAACCAGCCGTGCAATAAATAATTCTTAGCGTAAAGCTGTTAAAAATCATCGACAAAAACTTGTAAACTTCCTTGGCTTCAAGGCACGAACCAATTAAATAATTATAAAGAATGGAAGAGAGGCGGCCATCGTTGGTCGTGGTTCAATCACGGCTATTGAGAGGAACGGGCGCTGATGGAAAGATCATGGGTCATCCTTGTATATATAATTACAAGAATTACTTGACTTTCACTGTTATTATATCTATTACGGGCTTCCGGTGACGTTGTGGTCACGAGGTTCTCACGGATCAAATCAGCGAGGGGGCTTCCGTCTGGGGACGACTGTTCTTGTAGAAAAGCGAAAATCTTACACACAAATTGGGCTGTTAGAAAGTTGAAGTTTTCTCCCATTTTGGTTCAGCATTCGCAATTTTTTAGAAAATTCGGTTTTTTATATTCATTTTTATTTACCATATTTTTATTCTTGATTTCAAAGTCTCTCAAAATCATTATACGATTCCAAAAGAAAACATCTTGAAAAAAATAAAGATCCAAAAAATAAATGATAATCTACAGAAACTTTTATGTTGGGTGGAATCTTTAGAATCCTGAGAATTTTTGAAATCTTTGGAATCTATGGAATCTTGAAAATTTTCGTAATCTCAGAATTCCTAAAAGTTCAAAAAATAATTAAAATCTTCAAATCTTTAAAAAATCTTGGATTCTTTGGAATCCTAAGAATCTTCAAACTTTACACAATTTTTGGAATTGATTAGAATTGATTAGAATCTTTGGAATCTTTGGAGTCTTCAGAGTTTTTCCAAGTTAGAATCTCAAATCTTTAGAATCCTCTAACAAAGATTTCAACGCCTGGAGATACATTTCAAAGATTCTACAAATTCCAAAGATTCGAAAACTTCCGCAGATTTTAGAGATTCTAAAGATTTTAATTATTTTTTAAATTATTAAGATCTCAGGGTTCTGAAGATTTCATTTCGTTATTTTTTTTTTAAATTGTTTCAAACATTTTAGATATGAAAAAATTGTGACTTATGTTATGTGGAATCTTTGAATCTTAAGAATTTTTAAAATCTTTGGAATCTGTGGAATCTTAAAAAATTTTGAAAAATCTAAGAATTCCTAAAAGTTCAAGAGTTAATTAAAATCTTTGAAAAGAATCTTCCAACTTTACTCAATTTTTGAAATTCTAGGAATCACTAGAATTGATTAAAATCTTCATACTCCAACATTTAGAATCTTAAATCTTTAGAATCCTCTAATGAAGATTTCAAAGCCTGTAAATACATTTCAAAGATTCCACAAATTCCAAAGATTTGAAGACTTCGGCACATTTTAGAGATTCTAAAGATTTCAATTATTTCTTAAATTATTAAGATTAAATTTGAAAGCTCTAGTTATTCCAAAGCAGTCCAAAATTGAATAATTCTAAAGACTCAAAAACTCCCAAGGTTCAAGGGATTTTAAATTTTCTAAAATTTCCTGAGACTCCAAGGATTTTTAAAATAGTGTTGATTCTGAACTATCATAAAGTCTAAAAATTTCAAAGATTCAAAATTTTAATTATTTTAAATATTTCAAAGATTCCACTTAATTTTTGAATTACATACTAAGATCTCAAAGATTTGAAGGATTCTAACGATTTCAACAATTTATATTTTTTTGTTTCATAAATGAATATTTGTAAAAATGGTTTTCAGATGTTTTTGCAAATATTTTTACAACTTAAAGAGTTCCAAAGTTCCCAAATATTTTAAAGATTTCTAATATTTCGAGAATTTTTAGAATTTTAAAGGTTTTGAAGATTCTAACTGTTCTCGTGATTTCAAAAACGCTAAGGTTCCTGAGATTCAAAACATTTTAAAAAATTTCAATATTTTTTTACGAATTTTAATGTAGAATTTTCAGTTTTTTTTTTGTAGTTTGATTTTTTTCATATATATGTATATAATTTGCACACGTGCAAGAAAATTTAAAGGCTTTTCGTCTTAATCGAATTTCAAACATGGTCTTAAAAATTTCGATGGTTTTAGAAATGATTAGGACTCCAAAAATTTCTTGATTCAAAGATTCGAAAATTCAACAATTCAAAAAATTGCAATTTTTGCGAAATTTCTAGTTTTTCAAAAAAATTCTAAATACTTTAAGATTCGTAAGATTGCAACAATTCCAGTGATTTCAAAGATTCCAAAATTTCTGGAATTCTAAAGATTTCAAAAACTTTGTGAATTTCGAAAATTACAAGTCTCTAAATCATCATTTGCATCATTCCAGACAATAAAAAAATTTCACAAATTACACAAATTCGAAAAATTCTAAACATTTCCAAATCTAAAGCTTTCAAAGTTTGATTCTTTAAGATTCGTAACAATTTTAATTTTTTTTAATTTTTGAATTTTGTATTTGAAAATTTAGATACATTAGGCTGCTAGCAGAACTCAATAATTTTTAGAGTTGAGAACTTTTTTAACCTGTAAATAATTTTTTAAATTTTTAATTATATTACTTTTGTTTTAATTTAAACAGAAACCAAAATTCGACTATAAAATCTCAGATACTATTTATTTTTGGAATCTTTTGAATTTTCAAAAATTTTAATTTTTTTAGTAGTTAGAATTCACCACTTTACTAAGAATTGTAGAATATCAATTTTAACCATTCCAGTGATTTCAAAGATTCCAGATTTTGTTAAATTGGACAAATTAAGATTCAGTCGTTACACATTTATTAGAAAAAAATTAATTATTTTGAAAATTTGCGATTATTTTAATAATAAAAAAAATTTTCAAAACTCCTGAGAAATTTTAACTTCTAAGACACTCAACAAGTTTGAAAATTACTAAAAAGTAATGATACTATTACTTCTTTAAAATTTGTAGAATCTCGAAAATCTTGCCAATCCTCGAGATTCCAATAACCCAAGAAATAATAGGAAACTAGAATCCTTGCATTAAAAATCCTAAATTTCGAATATTCCAGGAATCTGAAAAATACGTACAATATGTCAAATTTTTTGCAATTAGGTCGTAATGATAAATGTTTTGTTAAAAATCTTGCAAAAGTTAGCAAATATTTTCTAGATTTTTTTTGTAATAAGCAGTACTTGCAAAATATCCTTTCTGGGGCAATTATTTTATTATCATGTTCCAAACGATAAGTGTGTAAGGAGTGCGCAGGCTGACCTTCACAATCACCCGATTGAGCCAAATAGAAATACTATCAAATCAACAATCAGAATTCTGAACACTTAACAATGTCCCAATTGATTTAACAAGAATTTGATTAATTTGTTTGTTTATATACAACGCAGGTGTGCTAATCCTAGCAACTTCACCTTATCAAAAAAATAGAAATGAAAATAACGATTAAAAAATCAAGACAATGCTCCAGGTGTTCTGATAAAAATGAGTCATTTTTGCCCAGTCACTTGCACTGCTTCCTCTTCCCTTATCTCCTTGCTCTTTACATAAACATCTCGAAATTGATTGGCAAAAAACGCATCGCTTGCGGCCCCGAAACCGATTATGTCGTGGTAAATAATGATGGCACAAACCTGAGAAATTTGTGCTTAAAAGTCAAGGATAGCAATAAAAAATTCCTATGCAAGTTAACACCTGCCTCGTTTTCCCACAGAAGACAGGAAGTGTGCGAGAGAGCTGTCGAAAACGTGACCAAACCAGCTGGAAAAAGACAGGGCGATTATAATACCATCACCTAAGTTGCGTGGTAATGTTTACGGTTTTTAGATTAATGCACACAATAAATATGGAAAAAACAATAATTAATTGCGCGAGCTTATCTGATTTTAGAAAAAATTGTTTAGTTTGATTGGAGTGCACCAGGGGCGATGCGGATAACGGAGCCGTTTTTTGCGTTAGATTCTAGATTGATAAGTCAAGATGACTTATTGGGTATTAGCATTAATTAACCGTGGTACGCATAGTCGGTAAAAAGTTGATTGAATTTTCACTCTTGTCTCGTTTAAATGCCGGCATTAACATAATAATTGAGATTGGATGGAACGCGATCACAGGCACAGATTTTATCAGTTTTATCTAGGATTTTGGAGATTTTGCACACAATTCGGTACTTAAGTACCGCACGATAACACACACGAGCCAAAATCCACTTCAAAACCAGTTTTTTTCTTCGAAAATATTCTTTGGATTGAAATCCACGTGACACTTGTCTATTGTCCCCCCTAATTTGTAATTTATCCTCTCCGCTAGAGCTGGATGTAATTCCAAACCTCGCTCATGATCTCAGAAACCCCACCAATGATTTAATGTCCATTTACTCTCTCAAAAACCTGTTATAATCCGTGATTTGTGTAACCCGAGCTGGTAACATTATCCTGATGGTACCCGCCATGTATTTTATTTTTGAGCCAGGATTTCCACCTCGCTTCGTCTGTCGAAATTTTTGTGAAGAAATTCGTCCGGTTCGTCCGCACGCTCCGGGCTCGCGAGCGCCATAAAAACTAACAATGTGCTCGCTCACCCTTTTTCCCCCAAAGCGTAATGCTAAAAAGGTTGACGTTCCCACGCCAGAGAACACCTTTCTTCAATTATCACTTCTTACCCCCGAGTTGTGTGCCCCTATTATGTGTGGCATACGAGCGACATATGGCCAACGCGTTCTCAGATCGTGGGAAAAGAGGGCATGCTGCTTACGGATTCTTCGGATAAATACCTGAAGATTGCCCCATTCACCCTAAATGTGCGGATTTCGATTTCTGGGATGTGGAAGCCATTAGCGCGGAAATGGGACAATCAACTCGGGACGGTAACGGGAAACGGGTGCAACGCGCGATAGAGTGAGATTGGAATTTTGCCCAGTTTGAATTTACAAAATCCTGTAAGAAATTTGGCGTTGGAAAATATATAGCATACGATTTATCACAGGGGAGTCCCATTTCCAAAACTTTTGACACGGAAAATTGGAGACATTCCTGTCCACAAAATCCTATAAGACTTTTCACGCTCTCAGAGATTTTAAAAATCCCAAACATTCCTGAAATTTCAAGGATTTCAAAAATTGTGTAAAAGAAGATTCCAATTTTTCCTAGAATTTTTAAGAATACAAAGATTTTCGAATTTCCACCAGTTTTCCACCAAGATACAATTTTTTTTTTGGATTTTAAAAATTTTAAACGTTCTAAAGATTTCACATATTTCAAATTGTCTAATTTTTTAAATATATTAGTTAAAAAAATTTAAATTAATTTCACTTAAATTTCTTCTTTTTTTTTAAATAAATATCCTTTTCTTGAATCTTAAGTTTTCCAAATTACCAAAACTTTAGGACCAAAAGTCTACAATTTTTGTAAAGTTTAGAATTGTTGTAATGTGTGAAATATTTGAAATACTTAAAATATTTAAAATTGTAGGAAATTTTGAAAATCTTTAAAATTTGTGAAACTTTTAAAACCAAGTAAATAACTGGAATCTTCTTAATCACTACAACGGCCATAATTTTTGAAATTCTAAGATTCTTTGAATGATTTAATATGATTATGTTGATTAGAACTTTTAGGGAACTTTCACACGTTTAAAAAAAAATTGAATTTAAAGATTGTAATTGTTCATTATGCAAAAATTCCAAAAATAAATGGTAACATCTTGTAATTAAATTTCGTTTTCCAAAAAACACCTATCTTAAAATTAAAAAAAAATAGACGTTCTACAAATTCCAAACTAGCTAAAAATGATTTAAGTTGTAATAATAAAGCACACTCAAAAACTTTAAAATGTGTGAAATGTGTGGAATTTTTAGAATGTTCTGAATCTGTGGAGTTTTTAAAATATTTAAAATTTTTAGAATCTTTGAAAGCTTAAAATTCTAAGAATCATTAAAACCTTTAAAATCCTTGGAATCCTTGGAGTCTACAAAATCACTGCATTTATTACAATTTTTTAAATAATTAAAAATCTAGAAACCTTTAAATTGTTTCAAATCTTTGAAATCTCCGAATAGCTTGAAATCTCACAAATATTTCGATTGTTTGGGCTCTCTATATTTTTTTAAAAAAGTTTTAAATATTTCTGAAAACTTTGTTTTTTTTGCAAAATCCAGATTAAAAATTCGAATAATAAAAAAATCTTTAACATATCGTTCACGTTTGTAAATTCTAGAATATGTCAAATATTCATAAAACTAAAAAAAAATCTGAAAATTCTACGTTAAGGTAAATCTTGAAAATCCTTGAAATCCTTGAAATCCTAATAACTTAGGAAATAACGTGAATATTTTAAGTGTTTCGAATCTTAGGAATTGTTGAAAATTTTCGAATCCTTCAAAAATTCTCAATTCACGCAAAATTTCAAATCCTTAGAATCATATTTTTTTAAACTTTGGGATCACTGGAATTTTTGTAGTCCTTGGTATCTCTGGAATTTTGATACTTTTTGCTCTGATATCTTGGGAATCTTTGGAATTATAAAGATCCTCGAAATCTATGAAATAATTAAGCAGATATGAAATTCGAATAATATACAAAAATCATGTTTAAAATGAATCCAAGAAATAAATAAAAAAAATTGTGTGGAATTTTTCGAATCTTTGAAATCTTTAAAACGAAAAGTTTAAATTCTTCAGACGCCCTGGAATCCTAAAAAATTTTCAATTTATAAATTGTCGCAGCATTCAAGGATTCTTGAGGTTATGGAGATTTTTAAGTTTCCAAAGATTTGAGAGATTTTAAAGAATCCATAGATTAGAAAATTTTGCAAAGATTTTAAGGATTTCACATATTCCACATATTTTAGGCATTTAAATTTTTTTAATATTTTGCACAAATTTCCAAATTTTCGTCTCAAAAATGAAAATTTCTCAAGGTTTTTGAGAAAAATGGAAATATTAAAAATATCGCATCTTAAATCATTTAGGGCTTTTTGGGGATTTTTGAACCTATCTAGTACCTTGGACTTGTACAAAAATTACTAAAATTAATTACGACGGAAAAAACATATTCGACGGTTCAAACTTGAACCAAAGTCGACCAGAAAACGTAAAATGTTCCAATTATCCTTCCTGCTGTTGCAGGAATTTACATCATCGTCCTGGCCTACAATTTCCGTGGAATTCCTCTTTCTAAAAAACAACTAATGCAGCAATAACATAAAATACCATCGCCTTGACTTTTAAAACCAGATTTCTCAATCCCAATCATGTTCCAAATCCAACGGAAGTCCTAATCTTGCGAATCTGCCCCCCTCCCCAAAAATCATGCCCTTTCGCCGTTCCTTTGTCGCGTTCCACTTAATAAATCGTCCTTTCTCCTTCTATTCAACAAGTCGAGTCGCACGTGCTAGGCGAACGTTCCCACGGTAGTTCGCTGCCCCCTTTTTCCCCCCCACATCTACATCAAAACAAGCGTGAGCAAGTCAATGATGATTACACGGCCTACTACTTACTGCAGACCAGTTCGTGCTGCACATAATAACAAATGAATAACTAGCATTTTGCATGGAACACATTCCGAGCCCACTCTGCAGGAATTTTTTTGGAAAAAAACATAGCGGCAGGAAAAAACCGAATGACGTAACTTCCGTGGACTTTCTAATTTTCGTCGGGTTGCAGGAATTGGATGTTCGTGAAATGTTAAGGTTGAAGGAGGCGCTCAACCGGAAGGGATCAGTGATGGCACAAAAATCGTCGAAATTCGAAATTCCCCCAGACGGACGTGTGCGGGGAACGTGTCAGAGAGCGTTCCCACGGTCGTACAAATAGCCGATTACTTTATCTACTTTCAGTGGAAGTATTTTGAAAGCAAATATCCTGGTTACGACGTACGCCCCTGCTTTCCACGTGAAAGTGGGATCGGCGAGAAAACGACAAAAACTCAACCGGGAATATTAATTTTTTCCTCTCTTTTTTAATTAAGCTTCGACTGCATAATCTCAAACATCATGCGCATCTGCGGATTTTCTCACATATGATTAAAGTATCTTGAACCGTGTCAACGTTTCAGTTGATTATGCAAATGTCATCATCGAGAACCAAAAAAAACCGTACTAATGTACCTGTTTGCAGTTTTTTCGGATTCGTGTTGTTTTCATGTCGCCTTAATTGGAAATTATTTTGATGAGCGATGCGGGCGACAAAGCTTTTTATGGTAGAAGATAGGTAAATAATATTCACGGGAGTGGACATAGTTGTTATTAATGCATTTTTGAAATGTCTGATTTATTTTGTAATTACAATAATTTATATTTATGGCCGGTTTTAGAGACGTTGTAATTATCCGGGACAGGGTAATTTTATGTGATTATTCTCTAATTACAATTATGGATGGCAACAATAAATCGGACGGGTTGGTCAGGCAATCGATTTTAGTCCGAGAAATTAAAAAGAACAAAACGGAGCGTAATAAGGCAATTTTATACATTTTTTAAACGAGAGCCACGCAAATATTTAATTATATTAAAAATGGAATTAAGGATTAAAAAATTCCAAAATTTTGTAGGATTTCAAAAATCGTAAAAACTTTAAAGATCCACACATTTTAGTAATTCTAACGTTTTCTAATTTTCAATTTTATTAAGTGAATTTTTGTGAAATTTTGAAATATTAAGATATCAGAACTCAAATCATTTTTTTGACCTCTAAAGAATTCTCGAAACTTTTAGATGTGTATTTTTTGGTTCTAATTTAAACAAAACGGGAACTTAAGTTTTACAATGTTTATTTATTTATTTTTGGAATTTTTCTCATTTTTTCGGCTTGTAAGATTCATGTCCTAAAGATTTTAACGTTCCTAAAATTCTAAAGATTCTTGTCAATCCAATGATTGAATCTCCAACAATTTCAAAGATTTTAAAGATTTAAACCATTCTCGGGAATTCTAGATTCTAAAGATCCATAAGATTTCAAAGATGGAAAAATTCCTAGGACTCTAATGCTTGTTAAGTTCCTGAATTGTCTGAAGCTTTAAGAAAATTGGAAAAAAAGTTCAAGATATGGACATTTATTTTTATAAAGTTTGATGCAAATCTGAAAATTCTGTGACTTTTAGGAATTTAAGACTGTGAGATTCTCGAAAATTTTGAATCTGAAATAAAATCTGCAAATCCGTATAATTTGAAAATATTCTAAGACTTTAGTTTCGAGGAATCTAAAAATCTTAAATATGTCATCTAGACTCGGCAATTCTGGAGTTTGTTTATCTAGAATCTAGAAATCTAAGAATCCAAAATCTGATGATGTAGATTCTGGAAATCTACATCTAAGCTTGAATCTGAGGATCTCTAGTAAACGAATCTGAATCTACTCATTCTTTTCTCTAAAAATTTTAATTCTGGGAACAAACAATCTATAAATCTAATCTAATCTTGAATTAGATGACCTGAAATCGAAGAGATTAAAATCTGACAGAATAAAATTTGATCGGAATCTGAGAATTCTAAATTTTGCAGTATAACAACTTGAGATCTAAAGTTTGTGAATTTGTAATATGTAAATTAAATTGGTGGTGCTAGAACCTAGAAAATGTACTTTATCACAAGTCTCGTTTTTATTTTACTCGTAGAATTAAGATTTTAGAAAAAGTTGCATGAACTGCAAAACTAAACAATAGATCACTTCTAATTAGTAAAATTTCAGATGTTTGAGAAGTATCGGAAATATTGGGAAAAACTCTTTCCTGCCTACCCACCTAGGATGAATTTGCAGATTTAGATCTAGACGACTTTCCAACGTTTGCACAATGTAAATCAACAAAACTGAAAAAAATTATGCTTTTTCCCACTCTAAATCTGCTCATTATTGATTTATCGCCAGTAAAAACATTCACGGCACCATGACCACGCTTTCTTTTCTGGGGCATTTTTTTCCACAAAAAGTGTAAATATGGAACACATAAATTATCTAGAAAACAGATTTGTCAGAATCACGGTTCTTTTATGTCTCTTCCGGCGGAAATGACCACCGCAAAACCTCTGATATGACGATAAGGTCCGCTCTAATGGTACTTTGGCGCTTCACGTCTTCAAGTGCCATTAACTCCGCGTACAAGAAAAATCCATTCCCACACATGAAGCGCTTGTGAAAACTCCGAAGAAATTCCGTTCCATAGGGGCTTGCGGTAATCAGATAACTGAAGCGACAAATATAACATAATTGGTGCCCCAGTCAATAACGCATTTTCCGATCCTCGGCACAAGACAGAGATGAAGAGCGCGGCGTCCACGCACCTCGCACGAGCTGAAAACAAGGCCCTCTGAGCGACGAAGAAGTCCTCGAGAGAGACAAGACGAGGGCAGCTGCACGCGCTGGCTTTGCCACAGGTGGCCTAAGTGTGGGAACGAGCTAGCTTCTGAGTTTCCCACGATCAGAGTTGGGCTTGCGACCAGCGCACACCTGGGCCGCCTATAAAAGCTCGCCCTACCATCTCCCTCTTCATTCAGAGTCTACAGCTCGCCTAGTGCAGTGCTCAGTGTTATGTCGTACGAGATGCTATCAGTCGAAGACCCACAACCCATCTCGCGTACTTACCAGTACCGCAAAGTCATGAAGCCGATGCTAGAGCGCAAACGAAGAGCTCGCATCAACCGCTGTCTCGACGAACTCAAAGAACTTATGGTGACGGCGCTACAAAGCGAAGGGGAAAACGTCTCCAAGCTGGAAAAAGCCGACATCCTGGAGTTGACAGTACGACACCTCCACAAGCTGAGAAGACAACAGAGGCTTTCCGCGAATCCTGTCATCGACGCTGACAGATTCCGAGCTGGGTACACCCATTGCGCTAATGAGGTGTCGAGGTGTCTGGCGTCCATCCCCCACGTGGACGTCCAGTTGGGAACCAAACTCATGACCCATCTCGGCCTTCGGCTCAACGAAATGGACAAAGTGTCGCCTCTAGTGATCCAAGTTTCCACGCCTTATACACCTCCGGGTTCTCCGGTTCCGGAAACTACCAATGTGTATTCTATGCCTTTGACGCCGGCGTCGTCCACGTCGTCACGAAGAGCTCCTTCTCCCGACCAGCCCATGGATTGCACCACGGCGGGGCTGCTCAAAGTTGCACACAAAACTGAAGATGTGTGGAGGCCGTGGTGAACCACTGTACATATTTTTTATGTCTCACGACGTCTTTCACTTGCTCAATTGCTTTAAGATTAGGTTAGAGAGGATGATCTCTTCATGAACAAGCTTTAAATTGTTAGATTTTGTGATATTTATATAAGTTGGTACCTGTGATTTTGTAAGGCTCTTTCGATACTTGAATCTAAATGTGTGCCTTTATCTAAGATTATTATGACCTTGTATTGCAAGCATTACTGTGATACATGTTTGTATTTTTGATATGAAAATACTTTGAGAATAAATACGACTGTTACATAAACTTATTTCTGACTTTTATTTACGCTCTGCGGCGATTTTGGCGCCTTTTTTCTGCAACAGGTGGGTATGAATCATCAATGAAACTTGCTCGATACAAATCTGGAAAAATCCTACAAGATTCTGATTGGAAAAGTTCCGTCGTTGTCCAATCAAATCTGCGAACTATTAACTAAAATGACCTGAAATTTTGTCATAAACCACATAAACTAGGTCCTATTAAATTACATGGTCAGTACTTAGTACCATTTCTGAAAAGAAATCTGTACAAGCTTATATATTCATCGCTAAGATGGCGCTTATTTTTTACAAAAAAAAAAAAAAAAACTTTTTAAAACTTCAATCACAGTGTGAACTTTTATAGTTTTTAAAACAATCAAATTGTTATTTGGTGAAGCTCCCTCTTACGTTTAGAGTTTCAGTAAGTTTTAGTACACTTTTAAATTCGTCCGGAAGATAGCGCTAAACCACAATATTTTACAGGTATCTGTAAAACTACTTAAAGTCTTCTGTAAAAGCGATGTTTTTGGGCTGCCTAAAGTTCCAGATCACATCGTCAAATGTTTCATAAAAACATTTTAATGTTATTCGAATAATGTGAATAAATAATCCATAGAAATTATAGAAGTTATACAGATTCTAAAAATCAAAAATGCCAGTAAAAAGCCAAAATTTTCTGCGTTAAATACTTGTCTACATTTTAAAAGGCTATGATCTGGAAATCTAGAGTTAAATTTAGATTCTAAGAATTTGATAACATTAAATCTGGTAAAGTAGAATCTAGGAATATAAGAGCAAAAATATAGAATTTGGTGAAATTCTGAATCTGGGAAACTTAGAATTTGGAATCTAGAGATCCAGAATCTAAAAATCTAGGATTTAGAGTTCTCAATTATAGAATATAAAATCTAAGGATCCAGGATATGGGAGGCTAAGAACCTAGGAATTTAAAATAAAAGATTTAGAATCCCATAATCTAAAAATTCTAAAATTTGAAGTATGAGGGTGTTTGTATTTTTGTGATCAGGATAAATATTAAAATTTATTTATTGACTTTTTAAACCATCACAGCCATCTGAATGAGATTTTGCACGCTTACAGATTTTGCTCCGATTTATCGATCGATCGCATTTTCATCAAGAAAAAAAAAGTGTAACATGGGTCTGAAAAAAATAGAGTTTTGCGTAGAATTTCACGAGGAATTCAACGGTGTTCTCGAAATTACGTCCGAAGTCCGAATGCCGGAGTTATCCGGATTTCAATTTTTAAAAAGTTGCATTTTTTGTAGAAACAGCAAAAATCCGGCGATTTAGAGGTCACGCCGTTGTAATTAGGGCAGATATGGAGATGCGGTCAACGCCTTCGTATTTCTGAAGTCTCAAACGCTAAAAACTTATAAATTATTTATAATTAATTTTAAGAAATTCGCTCATATCTTCAAAACTAGTGCAGCTACCGGAATGAGATTTTGCACGCTCATAGATCTCGCTCCGGGCTATCGCTCGATCTTTTTTTGTTGGAAGATCTGATCTTGACACATGTACTGAAATCAATTATTGAAAATTGAAACTGACTTATTGCTTGTCGACTCAAAACAAGAATTAACACTTAAGTAATTTATTTATATTTGTTACAACAGAAAGAAAAAATGCAGTTTCGATAAATTACTTGAAATTGAATATATAAACTGTGTAAATTAGAATAAATTAGAATAAATTTAAAAAAACTCCAAAGCAGGAATAAAACGTAAAAACTGTTTGGATACAAAAAAATGAAAGCAGAGAAACATGCAAATTAGTAGTAAGAAGTTCAAAAACCGGAATATTAGCAAAAGTACAAATTGATAAAGTTGGAAGTAGGTAATGCAAAAAGTGAGGATTTCTGTGGGTAGAGCAAAAAATTTGTTCTCCCTTCATGACGCCGATAAAAAAGTAAATTGAATTTGTGCCAATAATAAACATACGCGGTCTTGTAAATTTACAGGTACGTCTTAGAAGTTTTCACATTTACTGAGCAAATTAGAAATTTTATTTTATTTTCAAAAATTTTGTTTTTTATGTACTATGGGACCTCGATGGCTGTCCTCAGGACCTTGTTCTGCTTGGTTCAGATTGGTGCTCCATTGAATTTGGTAACAGTTAAGGATTCAAAAAACATTGTTAAAAATCTTAAAATTGTCACATTTTTCAAAAAAATATATGAAAAATCTTATACTTTAATTATTTAAGAAAAGGTCTGTCTTGAAGCATTCTCTTTTTGTCTTTTTCACCCGCTAAAAATAATGAGGTAATCCCTCACCACAATGCGATCTATTTATAGCAAAATTAGCGAACTAAAATAAATTAATCCAAGCTTTTTCAGTCTTCGTACACCTTCCCACGAAAAATGCACCAAAAAACTAAGATTTCTAAATATTTCAAAGAGTATTGTGCATCCACCAGCATCCACGGATTTCGATATTTCGGAGAAAAAAGATCAACTTGTGAAAAGTAAAAAACTAAACAAATCTCGAAAAATTACCAAAATCTGATTTTAGAGTGTGGTGGGTGTTTTTATTTACATTATGCCTATCAGGATGCGCGTTCATGATTTACAAAATCTACGAGAAGTACGAGACGACTCCTGTTATTGTGACTTTTGCCACGAAGGAAACATCGATTTATAACATTCCTTTTCCTGCTGTGACGATTTGTCCGGAGGTCAAAGCAAGCAGGGAAAAATTTAACATGACTGCTGTGGTTCTCAAAAAGAAGAGTGGCACGGAACTGACGGATAAAGAGTGAGTAGAAAAGAAAAAGAAAATCAGTGACGAGTTTTTTCAGAGAGAAAATTTTCCAACACGTGTCTATGATCTGTGATGAGAATTTTGTGGAGTTGGAACGTGGCGCTGACGGTGACATTTTTGAAGCTCTAGATGAGGTAAAAATTACCGTGAAAACTTTGTAAACAAAGATTTTTTAGATTAAGCCTCACTTTTCCGACCTAGTTCTCCACTGCAAATTCTTGGGAAAAATCTACAGATGTGAGGAAATTTTCACTCCGGTTTTTACCGACGAAGGAATATGCTACTCCTTTAATATTTTGGACCGCGGCCACATTTTCAACGACTTCATGTAGGTGCTAAAAATACCTTCACTTTACTCCAATTAACTGCTTCAGTTATCATTATAAAGATTATCTCAAAGTGGAAACTGACGCTAGGTCTTGGAACATGGAAAACGGTTATGTAGAAAAATCCTCAGAAATTTATCCTCGCCGAGCGTTTTTTTCTGGTGCTACAAACGGCTTGATTGTGTATCTAACAACACAAAACGAAGACCTCGATTTTATGTGTAACACCATCCAAGGATTCAAGGTGTTGCTTTTTTTTGATGGACGTTTTTTGACGGTGTTTTCCAGGTCATTCTTCATTCTCCTGTGAGAATCCCGAGACTAAAATAGGAGTTTTTCCGAGTTCCTTTGAATCAAGCCGTGCTTGCTGTCGTTCATCCAGTCATGGTAACAACCTCCGAGGCTGTGAAACGTCTCGATGCAAAAAAAAGAGACTGCTATTTTCCCTCTGAAAAAAAACTGAAGTACTTCAGATCTTACTCGCAACAGAACTGTCATTTAGAATGTTTGACTAACGCGGTTCTTGACCACTGCCAATGTGTGGATTTTTACATGCCAAGTTTGGTAACTCTCGACTGATTTTCACACTCTCAACACTTTTTCCAGGGGATAAAACCACGAAAGTTTGTGATTTAACAAAACGCGATTGCGTGAAAGAAGCTGAAAGGATGTTACAGCTAGAAACTGATTTTGTGAGTTTCGCGGGCTGTGACTGTAGACCTATTTGCACAGATCTAAGCTATAATGTTGAGACTTCACAAACTCGGTGGGACTGGAAGAAGACTGTGAAGTTCTTCGAGATGACCGAAAATGAGGAGATGTGAGTGGTTCTGTGTGGTTGCTTTTAATTTAAGTTTTTTTTTAGGATGCATATGTCCAGTTTAACTCTTTATTTCAAATTCAATCATTTCATCGCGTCTGAAAGACAGGAGTTATATGGGCCGACGGATTTCGTGGCGAATTTTGGGGGGCTTTTGGGGCTTTTTACAGGGTTTTCGATTTTGTCACTTTTGGAGATTATTTATTTTCTTAGTGTGAGAATTTGGTGTAATCGGAGGTTGTATGGAAATTGGGCGGGAACTTAAGTGGAGAAAAATAAATACAATAATTTTATGAAAAAGACTTGATAATTGCTGGTATTAAATATAAACAAACTGCAAGAAACGAGCGTGTTTTTAATTCCTGCAAAAAATATTAACTCTAAAATCAATTTTAGTAGAATGTAAAAATGGTGGAGGCGCCACGCCTAATTTTTTATTGCTGCCTTTTTATTTTTGCTTCACAAATTTTTATTTTTTTAATTTTCTTTCAATTCACAATTATGAGATTTTCTGTCATTGTAGATCGTTTCAGATTTAGAATATTTTTTCACAATCTCACATTCAGGTTTCCAATTTTCCAAGACATTATTTACCTCAGTTTAACATTGTGAAATTTTTAGTAACTCCAATTCTTCTCAGGTTGTTTAATTTTCCCATTCATTTTCAATTTTTCAGGTTTTCTATTTGAATGCGTCACAGGTTTTTTGATAATTTCAAATTGTAGTTTTCTCAATTAAAAACTATAAGATTAGTAATAGTTGCAGTTCTCAGTTTTTACTTTCTCACTTTTAAGTCTTAAAATTGCATGGACCTCAGATTTATGTTTTTGCGTTTTCGAGATCTTTTTTTTTTAAGTTTGAAATTATGAGATTATCTGAGATTACAACTTTTTCGGTTTTTTTTTGTGACCACTTTCTCACTTTTTAAATTTACAAACAGAACATGGTTTTCTGATTATTTCAAATTTTTTTTGTTCAAAATTATTAAGTTATTTATTTTTGCTTACTTTTTCAAGTTCCTATATTGCATTTTTGGTAGTATAAAGTGTTCTTTGGTGAGTTTGGGCACAGTTTTTGACTTTCTAAACTTTTCTCCTTTTAAAAGTATGAGATTCTAATCAATTACAACTCTTCCCAAGTTTTTCTTTTTCAGCTTATCAAATTACATTACTGGTGATCTCACGGTTTGAAGATTCTCATTGGTTTAAAACTATAAATTATTATATTTTGCTAGTTTCTTACTTTCAGATTTCCTGAATGGGCTTCGTACACCCATTTTCACATAATCTTACATTTTTCTTCTACAATTATGAGATTGAAACTCTTTTTTTTACGTATGAGGTTCTCTCTCTTCAGGTTTATTTTTTTGATAATCCACTTTTTCGGGTTTCTAAATTGTAAATAAAGTCAAATTTAATTCCGTTTTTCAAAATTTTGGTTTTCTCAGCTAGAAATTATGTAATCTACTAAGTTTAACCTTCTTACCTAAACAATATAATGTTTCATTGGGTTAGATCAGAGCACTAAAATTATTGCAGATTATTAATTATTATATTATTGCTGGAATTTTTTTTTCTAGATGTGTATAAACGCATAAAATCTGATTCCATGCAGCTTAAACGCAATGTCTCACCCAATTCGTCAAACTAACTTGTACTTATTATTTTGTCCAAATAACGAAAAAATTATCTCTATGCTGATTCCACACAAGAATTTTTATTTTCTGTATAAAACCACAAACTAACAAATACGTTGTTATTTTTCTACAACTTCATTTCCGCAGTCAGATCTTAACATGATTACAGAGATAAATATTCATGGAGGGCTCTTCTTTCCTGCGCTTCCAACGGTTAACGATGCAGTTATCAACACGCAAAGAACACCTCGAGTTTACTTGCAAATTCATCTAAAGCTACAAAGTATAATTATTTTTTTCGAGGTGATTTCCCACACCCATGCGGCTTCAACGCCTCAAATAAGAGTTCTTCCGAACAACATTCGCGCCACGGCTTTTTATAGAAAAAAAAAACGAAAATCGATTTCAGCAAAAATGGTGGAGGCGCCAGGCCCAATCCCTTCTGTTTTAATTACTCAAATTTAATTAATTTAATTAATCTCACGGGAATAATTATCAACACGCTCTCTCTACTTCACACTGACCTTTTTTTTAGTTCCAAAATGTTGAACAACTTCGTCAGCATCGATTTACAGTTCTCTCCAAAACTTCCCTTTAATCAAAACCCCAGATGGTATCCAAAGTAGTAAACTGCTTCCGGAAATTCTGTGCGGCTACGAGCATCACGGCTTCTGGTATTTCTCTAATTTCATTAATTTTATTGAATCCCAGAGGAATACTTAGGAACACGCTCGCCCTACTTCACACTAAACTTTTTTCAGTTCCAAAATGGTTGACGACTTCGTCAGCATCGATTTGCAGTTCCCTTCCAGAACTTTCCCTCATTCAGAACCCCAAATGGTATCCAAAGTAGTGAACTATTTCCGTGAGTACTGTGAAGCTACGAGCATCCACGGCTTCCGGTATTTCGGCGAAAAGCGAACACTCTGCGAAAAGTGAGTCCAAACTTAACACCACTAATTTTCTTTAGATTCTTTTGGTTTGTAGTTTTTATCATCTGTTTAATCCTCTGCGTGTTTTCCATTTTTTCTGTGTATGAAAAGTGGGACCAGAGCCCAGTTATCGTCACTTTCGCCACCAAAGGAAAGTCTATTTCTGACATTCCGTTTCCGGCAGTCACGATTTGCTCCGAGTCTAAGGTGAAGCACGGAGTTTTGGATTATAGAAGTGTTTTCTCCAGGAAGAAAAAAGGAGAAGTTTTGAGCACGGAAGAGTGAGTTTAGAGTTTTTGTTGGAATGTGTGATTGTTGGTTATTTTCAGAGAGAACTTCCTTGGGACTTTAGCCTACATCTGTTACCAACGCGACGATTTCAACTACTCTTCTCTCGTGTCATCAAGCTCAAACTTCTTAGAAACTTTGTATGAAGTCACCCCTGAATTCTCCATCACCAGCTGCAAGTACATGGATCGCTCCTACCCTTGTGAGGATCTTTTTACCCCTATAATCACCGATGAGGGTTTCTGCCACACTTTCAACATGTTGGATCGCACAGAAATCTACAACGACAACGTGTAAGCAAAATCCTGCAGCTTTTTAGAAATCTAAGTAGACGGTTTTAGCGTTTACTACTCCGACTTCCATTCCATCAACAAGACCTCTGAAATGTGGAGCATAGAAGACGGCTACAAAGAGGGTGCTCAAATTGAGACCTACCCGAGACGAGCTCTTCTACCAGGAGCTCGTCATGGTCTCAAATTTGAAGTAAAAACAGAAAATGAACACTTAGATACGTTGTGTCGAGGCTCAGTCCAAGGCTACAGAGTGAGTTTGAGAGAGTCTCAACGACTTAGTTTGTAGTTGTTGTTCCATGCCCCCATGCGGCTCCCACGGCCGAGTCAGGAGTACATCAGAGTACCGTACAACAGAGCTTTGAGCGCCACTATCAGTCCTAGTCAAATAATGACTTCTGAGGCTGTTAAAAACTATCCCGCTCAGAAAAGACAGTGTTATTTTCCTCTAGAAAAAAAGCTAAAGTACTTCAGGGCTTACAGTAAATCGAACTGCGACACTGAGTGTCTGACGAACTTCACTCTGAGTTACTGTCAGTGTGTTCTTTTCTACATGCCAAGTAAGCAGTAGTGTAATTTTGAACTGATGGATTGACCGCGGTTTTTTGTAGGGGAAAACGCAACGAGGATTTGTACTGCGGCGGACTACGAGTGCACCCAACAAGCCGAGGGTAAGTCCAACCCTACTCATACTTCTCTATTTGAATTTTTCAGTTGAACTGCAAAGTCTCCGGCTGTACAACCGCATCGTTCTGAAGAGAAAAAACACACCTCTTAATATCGAAGCCCACATCTGTCACTGTTTGCCGATGTGTAGCGATGTTGAGTACAAAGTTGGGTCGTCTCAATCTATCTGGCATTGGTATGAAGAACTCGAAGATGATTTTAACATGACGGAAAATGCCACACGTTACCACGTTTCCAAAGTTCGAGCTTATTTTCTTAAGGGCGATTTTATAGGGTCTGATAGAAATGTCCTCTATGGTCCCACCGATTTTCTGGCGAATTTTGGAGGGCTTTTGGGGCTTTTCACGGGATTCTCGATATTGTCGCTTATGGAAATTTTTTATTTTTTGAGTGTTAGGATGATCTGTAATGTTAAGTTGTTTGGTAGCTGGGCTGGGCAGCAAGTTTAGTGGTAACTTGCGAATTGTGTTGAAATTTGTAAAAATAAACGTATAAATGTGAGATTTGATAACCTAGAATATAAAATCTTAGGATCTAATAAATACGAAGAATCTGAATTTCTAGAATTTGGTAATCTGAAATCTAACTTAAAATCTGTGACGGTAGGATTTCAAATTCTAGAGTCTGCAAATTTAAAGTTGGTGAATCTGAGAATCATGAATCTAAAAATCTAGAATCCTAAAAACTGACATTAAAAAATCTGGAAATCTGAGAATTTTAATTCTGATAATATTGAACCTGAGAATTTAGAATCTGAAATCTGATAATTTGGAATCTGGAAATACAGGATCTGGATTTCTACAATTTCATAAAAATCTTACAATTTTGAACATTAAAATTTAGAATCTAGGATAAAGTCAAAATACAGGATTTGAAAATTTGAAACCTGTAGTTATAGACTCTAGGCATTTAAAAACCTAGAATCTAGGAATTTAGAATCAGCCAATCTAGATAAATCTAGTGAATTTGGAAAGTCTGATAATTAAAAATTAGATGATAATTAAAACTGCAGGATCTCAAGATTTCTAAGAATCTAGCAATTAGACAACTAATCTTGATGTTGGTAATATAAAATCTAAGAATCTAGAATTTAAATAAGTATATAAAAATTTGGAGGTCTAGAATTTGATGGAAATCTTAGAATTCAAAATATGGAAATATAAAATCTGAATAAAACATGAGAATTTGAAATGTGGAAACACAGAATTATAAAACGTTAGATTTAATTCTAGTACCTACTAATCTAGCACGCAGGAATTTAAAAATTTCGGATCTAGAAGTTTAGAACGTAATAATCTAGAGTTAAGGGATAGGATGGAATCTGGGTGTATGAAAATCAGAAATTTGGTAATTTAGAATCTAACAACTTAGAATTGCGATTGTAGGATCTCAAAATCTAGAATCAGGAAATCTAATAATCATAAATCTAGAAATTAAAAATCTAGTATCTAGAATCTAAAGATTTAAAATTTAGTTCTGGATCTACAGAATCTGAAAACTCAGAATTATGCGTATTTTGAATTAGTAAAATCGAAATTTTGGAAATATAGAATCTAAAGGAAATTTTAATCTACGATTACAGAATGCTATGATCTAAAATTTGAGATTTTAAGAAATTTTAACTTACTCTGAAGATCTGGAGTTTAGAGATATAACGAAATCTGAGAAGATAAAATCTTCACTTTGGTAATTTAGTATTTAAAACTAGAATCTGAGTATATAAAACTTGATAGGTGTGTGAGAATTTTAAAGTTAGGACAGCATCGAGAAATCTAAGCCTTTGGTTTACAAACCTTAATAATGTAAGAATTTGGAAATATTAATTCTCAAAGTTTAGAATCTGGGAATCTGAAATCTTTAAATTTAGGAATCTAGAATCTGCAATTTCAGATCGGAGAAACAAGTATAGAATTTGATAAAAATAAATAAATTATTTAACTTATAGTTAATTATAATTAGTTAACTTATAGTTAGAATAGGATATGTAACTATCGTAATTCTGGAAATGTAGAATCTGAAATTCTAGTATCTGATGATTTTAAATCTGTTATAGTAACTGAGTATGCAGAATTTCAAGATCTAAAGTTTTAGGTTTTAAAAACAGAAATCTCACATAAGATCTAGAATTAGGAAATTAACATTTGTCACTGTCTGTCAACGAAATTGGAATATTTTATTGAAACTAACAGAAATGTGTTTTGTTTCCACATTCTCTTTTTTCACGACTTTCGGGAAATTTTCTATTTTTTGAGTGTGAGGCTGATTTGTAATGTCAGGTTGTTGGCAGCTAAGTTGGTCAGTAAATTTAGTAGAAACAAGCGAATCCAGCTAATTAAGTCATCATTTGTAAAAATAAACTTTATCTTCAATCAATTCGCCAATTTGTCGTCGCGTCTGAAATTAGTGTCTGGCAAACCTCCAGCACAAGTTAAACAGTGTGATGATTAAAAACGACATGATTACCAAACAATTCTATTTATTTATTCCCGCCCATTTCCCATACATTTTTATATTACAGCAAACCCGCACTGTAAGAAAATAAATAATCTCCATCAACGATAAAATAGAAAAACCTGTAAAAAGACCGAGGAGTCCGCCGAAATTAGCCAAAAAATCCGTGGGCCCGTACAACTCGTTTCTTTCCGAAGTTATGAAGTGGTTGAACTTGAAATAGATGGTGAGACTGGATAAATGGGTGCTAAAATCAAACAACCAAATAAAGAAGAAAGAGACGAGTGGGCGTTCTACTCAATCTTATTGATTTTTTCTTTGTTCCAGTTCCAGTTTGTCTGTGACGACTCCGTTTGGTATGTTAGGTCGGTACAAAGCGGCATGCAGTCACAAGCAGCCCCCTTTTGTTTCTTATGTTCGAATTTGAAGTAAATCTCTTCAGTTTGTAACGTGCTGTCTGCTTTCTTAACACACTCGTGGTCCTTGGAGCCGCAGATCTTCGTCTCTTTCTCTCCTACAACTCTTCGGTACACTAATTTACAACTTTCAAAAAAGTGCGTACATTTAATAAAACAGGTGATAGTAATAAATTCCTTGAGTTTTATAATTTTAGCTTCGGAAATAAGAGAGTCCTAAAATTTAGAAGAAAGTGCAAGAAAGTCTTTATTGATCGTAAAAACACAATTTCCAAAAAATGTATTTTTT
This sequence comes from Cynaeus angustus, assembly GCA_030157275.1. Taxonomy (NCBI): domain Eukaryota; kingdom Metazoa; phylum Arthropoda; class Insecta; order Coleoptera; family Tenebrionidae; genus Cynaeus; species Cynaeus angustus. The sequence continues at coordinate 14,292,383 of CM058064.1, forward strand.
GTTCTATGACTGTCCAAATTAGCACACGTAATAAAATAGATAAAAGTAGTAAATTTCTCAAAATTCGTAGCTGTAGCGTTGAAAATAATAGAATAGAAAATTAGAATAGAAAAAATAATAGAATTTTTTTTTTTGATTGGCAAAAAACTAATATTTTTTACAAGTGCCTCTCTAGGTTCTATAATTGTTTAATTTGATACATTAACAAAACTGATGAAAATAATAAACTTCTTGAATTTCATAACGGTAGCGTTAGAAATAGAGGAGTTATAAAATTTAGAAAAAAATGTAAAAATTCTCATCGATTTTAAAAGCAAAAATTTCCAAAAAATATATTTTTTGTTCTATAATTATGTAATTTGGCACACGTAATAATATAGATAAAAGAAGTAAATTTCTGAAAATTCATAGCTGTAGAGTTAAAAATAACAAAAATATAGATTTATAGTTTTCGTCAAAAAACAAATATTTTTTAAAATTGTCTTTCTAGTTCTTTAGTTGTGTAATTTGATACATTTAACAAAATTGATAAAAATAATAAACTCTTGGAATTTCATAACAGTAGCGTTAGAAATAGAGGAAATATAAAATTTAGAAAAAAATCAAAAATTCTCATCGATTTTAAAAGCAAAAATTTCCAAAAAATATATTTTTTGTTCTATAATTATGTAATTTTGTACACGTAATAAAATAAATAAAATAAGTAAATTTCTCAAAATTCATAGCTGCAGCGTTGAAAATAACAGAAATATAAATTTTTAAACATTTTTTTTTTGATCGTCAAAAAACAAATGTTTTTTAAAAGTGTCTTTCTAGTTCTCTAATTGTGAAATTTGATACATTTAACAAAACGGATAAAAATAATAAACTCTTAGAATTTCATAACGGTAGCGTTAGAAATAGAGGAAATATAAAATTTAGAAAAAATGCAAACATTCTCATCGATTTTAAAAGCAAAAATTTCCAAAAAATATATTTTTTGTTCTATAAGTCTATAATTTGGTACACGTAATAAAATAAATAAAACAAGTAAATTTCTAAAAATTCATAGCTGTAGCGTTGAAAATAACAGAAATACAAATTTTAAGACAAATTTTTTTTTTGATCGTCAAAAAACAAATATTTTTTAAAAGTGTCTTTCTAGTTCTTTAATTGTGTAGTTTGATACATTTAACAAAACGGATAAAAATAATAAACTCTTAGAATTTCATAACTGTAACGTTAGAACTAGATGAGTTATAAAATTAGGAAAAAATGCAAAACTTCTCATCGATTTTAAAAGCGAAAATTTCCAAAAAATATATTTTTTGTTCTATAATTTTATAATTTAGTACACGTAATAAAATAGCTAAAAGAAGTACATTTCTCAAAATTCATAGCTGTAGCCTTGAAAATAACAGAATTATAGATTTAAAAAAAATATATTTTTTTTGATCGTCAAAAAACAAACATTTTATAAAAGTGTCTTTCTAGTTATTTAATTGTGAAATTTGATACATTTAACAAAACGGAAAAAAATAATAAACTCTTAGAATTTCATAACGGTAGCGTTAGAAATAGAGGAAATATAATATTTAGAAAAAATGCAAAAATTCGCATCGATTTTGAAAGCAAAAATTTCCAAAAAATATATTTTTTGTTCTATAATTATGTAATTTGGTACACGTAATAAAATAGATAAAAGAAGTAAATTTCTCAAAATTCATAGCTGTAGCCTTAAAAATAACAGAAATATATATTTTAAAAGAAAATGTAATTTTTTTTCTATCGTCCAAAAACAAATATTTTTTAAAAGCGTCTTTCTAGTTCTTTAATTGTGTAATTTATACATTTAACAAAACGGATAAAAATAATAAACTCTTAGAATTTCATAATGGTAGCGTTAGAAATAGAGGAAATATAATATTTAGAAAAAATGCAAAAATTCGCATCGATTTTAAAAGCAAAAATTTCCAAAAAATATATTTTTTGTTCTATAATTATGTAATTTGGTACACGTAATAAAATAGATAAAAGAAGTAAATTTTTCAAAATTCATACCTGTAGCCTTGAAAATAACAGAAAAATAGTTTTTTAAAAAAAATGTATTTTTTTTTATCGTCAAAAAACAAACATTTTATAAAAGTGTCTTTCTAGTTCTTTAATTGTGTAGTTTGATACATTTAACAAAACGGATAAAAATAATAAACTCTTAGAATTTCATAACTGTAACGTTAGAACTAGATGAGTTATAAAATTAGGAAAAAATGCAAAACTTCTCATCGATTTTAAAAGCGAAAATTTCCAAAAAATATATTTTTTGTTCTATAATTTTATAATTTAGTACACGTAATAAAATAGCTAAAAGAAGTACATTTCTCAAAATTCATAGCTGTAGCCTTGAAAATAACAGAATTATAGATTTAAAAAAAATGTATTTTTTTTGATCGTCAAAAAACAAACATTTTATAAAAGTGTCTTTCTAGTTATTTAATTGTGAAATTTGATACATTTAACAAAACGGAAAAAAATAATAAACTCTTAGAATTTCATAACGGTAGCGTTAGAAATAGAGGAAATATAATATTTAGAAAAAATGCAAAAATTCGCATCGATTTTGAAAGCAAAAATTTCCAAAAAATATATTTTTTGTTCTATAATTATGTAATTTGGTACACGTAATAAAATAGATAAAAGAAGTAAATTTCTCAAAATTCATAGCTGTAGCCTTAAAAATAACAGAAATATATATTTTAAAAGAAAATGTAATTTTTTTTCTATCGTCCAAAAACAAATATTTTTTAAAAGCGTCTTTCTAGTTCTTTAATTGTGTAATTTATACATTTAACAAAACGGATAAAAATAATAAACTCTTAGAATTTCATAATGGTAGCGTTAGAAATAGAGGAAATATAATATTTAGAAAAAATGCAAAAATTCGCATCGATTTTAAAAGCAAAAATTTCCAAAAAATATATTTTTTGTTCTATAATTATGTAATTTGGTACACGTAATAAAATAGATAAAAGAAGTAAATTTTTCAAAATTCATACCTGTAGCCTTGAAAATAACAGAAAAATAGTTTTTTAAAAAAAATGTATTTTTTTTTATCGTCAAAAAACAAACATTTTATAAAAGTGTCTTTCTAGTTCTTTAATTGTGTAGTTTGATACATTTAACAAAACGGATAAAAATAATAAACTCTTAGAATTTCATAACGGTAGCGTTAGAAATAGAGGAAATATAAAATTTAGAAAAAATGCAAACATTCTCATCGATTTTAAAAGCGAAAATTTCCAAAAAATATATTTTTTGTTCTATAATTCTGTAATTTAGTACACGTAATAAAGTAGATAAAAAAAGTAAATTTCTCAAAATTCATATCTGTAGCGTTGAAAATAACAGAAATATAGAATTAAAAAAAAAATGTAAATTATTTTTGATCGTCAAAAAACAAATATTTTTTAAAATGTGTGTTTCGAGTTCTATAATTTTGTAATTTAGTACATTTAATTGTGGAGTTAAAAATAATAATCTACTTAAATTTTATAGTTATAGCTTCAGAAATAAAGGAGTTATTAAGACACATACTTGGCATAAAGAAGCTGACGCAGCCACACATCCGTAGAGTAAAATTTGCCAGACACTCCAACTGACAATTCAACTGACTATAGCTCTGAAAAAACTTCAGTTTGCGCTCAAAATGGAAACAACAGTCTCTTTTTCTTGTCGGGTACTTCTTCACGGCCTCGGAGGTACTGATCATGACTGGTTTAACCGCCGTCACCACTGCTTCATCTAGAGGAACTCGGAAAAACTCTTGCTTGAGACGTGGAAGTCGGATTGGCGTGTGAAGAATCACCTCGAAAGAGATAATTACTTTAAAAAGAAACGCAGGAGTGAAGAGGTACTCTGAATCCTTGGATGGATTTGCAGGAAAAGTCGAGATTTTCTTTGGGTGTCGATAACTGCATCGTTAAGCCGTTGGAAGCGCCAGACAGAAGAGCTCTTCGTGGATAAATGTCTCTAGAGTCGTTCAAATAACCTTCCTCGATGGTCCAAGTCAGAGACTTTTCTGGAGCTGTGTGGTACTCTTTATAGTGATCACTAAAACGAAGATGTTAATGCACGGTTTTGATTTTTGGTGGCTACACCAAGTCGGTGAAGATATTGCTGCGGTCCAAGATATTAAAGGAGTAGCACACTCCTTCGTCTGTTATCACAGGGACAAAGATGTCACTACAGTTGAGTTTTTTTCCCATAAACATGCAGCTATCGACACGGCTCACAAAATCTGGTTTTAACTGAAAATGCTCTTAGAAGAACTTCACGACTGTGTCACTGCGTACCTTGTCTAGAACATCCAAAAAGTCTCCATTTTGGTGGATTGAGCCCCCTTCAAACTCATCACACAACCACGAGATGGATTCAAGCTTGGAATACTCTTCAAGAGAAGACGTTCCAGCATTTTTCCTCTTCAGAGTTTTCCCAAAATCAAACTTTTTTTTCTCGGTTTTGGTTTCGGGACAGATAGTGACGGCCGGAAACGGAATTTGGAAAATAGATGTTTCTTTGGTGGCGAAACTTACAATAACTGGGCTCTTATCATACTTTTCGTAAATAGAAAAAATCATGAAACAGCAACCACAGAGGCAAGCCGCGAAGATGATGGCCCACCATAGTCTAGATAAGGCCGTCTTTACGTTGGTTTTGATGGATTATAGATACCTTTCGAACCAGGAACGTTCTTCGCCGAAATACTTGAAGCCGTGGATGCTGGTGGATTCGCAGTACTCTCTGAAGTAATCTCCACAAGTTTTCTTGGACGAAGCCATTGCACTCACTGGCTGGTTGTAAAGAACTCGTCACTTTTATATTTGGTGATGTTTATGAATTGGGGCAAAAATAGGCCTCTTTCAGGAAATTAAGTTGTAAAGAAATAATAATAAATGTGTCAGTTTGTGATTTTAGACAGTAGATAAAAATTCTTGACTGCAATTAGTTTAGAGACGAGTTTTTTGTGATTTGAGAAAAATAATAGTTACGAGGTTGTTTAACGAATTGGATGAGAAATTATGTTGGCTTCGAGCCAAACTGAGTCGATAAATTAGATCTGTTTTGTAATACTGTGCGTAGACAGGAAACGAGGTTCTGAAATTTAATTTTTATGACTTTTTTCATAGTGACTGCTCTAGAAATTGATAAATGTAGGACAACTTTTAGTTGATAATATCACTGAAATAGATTTGACTAAATCGGGGCAAAATCGGGGCTAAAAGAACTGGACTATAGTAAATATGAATTAAAAAAAAAACTGAAAAACTGTTTATGCAATCAACAATACCTTATAAAAGAGTTTTGCGCTTGAAACTGATTTTTTTTTGCACATATATTCAGAACGAAAACATCTAGAAAAAAAATTCTGTCTATCATCAGCCAATTTGATGCTTAAGCTAATCTAAAAACCAAAAGCCAAAAAACCTTTTTTTGTTTTTTTACATGCTTAGACAAAAACTCATACCTTACGTGTTCAAAATTCATTTAGAAAACTTAAAATTGAGAAACTCAGAAACTGTAATCTCACAGCATCTCATTATTTTGATTCAATTAGAACCACCTTTAAAATCACCAACAATGCAATTTAATAAGCTAGAAAAATAAGAAATATAAACCTAAGAAGAGTTAAAATTACTAAGTATCTCTCTCAAAAGTATCTCATACTTTTGAAAAAAAAAAGTTCAGAAAGTAAGAAACTGCGTCTAAAATCTCCAAAGGATGAAAAAGTAAAAAAAGAATTTTGAGATATATCTTTAAAAATTTCATAATGTTATATAACAAAAAAATGAGAATTTGAAATTATCAGACAACTTTATAACCTGTTGGCAGATTTAAATTTTAAACTCCACATTTAAAATTTTTTGGCAGATTCTGCAGGTCTTAAATTTGTAGATTCTCTAATTTAAAATTCTAGATTTTAAATTTTTATCTTTGCATTTACAAAATTCTCAGATCTTATTGATACTTTTAAAACAAGATTTAATTTTTTTGGCATAAAATTTTGTGCTTTACTACTCTACTAGTTTCTATATTTTAATTTTCTTTTCTCAAATTTTTAGATTACACTAGATCCTTCGTACACATTTAGTTTCGTTAATTTTTTTAAAATTTTATCGATTCTTTGGATTTATTTTGAATACTTTGAATTATTTAAATTCGTTTGATGTTTTGGATTTTTTTAATTCCTTCGATTATTTTTTTTTTTTGACTCTTGATTCTTTCGATTTTTTTTTTCGATTTTTTTGGGTTCTTTGTTTCTTTGGGTTTTTTTAGGTTCTTTAAGTTTTTGGGTTCTTTGGATATTTTGGATTCTTTAAATTTTTTTGATATGTTGGATTCCTTTAATTCTTTAATTTTAATTCTTTTTTTTGATTATTTCGATTTTTTGGGTTCTTTGAATTCTTTGGGTTCTTTGGATTCTTTATATTTTTGGGTTCTTTGAGTTCTTTGGATTTTTTAGTTCTTTGGGTTTTTAGGTTTTTTGAGTTTTTGGATACTTTGGGTTCTTTAAATTTTTTTGTTGTGTTGAATTCTTTGAATTTTTTAGATTTTTTTAGTTTTTTTATCCTTTTGATTTTTTGGGTTCTTTGGATTTTTTGGATTTTTTTGGGTTTTTGGTTTTTTTTTTAGAGCAAAACATTCTTTAAAATACCAAAAATTTAATATTGAGAACTAAAATAGGGAAAAAGTAAAAATTAAGATGGACTGCGATTACTAAGAATCTCATAATTTTGAACTGACAAAAATATGACAGAAATAAACAAATTGAAATCATTATACCTATAACCTGTATTTAGTTTTTAACCTTAAAAAAATAAAATTGTAACAAATATTGGAAACCTCAGAGAATCTCATGATATAAAACTGGAAAAAAACACAAAAGTTACTAATTGAATCTGAAATTATCAAAAGGCACCTCACATTATTTAATACACAAATTTAAAAAAAAAAAACAAAAAAATTGACATTATTTTAAAATTTAATAATTTTGACCTGAGAGAAAACGTCTTGGAAAATTAGTAACCTAAATCTGAGATCGTGAAAAAATATTTTAAAACATAAATGCACTTTTGAGACACAAAAAAGTAAAATTAAAAAAAAATCCAGTTTTTAAAATCTCGCAATTTTAAACTAAAAATGAAAATTTTGAAAAAATTATTCAAGTTAGGTAATTAGTTAAGTAATGCGAAAAATGAAAAAGCTGTGACGAATTGAACCACTCAAAATCTCAGAATTTCGAACGGAGAAAAGTTCTGAGATCACAATCACCGAAATAAGTACATTTTAAAGTACCACAGATGCAAAATGGACAGAACACACATTTTTTCCTTACACAACTAACAATACACCAATAAAAAAAAAATTTCTAGAACTTCTACGGTATTATTATTATTACAAAATATTATGTTCTTCTAAATTTAATAAATAAATAATAAAAAGTTTCCATGCGTTTATTGATCTTTAATTTCAACCTTCATAACATGATCAATAAACAAAAAGTGTTTGTATCAAATTTAACAAACAATCCACTTCATTTACATAATTGACTAGTCGCATTAACAGTCCACAAATGCGCGTTCACCCTGTATCCCCCCAAACAATGTGCGAAACAATCAAAACCAACTTTCGCACTTATTGTAGCATTTCAAATATACACGGTGTCCACTATCTAACTTCAAAACGATCAAGAACTGAAAGGTACACTCTGTTTTTCCCAACTGTCTTCCAGTATTTTTTTCAGAGTCGTATGGGCCATCCTACTGACAATTTCCATCTCTTGTTGCATCTTCATGATTGCAAAAATCTGGCAAAAGTTTGAGAAAAACCCCATCGTGATTAGTTTTGGAACTGAAGATGTCTCCATTCACGAGGTGCCTTTTCCGGCTTTTACTATCTGTCCGGAAATGATGTGGTCGAAGTCTAAGTTCGATTTTGACGAGATTTCTTATAGGGTTTTACACAACGAGACTGTGTCAGAAGAAGAGTGAGATTTTGATTAGTTTGTGACGAGAGCTATTCGAGTTTTGTAGCTTCAAGAAGTATTCGTATCTGTCCATGGTGTGCACCGAAGAGGAGGAGTTGATAGGGAATGAGAAAAGCATGGAGGAGGACTTCTTCGCTTTTCTTAAGGAGGTGAAAGCTAACTTTACTCTTAGCTGTGCATTTCTTGGTTTCTCGTGTACTGACTACATGGTTCCCATTATCACGGAACTGGGGATTTGCTACTCCTTCAATATTCTGAGGAAAGAAGACATCTTCAGAGATGGCGTGTAAGCAACAAGGAGTGTTTTCTAGTGTTTACTTCCGTTTTCAGAGTTTTTTTTCAGGAGTCGGAGATCCTCAATAGTAGCGACTTCAAGGTGGATTCTGGCTACGATGGGAATACTGATGTCTCTGCTTATCCCTTGAGGGCGCACACGGCTGGTCAGACCGACGCTTTGGACTTCATATTCTGGGTTCCAAATTCGGAGCTGGGAAGAGACTCATTGTGTATTTCACCTCTGGAAGGCTTCACTGTAAGTTTATTTTGTTTTCTACGGTTTCCATCACATTGTGTTTCAGATTTTGATCCACAATCCCATGGATATCCCCCAGGTGACTTATCACTACCTCACCAACATTCCCGATAATAAACTGCTTCTGGTCAGAGTAGAACCAGACGTGATAACAACATCAGAAGAGGTTAAAAGTTTCAATCCTGACAAAAGACGGTGTTATTTAAGCCACGAGCGCCCGTTGAAGTTTTTTCTGTTCTACACTCAGAGTAACTGTTACATGGAATGCTTTGGAAACTTCACACTCAAAAGATGTGATTGTCTCCCTTTTTTTCTACCCCGTAAGTTGTCTTTTGTCTTTTATTGTTCTACACAGAGACTCTAGGAATGGAAGGGGATAAGATGTGTGGTGCTGGAAGCGCGGAATGTATAATAGGAGCCAAAGAGGACATGTTGAACGACGACATGTTGAATAAAATGGTTAAAAAGAAGTCACAGTGTGATTGTCTCCCATCCTGTACTAGCTGGAAGTATAAGAGCGAGACTTCTCTTATGGAAACAAATTTTAAAAGAGTGAAGAAGAGCAAGTTCGCGAAGACATCGCTTGCTGAAGAGTTAGACGGGTATGCTCTAAACTAAAAGTTTTTCAAGTGTTGGGAATTTTAGGCTCACTGGTTCAGTGGCTTCCGTTTCCTTTAAAAGCAATCAGTTTATGGTGATTGAAAGAAAAGAGCTGTTTGGGGTGACTGATCTTATATCGAATTTTGGGGGGCTTCTGGGGCTGTTTATCGGGTTCTCTTTAATGTCTTTGATGGAAATTGTGTATTTCTGTACGTGGAGGTTATTTTTCAATAAGAAGTTGTATGGAAATTGGCGTGGAGATGATAAGTAGAGAGCCGAAGAGTGTTGTCTATTTTTAATGGTTTGTTGTTGTTCTGGTGGTTTTATTTACCTTCTGATTACAATCTGACGTCACACTAAAATAATACTCGATTTCACCCTACTCTTGTTGTGAAAATTAAAAAATACAGTTTTTTGACAAAATCGGTTTCTTGTAACTAATTTTCTACAGACCTAGGATATTTAATAATATTTTTAATAATTTATTAAATTTAATAATTAATAGACAAAAAGATAAAATATATATTTTATATAATTTTATATATCTCCATATATTGATTTATTTAACATTTCGAACAGAGCTTATTTATACCCTTTCTAAAAACCCCAAAATTTAGTCATTTTATAAATTTGTAAAATCTTAGATTTTATTTTTAAAAATTAAAAGATTAGTAAGTTTCAGCTGTTTTAAGAATTTTACATAATAGGTTAGTATTAGAAATATGGAAAACAAATGATTTTTTAATTAAATTATTCTAAAACTTCTAGTTTAGAATTTTAGAAATATTTAAAATTAAAAATTTTTAGAGTTAGGACTCAATTCTTAAGAATTTTGAAAAGTTTTAAAAATTTTAGAAAGCAAAGCATTATTAGAAGAAATCTTGAAAAATATAAAGATAAAATAAATCTGGAAAAACTATTTTTTTTAATTTTGTTAATAGAATTTTTAGAAATTATAGAAAACTTGAGATTTTTTAAAAATTAAACAATTTTCAGGTTCTTATAAATTTAAGAAATCTCTGATATTATAGAAATTTTAAGAAAGTTAGGTTAAGTTTTAAAGAACTTTAAAGATCTTCAGAAATTAAATAATTTAAATGAATTAAAAATCTCTGGAAACTGAAAATATTTTAGAACATCGATACTCTTATTTCCGATTATAGACAAAAATTTAAATTGTAAATGTAAAAGTGTTGTCAGTTGTAGTAATCTTTAACATTTTTGAAAATTTTGGATTGTTCCAAGAGACCTTATAAAATTTTAGAAATATTCTCTAGAAATTGTACATATTTTAAAAATTTTAAAAAGCTTTTAAGAATCTAATGCTCAAGAAATTTAAAGACACAAAATCTTTAAAAGTCAAAGTATTCTTAGAAACTTTAAGACTCAAAAAATCAAATTTGGAAATAAAAGACTTGAAATTTGATCTTAAGGTTTATGAAATTTTTTTTAAAACTTAAGATTCATTTAGACATTTAAACTAAAGAAATCTTTAATTTAAAACAAATTTTTTTTATGGTTATTAGAAGCTTTAAGAATCTTAAGAAATAAAAAAAATATATTAAAAAATTAAAAATAAATAATTAAAATAATTTAATAAATAAAAATATTAAAATATTAAAATATTAGCAATTTCAAAAGAGTAAAGCTACTTTGAAATTTGATAATTATCTTTAGAATTTTGTAAAATTTTGAAAATATTTAAAACTCTAAAAGTTTGTGATATTACAAAAATTTTTAGTATTAAGATACCTTAAGTATTTTAGAAACTTCGGCAACAGAAAAATATTAAAAATTTTAGAAAACTAAAGATTCTTTAAAATTTGATAACCTTACGAGTCTTAAAAATTTTAAAAACTTAAGATTCTTTGGAGAAGATCTGATTAGATCTGTTAGAAATTTTAGAAAATGTTTCAAATTTGAAAATTTTAGGAACCTTAAAAATTTTAGAAAACTTCAGATGTTTTGAAGTTTATATATCTACAATCTTGAGAGTCTGATAAAAAAATTAAATTAGAAATCTTTGAAACCTTAGAAATCTGACACGGAAATTTCAAGAAATGTGGAACCAATTTTTGAGGTATTTGAAAGACTTTGAAATCAGGAATTTTCTTAAAATCTCAGAATTGAGAAAAATAATTCAGTTTTCGGAAACTAAAAATTTTTCTAAACTGCTAACCCTAAAAACTGAAAATTTTATTAAAAAAATGGTAAAGTTGATAAGATCGTATAAATTTTAGAAATTTTTGATGTTATAAGAGTATCAAGAAATGTGGGAACAAATTTTCAAAAATTTAGGTCTTTTAGAAACTTTATAAAAAAAATAAATTTAGAAAATTATTAGAAATTCTAGAAATCTATGCATTCTTTAAAACTTGCTAAAATAAAAAAAAATTAAATCTTAAATATATTAGAAAATTCTGAAATTTCAGATATTCAGAAATTTTAAAACATTCGATACCTTTTAAAAATATCTTATATAATAAAAAAATCCTAGAAATCTTGGAAAAGAACTGTCATTTTTTTAAATTTAGTAATATTGAAAATTATAAGAAATATTTGAAACTAGAAATTTTAAGGAACTTGGGAGTGACGTTTTAAAGATTCTGAAAACTTTTAAAAATCCTAGAAAGCAAAGCAATGTTAGGAGTCTTAAAATTCTAAGAATCTTAAAAAACTGAAAAATATAAATTTGGAAAACTAAAGATTTTGAAATTTGTTAATCTTAAGATTTTTAGAAATTATAGAAAACTAAAGTTTTTAAATGATTAAACTATTTTAAGGAACTTTAAAGATTTCTAGAAACTTTCGAAACTAAAGAATTAAAAAAAAAACAAGAAAAAATACGAGAAATCTTCGAAATTATAAAAATTAACAATTAAGAAACTTAAGACCAAATTTTAATAAACTCTGAAGACTTTAACAAACTTAGGAATCTTAAATAAATGTCAGGAAACTAAAGATCCTTCAAAAATGTAACGATCTTGAAAGTTTTTTTTTGTTAAATCTTAGCGATAAGAAGTAGGAGGCTGAAGAGAGTCGTATTTATTTTTACTGCTTTCTTGTCGTTCTGGTATTTTTTTTCTGACTTATGCAACCAATATTAAACTATAACGTCCCTTCCTCTCATTCTAGTTTTAAAACTCAAATCAGTGTCGGTATAAAAATATATTTTAAAAATATACATTTTTTTTACAAAATTAACAATAAATCGGTTTTTGGTAACTCAAAATTTCTCTACAAATCTGTGGAATTGGTAACCACTTCAAAATTGTGAAAAACTGTCCACTATTCACGATCTGATACTTTTCGATGAGATACCTCCGCGCACAATTTCTACTCAGTTCCGTCAACGAAGGCACTTTCGGAAACTTTCTTTTAAAAAAACGTTCCCCACATTGAGACAGAACAGGATGGATGAAAAACTTAACTAATCTGTCAAAATCTGGCAGAGGTTCTTGAAAATTCGACACTTTATACATTATATCAATATCTAGAGAGATATCACAGATCAAACTCGACATTAAAAATCTTAGAGTCTCTGCCCCAAATGAAGGATGCGGAATCTTAACATCCATATGGACAAGTGTTTTGAACAATTCTCCAAAACCGAAACGTTCGTAAATTATATCCACGTACAACTTATGCAGACAAAAGCCATAACTGAGCAACACAAGCAGAATTTCGTGGAGCATGTCTTCAGGTACTTTGTGCACAAAGTAGTCAAGACTAAGAACGAAAGTTTTATGAGAGTGTTCGATGATGGTATCCATAATTGTTGTCCCACAGAACGTATAAAAAGCGTCCATTGCTTGGCGATTGCAATTGGAGAACAATGGGAAGAAGATGTTGAATTTAGCGATAAACTCGCACACTATTGGCTCGAATTTTTTTACGAAAACAGCAAACATGTCGGGATCGGCCGTAAAGAAGACTCTGTTAAGATACCGGAAATCGGTGGGACTATATGAAATAATGTGAGTGATAAGTCTGGGAAAATAACCCGATTTGACCCTCATCGCTTCGAAAATAGTTTGAAGGCTCGTTCTAGAGTCGTCGTAAAAAGTACAATTAAAAAGTGTCTCCTGGAGCTCAGGTGCCGTGGATAGACTTATAGTGAAAGGGAGGAAATTGTCCGCATTGGCAATCAAAGGGTTTGCTCCGTTAAGCAGCAAGAGATGCGCAAAATCAACAAAGTTTTCTTTACAAGCAACATACAGAGGAGTCTCCCGGCCGGCATTCTGACAATTAACGTCCGCCCCTTTTTCAATAAGAGCCAAAGCCACCACTAGATTCCTGTGCGCGTAATGCAATGGACTCTCTCCAGAGTTCCTACAAATATTAACGTCTGCTCCCTTCTTCACCAATTCCAATGCAAAATAATCACGCGCTTCCATCACCGCTAACATTAACGGCGTCACCCCGTCGAAATTCGACACATCTAAACGGATATCCTCCACAGTGAGCATGAAATCAAAAACTTCTTTCCTACAAAACAACGTCAGTTGTGCGTTTATATAGTCTACTTTTGTACTTGTTGTTTTCCACAGCCACATGCAAGAGGGTCCTTCCTGTATTATTGTTGATGTTAACGGAAAATCCTTTTTTGAGAAGAGAGTTCAAACGTGTAACGTCGTTTTGAAGAACGGCTGAAAATTGGGGTGACAATGCGAAGGGATCGTCGTACTCGAAAAAATCGAATTGTAGCTAGAATTTAGTCGGTTTAGTGGGGTAGAAAGGGGTGGAGGTGTTACCGGATCGATGTCGTGGAGTTCAGGGCTGCTATCATCGTCCGACATTATAGAAAAACGGGGCTGTCGTAAATGACACAAAACATAACCTATAAACGCTCGTAGATGTCATACATCATTGTATTGCTGGTGGTCTAACTACAAAGCCAAAACAAGAATTTTATTGACTCAAAATTTAATAGTTAAGTGAAGTAAAAAAATGCGGATCAATGTCGTGGAAATCAAGGCTGATGTCGCAGAAAATCGCGGCTTTTACGGGTGATAAAACACTTAACCTACAAATGTCAAAGTTGGCATAATATTGTATTGCTGGTGGCCTAACCATAGGCGCTACTAGAAAATTAAAATGTGTTTTCAGTGTAAAAAATTGCAATAGCGTGGGTTGAGAGTTCGACCAAATTCAATACATGTTTGTTTATGTCCCCTTCATATGAATAATAAAAATTTCCACTTCAACGATGAGTCACGCTTCGCCGCCGCCACCACCGCCACAAAGGGTTAATATGAACACGGCAACATGGAAGTAGGTTTTGATGCCGTCAGATCATATCACTTCTACGCCGCCGGTCGCTTAATCATATATCACCCCATTTCCTTCCGTCTTGCGAATCTGAGTCATCGTACTGTTAATAGTTACACATTGATAACAGTGGGAAATTTCATTTATATGTCATTGCAAGAATCCTCGTAAGTGGAGGTGTAACGTTACTGAGTCACGTCGCAAATAAATAAATAAGTAAATAAACGTACGAGTCGAAAGTGAAACTTGTATTACTTGTATAAGGAAAGTAATTGAAAATGACTATTTAGAGGAATAGAACTTTCGGTTTTATTGATTGGGAGTGAAAGTATTTTTGAAAAAATTTTAAAGCACTTGTAACTGGTAATCAGTGAGGAATCTTCGTAGCTCCGGGACTTTCTAATTATATGGAATTTTATGGTAATGGCTTAAGACGAATTTGCAATTTGGGGCAATGAGGTGCTCTGATTTTAGTTATTTCAATTTACGTTTTTGTAGTTCCAAGTAAACACATTTCTAGCTTGTCTGTCGAATATTTTAGATAGCAAGTTTTTTAGCTAAATCAGGAATTTTTCAATAATAAAAACACCAATGATTCATAAGAATACTCATCTTTTTAGAATAAGTTTACGTCAAAATAAATTCTTCTAGATTTTTTCTAACTTTACTTAAAATTCTATATAGCTTTTTGTTCAGGTTTGATTTTTTTTTTTAATTTTTATTTCCTTCGACAAATTCTTAGATGTTGTTTTTTTGTTAGTTAGACTTATACGATGTTATTTTTTATAACGATTTTCAAGCTTAAAATCTTAGAACTTCAGTATTCTTAGAACTAGTTTTATTGTCAGAATTTTAAAGGTTTTAAATATACGTGACCTTTTTCTGAGTTAAATTTTCAAGAATTTTGGTTTTGATCGAATACTTTTTACAATTTTTGTCATATTCGTTTCTTTAGAACTATTTCTCGTGTTATTGTTTTTTTTTTACGAAAATAGTTCGATTTTGGAGTTGAAATAGGACTTTTTTGGACGTTGAAAATTTTTTTTTCAAAAAATGAAGACAGAGTATTAGAAGCGATTAACAGTATCTAAAACCAACAAAAAATTTTTTTACAATTTTTGATTTTTATTTTACATTTTTTTGTATTTTTTTTTCTAGAGTTCTTTAGAAATTGGACCAAACAGAAAATAAGATTTTAATTTCTTTAAAAATGTTTCCAGTTCTATTTACAAATGCTGGAAGCTTCTTACACTAGTCATGGTGGCCAGTATTTAAAAAAAATAATAAAAATTTAGGTAATTTTCAGTTTTCAGACGTTTAAAAAAAACGTTAAAATATCAAAATTTTATACCTTTTTTGTTATAATTTTAGATCTTTGACGAACATCTTAGAAATTTTATGAAATAAAGTTTTTTTGGAAATAAATTAAGAATATTTTTAAATTTCAAATCTTAGAAATTTGACTAACGTTAGGAATCATTGAAATTTCAGAGGAAACTTGAGAGTAAATTTTTAAGATTTTAAAAAGATTCTCAAAGATTTTAATTAAGAATGTTAAGAATTGAAAAAAAGTGAAGTGTTAGAATTTAGGAAACTAGAGATTTTTCTAAATTTTATGATCTTAGAAAAACTGAAAATTTTAGGGAACAGAAGATTTTTGGTAATTCTTAAAATCTTATAAATTTTAAAAAAAACTTCGAAATTTTTAAAATTAAAACATTTTTGGGAATTTTAGGAATAAAAATTCTATAAAATTATGAAAGCTTGAAAATTTTACAAAACGTTAGAATTTTTAATAGTCTAATAAATTTTTTCGTATTTAAGGACTGTTTTGACATCCAGAACTAATAAATTTTACAAAATTTAAAATTCTAAGAACCATTGTAAAAACTTACAATTTTGAAGTTTTTCTGGATAATCGCTGAATTGTTTCAAGAACTTTAATAAGTATTAGTATTTGTGCCTAGACCTAGCACTTAAATAAAATTTGTAATAAATAAAAAAAAATGGTGTGAATTTCTAGATGTTTGTAGTTTTTAATAATTAATATTAATAAAAATAAAAATATTAATGTTTTGTACCAAATTTAGAGTTTTTACAATTTTTAGAGCATTTTTCAGAATAAACTTTCATTATTTCTATTAACTCCAGTTCCCAGAAAACTTTCAAAATTTCAAAATTTTTGTTTTTTTTTGTGGGACGTTAGGAACCTGTTTATCCCCATCGTTTTCCAATACCTTCCTAGCTCGCTAATTATCCAATTTTCAGCCCTAATAAACCCCCGGAGTTTTCTTAAAATAGCCACTCATTTCCCGCTTTTAATTTGCAAAACAGTGCGCCTCGAGAACCCCCCAAGATTTTCCTTTCCCACTTTCCTCTCCGAACCAGTGGAGGTAACGTCCCCGCGCAAGCGTCACCACGTGCTTATTTAAAATCACACTCTCTGATTCCGCTGTTTCGCTCCGAGAGAGCACACGTGAATTCAAAATAGTCAGTTCGTTTTTGACGTTTTTTTGTGCGACCCTCCAAATCTCAGTGTTTCGTGTACAATGCCAGCGGACGCAGAACTAAACTCGGTTCTAATCAGAAGACAAGAAATCAACGAAGCTCTGGACAATGGGCACGAGGTGAAAATCAACTACCGAGTGGTCAACGTCTACACGGAGTTCCACGAGTTCTCGAGGAAGGAAATCAAGCAATATGAAGCCACTTTTAAGAAGTAAGTTAAAAAGTGTCAAAACTGATAAGATGTGTAAACATGCGTTTTTATCAAAAAACTGGCTTTTGGTGTGAAGAAGCATTGCTTAGATAGGAGAGTGTTAAGTATACCAAGGACTGAGTCATGTGTTGATAAGAAATAAACACGTTCGGAATAAATAGCGTTAAATACGTCGTTTGTTATGTAGTACGCATATTGATTTAGTACCTAGAAAAGGTCATCGAGGTAACCTATTAATATAGTGACCTTCTAATGGGTATTGATTAACCTTTGGTGGAATGGTAGGAAGCAGGGTGGGTCCCCGCGTTTTCTGTTGCTTTTTTCGTCTTGGGTGACCTCACATTTTTGCTTGTTCTTTGATATCGATCTCTTTCTAAGTGGTACGAACAGTACCTTGACTGTTACACAACAGTGCCATTAAATGTGAAACTGTTCGTCATTGTAGAATTTGCGAATTTCGGAAAAGAGGCCAACGAGGAAACCGATATCACCGAGCCATCACCAAATATGTGAATACAGATAGTCTATCGTAATTAAAATGCAAAGCTTTCCAACTGCCATGTGAAAAACTGTTAATAACTTAATCATTAAGAAAATCCGTCGCGCAACTCTCTCGCTAATTAACATTTCTTGATCTCGGCTTCCCATCCAAACCTCCCGATATAAACAATAAATAACGTAAACTCAACAACTTATGTCGACATCGGTCTCACATTCTCGCGTTAACATGTATTTATTCGCCATCTGCTGTCACGCCCGAAACTTTCTGGAAAATCCGAGGATTTCCGTCGATTTCGTCATAAAACTTCTGGTTTTTAATTCATATCCCATGAGAAAGCGTTCATCACTTGCAATTTTTTCTCAAGGAAAGGCTTTCACCAGAAATCAATCGTTTTATCGAAGATGCGACTTTTACTTTGTGAAAATATTTTTTTGACGGGTTTGTAGCACGAGAAGCCGTCATTTCTAAGAGCGTAATCGTGTTATGGGACTATTATTGCACACGTGCGTATTTCCACTTTGATCTAATTAGGAGCGGATGACATTGGTTTCTAGAGCGAAATGAGACATGGAAATTCACTTCAGAGAAACGGTGTGTTTTTTTTTTATTGTTGTTATCGTGATTCGTATCAGTGTTGGGAGTTTTGTTTATGAGGTTGGTCACACTGGTGTCAAAGTCCTTTAAACAGGCAGGTTTCCAGTTCTTGACTATCAAGTTGGCAGAGATTTGGCTCAGTTTTGATAGTTCATATATGTTTTTTTTTTCAGTTTTTTTTTGTTTTTAAGATTTGTGAAGAAAAATCAAACAAAGATTGTCTTTTTATAGTTACTTGAGTTGCCAACTTGGTATTTTTTCCCATTGTTGGTACTACTATACAATATAACGCCTTGGTTTTGACATCTGAGAAAACATGGTGTCTGATTGTCAAAAATAATACTTAAAATTTAACCGACATTTTTGTGATTTAAAACACAGAAATGTTCATTTTTATAGTGTACTTTCAATTGTTGATACGGTGTGGGAGCTAATTTTGGTGTTCAACATAATGATCTGTATTTTTCCGAGTCTAAATACTTAGATTGGGACCTTTGTTTTGTGAGGTTGGTAACAGTAAGATCAAAGTACTCAAAAAAGTCTGGTTTCCAGTGTTGTAGTTATCAAATTGGTAGAGATAGTTGCTGTCAGTTCTGCTACTTAACATCTGGTTGTTTTTTCACAGTTTAACTGAATCTGTTTCTAAGATGACATTTTTGTGATACAATACAATAAAGACCGTCCATTTTATGGTTTTAAGATATTTAGGTTGCCAACTTGACTTTTTTTTGTTATCGACACTACCCGATTAAATTACTCCTTTGTTTTGACGTTTGAAAAAATAGAGCGTCTAAATTGTCAAAAAGGTTAATGTCAAAATTTTTGTAATAAAAACACAGAAATGTAAATTTTAACAGTTGGTACATTTGATATTTGATACTCTGTGCCATTATCATAACTGAAAAGTCAAATGAAATTTATATGAATTCGATGCAGGTAGTTTTATTTCACAACTGTGGTACTACTGGTTAAAAGAATGACCCGGTTTTCGACATTTAACTGACATGTAAATAACCTTTTTTATGTTGTTTAAATTTTCTGTTGACTTTTTCTTGCAATATTTAATTGACAATTATGACACAAGAAATGTTGTTTTTTGCCAGTTTCTCAGTTTAAACTTTTCACAAAATATTGTCGAAAATTGGACTCATTTGTTTTTAAAACGTCATTACTGTTAAAAAAAACTCATAAGATTTAAAAAAGTCAACAATTTCAACTTAATTTAAGTTGTCAACTTCACATTTTTCCTGGTACTGCGGACCAAAATAATTATTTATCTACAGATAAATTCATTTGTTTTGTGCACTCCCTAGAGTAAATGTTGCAAAATTGAGTGGTGTAATTTTGTCTTTACACGACATTTGAGGTATCTGTCATATCATGTGAGGTTATAATTTTTTTTAAATTTAAGTAAATAAAATTGTCGGCCACTGTATGTCGGTTTATCGAAACATATTTTGGCAATCATGTATACTAGAATTGTCAATAAACTAGTATCAATTTTTCTGCAGTTGTCATTCTGAAAATTAGTTACATTATTAATATATGGTAGCACTGATTTTTAGTCAAACGCCAGACGTGAAAAGTGATTGTCAAACTGCGACCTTGACTAAAAGAAAGTTATTTAATTAAAATTTGAACAAAAAAGACAGTTGAGAAATCGCTCAGGGTTCCAACATATGAATACAAAAATAACTCAATTTTCATGACCTTGAAAATTTAATTCCTAATTGCGGCTTTGTAAGAAATCAAATTTCGTAGATTATAAATTTTTGGGTGCTTTGTAATAAATTAATTTTACGCTTCAGCAACTGTCACAGAGGTAGAAATCGTAGATAAAAAGTGTTTTTGTTTTGTTTCGTGTTTCAGGAAGTTTTGTAAGTTGGTACCAACTCACAAAACCTAAGTCATATTTTTCCAGAGAATTATTAACAATTACCGGATTAGTTACCATTGTTGGTGAAAATCCGTTTTATCTCCAAATGACTCAGTCACGTTTTGTAATAGAGGAAGAATGAAATAATTAGTGATTTTAAATCTACAATTAACTGGTTCTAATCGTTCTTGCATAACATTTTACGGAAATTTGGTGTAATTAAGTTTATTTATAAACCATATTCTATGAATAAACAGCGGTTAAGTTTTTCAACCGTGCACATTTTAAATTCAGCGCGTTTTTTCATTCGCAAAATAAAAAAAAAAAACTCTGATTTTGGTAAACTTTAATATAAATAGTACGTGTATAAGAAAAATAAAAATCTGGAAGTTCCATTAACAGGAAAACGTAAAATTCAAAAATTAAGTATTCTTGTTCAAAGATTGTACCAACGTTAGTGATGTACCAACAAACTCCCTACTCTACAAGTCTTTGCAATTACGTCAATCACAGTTAAACGTGCCCAAGCACAAGAAAATACTATTTCAACATCTGCCTAAAATCGTCTAACTTATAGATGCTCGTGGACAGTCTCCCAAACGCGTTGAACAAAGCGACAATTTCTTCTCTTTGTAATTGGAAGAGTTTCTTCTGGTTGAATTTATGTGAAAACAGGATTTTCAAAGCTGTCCCTAAACCTTTAGTCTGTAATTTACCCCAAAGTTTGCATTTATCGCACCCAACACAGTCCATTATCCTCGTCACGTTCCGGAAGTGCTCTTTGAATTCGTGCTTTAACCGCGCAGCCTGAGCACTTCCGGTGAACATGGAGGATTCGTCGAAATGGTTTGGGAATCGTTTGACTAAAGTTAAAAGGTCTTTGACTGCCATTCGAGTGTCGTAGTCTTCAGTGGGGTTCCCTAGAAAAAAAAGAGTTATTTGAGTTTTGTTTGAATAGTTGGTAGCTCTACCTGTGTAGAACATCTCTTGTTCTAAATAAGGAGCCGCCTTGGTTAAAGCCCGGAGCTCTAGAAGGTAGATGAAGTAAAGGTTGCGTAGCCACTGAGGGCCTTCTCCGTTGGTGGTTTCTGGGGAAAATCGTCTTTGGAATTCTTCCAGATTTGGTCCCCATTCTCCCTTGGGGTCTTTGAGGCTCAAACCGTTGGACTGAGAGAGGAGGTAGTTTGCGCAGAGATGGATATTGATGCTCGTGTGAAGACCAGAGATCGCTCTATAGTACACTCGTTCTTCTAGACACATATTGTTGAGCTTGCTTGTGGGGATATAGAGGCTGTAGTACGTCTTGGGCCGGAAGCAGTTCTCTAGATATATAGAGTTCCAGATCCTGTTCGCCGATGGTCCTTTGTATCCCGTGTACCTCTCGGGGTTCAGAAGCAGATCCACGTACTCCGCTTCCTCATCATTCTCATCGAGAACACAGAAATTATCATTAGCATCATCATGAGCCGTCCACATCACCAAATCTTCTTGCATCTTCGGACTTATCGTCTTGTTCAAATAATCCAGTTCTTGATCCTCACAACTCTCCTTCTTCCTCACCCCTTTGATTCCCACAGGAACATCCTGTTCCTCGCACGCTTCCACGTGGCAGTACTTCATAGCACACTTACTATCATCGTGCCAAAAGGGACACTCTCTCTTCAGATTCACCCGGAAGAACCGGAAGTAGTCCTTCAAAAGAAGACTCCTCAGACGTGGATACACCTTTACATTATTGAATTGGTCGACCGTTTCAATGTTGCAACCGCACTCGTCTATCTTCCCACTCAATTGACAAAAACAAGGGTCTTCGGTATGTGGATCGAAGTAGGCTGTGCATGTCACCACCAGTAATAACCACAGCTGGCTAGATAGAAACAACATCGCGTTTACTTTGGCTCATTGCGAATGTTACACGAGGACGAAAACGTGTGTTTTTCACTGCGATGACGGATAATCGGTATCGAACGGGCAGAGAACACGTCGGCTCAGCTGTTTGGATAACGGTCTATGCCAGAGGAGAATGCGAAAGGTGGGATCGTAAATTGCGGGCTACGTGACAAGTGACGGGTGCGCTGACAGAATTGTGGATAACGCGGAATATGACACAAAGCAATGCAATTTGAAAAGGATCAAGTCACCTTGATGCATGTTCATTTTTTTAATTTAAAACGGGTGTTCTGTCTGCGGTTCGCGTCAAAGGGCCTTTCACGCCCCCTCTAAAAAAAAAAAAAACAATTACGTGATTTTTTCACGCTTATCAACGATTTGAAGTAATAAATAATACGGGACTTAACGATAATAGTGCGCATTATACTGCCATTATTTATGACACATTTTTTCGATAATGGACTGTATAAACTCATTAAAATTTTTGCTGGGTCGTTAAAATGAAAATTCTTGCAATTTTTCTTCTGAAATTTGCGGGGGCTTTGAAATGCTTACATGAAAGGTGATTTTTATTGTTATTGTTATTTTAATTTCTGACAAAAAACTGTTGGTCAGTTTTTAAAACAAACAAGAACACAAAAATTAATTAGCGTGTAGAAACAAATAAGCGAATCTTGTTTGCACAAGTAATATTCTAAATCTGTTGATTCGAACAGTGTTGACAGTTCTAAAATGGATATCTAACAATGCTGCCACCATTAAAAAAATACAAAGTTTTTCTGGGCGCAACATTATCAGAAAAAGTCTGACTTCTGTATAATTTCAAAGGTTTCCTGTTCTGGTAAAGTCGAAATATTTTCGTCTACCTCTGATAAAGATAACAAAAACAAACTTTACTCACATATTAGCGTCTAATAACCCAACAAATAAAACACGGAAAAGTCAATATTTGGTCAATTTCCGTTCCTAAAAATCTTTTTGGGCGCTTCTGTTGTGCTTTCCATAACAACTGTTTACAAGCAATTTTAAGAGATAATGATGAAAGTACATAAAGCCCTGGAATGCATGTAAATGAAGGAAGGAAATGTGTTTACGATATGTGGATATCAACAGCTTCTAAAATAACCGGTCTGTAAAAACATCCGATGAGAAAACCCTCTTAGTTTATCAAAGAAATAAAACCAGAACCGAAACAAATTACATCCACTCAAGTTTATTATCTTAACAACTCTTCATTGGCGAAATTGACTGAGCTTTGTGCCAATTATTAATAGCTGAAATGACCTCCACGTCTATTGAATACCAATTTACAATTTTCTTTATTTTTAGTCCCCCCTAAAATCATGTTTAGCACGCAAACACGGGCTCCCACCGAGCCCGCAGGTAAAAAATCACTGCTACTAACGTCCTAAAATACATTTCTTCGTGGGGTGCATGCAGGTGCTTAAAGAGGTTTACGATGTTGCTAATAAAAGATTTTTATTACAGGTTTAACACAAACAAAGACGGTTTTCTTAGTCTCAGCGAACTTAAAAGAATGATGGAAGTCTTAGGAGCGCCTCAAACTCATGTTGGACTTAAAGCTATGATCAAAGAAGTGGATGAAGACGATGATGGACGGTTGTCTTTTAGGGAATTTCTTCTAGTTTACAGAAAAGCACGAGCTGGAGAGTTGGAAGAAGACTCCGGTTTGGCACAGTTGGCCAAATTAACTGAAGTTGACGTAGAGAAAGTTGGAGTTAACGGCGCCAAAGAGTTTTTTGAGGCTAAAGTAAGTCGCATACCCTCAAGACTGTTTTATTTAGTTTGAATTACAGATACATGAACTGTCCAAAAAGAGCAAGTTTGAGAATGAAATCCGCGAAGAACAGGAGGAAAGGAAAAGAATGGAAGAAGAAAAAGCCATGAGGAGACAACAGTTCTTGGAAAAAGCTGCTATTTTTAAGTAAACTGACAAAGTATTTAAGTAGACTGACTTTTTAACTGTACTGCTTGTATATAATTAGGTGTTAAATTAATGTAAGCGACTTGTAATAATTTTATGATAGATTTTACAATAAAATGATTAAAAACATTGAAGGATTTTGAAAAGCGCGCGTGTTGTTACCCTGACAACATGCAATCACAATTGCGGTTTCTGTATCGTGGACGAGTTTCCGTCAACGCTGATTTATATACAATCTAAAAATGAACATGAAGTCACTCGGTTGCCTGTCGTATCATAGAAAAGGATGTTAAAGTTTGTTTTCATTCTTTAAACATGGAATTAATTGAGTAAATTATGCGTAACGATAGTTTAAAAATTCGACGAAACGTACGGTGAACCGAAAATCTGGTTAGTGTCATCTGTCATTTTATAAATGCAACGTCAAACGCATGTGTCCACTTTAAACTTAAATTACTCCGAAAAAAGTATAGATAAGCGGATAACATTCGGAGGAACTTTTTACAAAGCCTTTTTGAGCCAGAGTTAGCGTGTGCCTTAAAGTCTGTATTAGAAGTTGTTTTACTTCATATTGTGCAACATTACAACAGGTATTTTTTTTGTTATTTTTTCTTTGTTGTTTTTTTTTTATTGTTTGTAGGTCTAAAATATGACTTTCGTCTCACGGTTCCATGACCTGCCAGGCGACATTGTTAAGGAGAAACAGCAGAATTTATTCAAGCTTTTCCATGAGTATTCCACCCTTAAAAATTCTCCAGGGGAACTAGATTTGATCACTGCCTCCCTTCATGCGAATAACCACTTGGAGAAGATTTTTCGTATCGATTTCTTGATCTATTTCCAAAGATTTAGGGAATTGTACGCTGATTTCAAGAGAGGCGATCAGATTACTGTAAAAAAGCTCTCTAAACAGCAGTGGTTTTATGAAAAAGCCTTCAAAGAAGTCACTTGCGACGACTTTATCAACACCGTACTTCCCTCGTGCTCTTTCTCTCTGAAAACAAAGGTTTTAAAGAAAATCCCCGTTGATGAGCCCCACGCTGACACTTTTTTCGATGGCGTGCTACGTAGGTACGGTCTTCAATTAGCAACAATTCTGCTCCCCAAATGTTCAAGCGCGAAAATTCTTGACACTCTTAAACAGTACCCAATCAAACTGACCGTTGCACAACTAGAAGCGATTTTCGATAAAGACCCGAGTTTGATTGGAGTATATTTGGAGGAGAGAACCAATCAGGAGGGCAGCTCAAAATTTATTGACGGGAACCCGATCTTGATCCACATCGCCCAAAAGAACCCACAGCTCTTTTCAGAGTTGTTCAAAAAGTACCACTTCAAAACCAAATTGGGGCGACGCACCACCAAGCGATATATAGATGCCCAAGTAGATAAGGTTTTGGACGACAAACTTGAGTATCTAAAGATTTTGAACCAAGGTGCGACTGTGAGGAAGGTTGGGGGTGAAATAAGCGACCTACTTTTTGAGCCAGCCGTGGGTGCTCAAACATATTGGAGGACTATTCTAAAGTACTATCCCAAAAATCGACAGTTTGTGATTTTCCGTTCGACCTATGACAAGCTCCATCATCACAAGTTTGGGGATAACAGTGATAACATCACGGAGGATGAGCTTCGGTTGATTCCAGATGCAGAATATCGAGAGCAGTTGGTAAAACGCAAGAACCAGAAGAAGTACGTAGAGGAGCATCTAAAATACTATACTCCAAAAGTATGTCTAAAAGAGTTTATGGATAAGATCAACTACTTGACCAGTTCTGAAAGAGCGAAGTATGTTATGTACACCACCAAGAGCGGCTTCCTGAATAACGACTCGGACGTGTTGTTGAAGATCTCCGAGCTGGTGGCAGTCAGACTTAAAAATGACGACGATGATGCCCGCCGCACCTTTCTTAGAACTGTTGAGAACAACCACCAAAAATTAGAGCTTTTTGATGAGAGACATTGGAAGTTTGTTGACGAGATCCTCGCTAACATAGAAGCCCAGAAAGGTTATTATAACGCGTCGTTGCTTCTAGCTAGACGAGTGTTCCATTTAGTAAAGAATGGGAAGCCCATCAAGGACGTGGTAGCGAAAATTACAGACATCAACCATTTCATAGATCACAGTAACCTAGTAAAGGATAAGGATGTCATCAGGGCAACCTTGGTCGAGCTCCTAGATTTGGGTCTTCAAAAAAATGACTCCGACGACAAAGAATATCAAGCGGCGTATTTCGACTGCGAACTGGTGCACCATTGCAACGTTTACAACAAGAAATACCCGGCGACTGCTATCGACATTTTTTCGAATCCTAGGATCTACAAGTCTGTACAGCGTGTTTTGGAACACAAAAAGAATGAGTGGTTGTTTCCTTCGTGCAATTCAGGCATACAGCATGCCGTTCGCAGCTGTGAAACGTTGAGGCCCCTCTATTTTTCCAAGTTTAAAACCTTCGGTTTGGGCTCTAGTCTGATGTGGTTCTTGAAGCACGAGCCGCGAGTTCTGGTCCAACATTACGATGAGTTTCTAAAGGTTTTTCATGAAACTAGGATAAACTCGAAGAACCTGTGGAAACACATCAAAAAATATTCGCATCTCGGTCTCGACACAAAAACTGTGGAATTCTTCCAACAAAAACTATCAGAAGAAGGTTATAAAGGCAAGGACAGATTAGCTCGAGCGTTGAGCATTTTAACCCCCGTGGAGTCGTACCTGGAGCTCATCAAACGCTACAAACCTCTTTCGGACAAAGTTGACCTCACGGATGACGATACCAGACAATTGTATGAGATCCAGGGGAAGCTAGTACGGTTTTTGTCCTTAGTGGGGGCTCCTCGGGAGGCCTTGGAGGCTGCTTTTGATTTCTGCAAAGGTGATTATCTCCAGTTTGCTCTGAGCCCGCTTTACAGTTGTATGTACAGACTCCCGGAGAACGAAGCTGTGGAGTATATAGAAAGACTGAGGAGTTTTAAGGCTTTGTCTGTGAAGAAACACGCGATAGCGTTGAGTTGCGTCATCTACAGTAAAGACCAAGTGAAGAAATGCTTGGTGGAGGCTACCGTTCCCACCCTGTTGACTACAATGAAGTATTTCGCTAAGAACCCGGCAGACGATCTGTGGGCGTTGATAGAAACCAAGCTCCAGGAGTTACAGAAAAACGAGTTACCGCTAGTGAAAGTCGCTCTAGACATAGAGATACCGCGGCAATACAAGAGTAAGTTTGTAGAAACTACATGGAGGGTTCTCGACAAACACGAGGACAAAGAACTGAAGGAGCTTCTCATCCCGAAGGTTGATAAGCGCACGGTTCGCGCGTTGACTACCGACTTCGCCCTCACCGCTATCAAAGAGAACATCTTCACATTCGAGGAAGCACACCCTCTTATTGCTAAGATTCTAATTTTCTCAAACATCCCAGAGCGGTTCTCTCTTCTCTCTGACATTCTTTCAAACCTGAAGAAAACTTGGAACGAAAGAAAGCCACGGCAAAAACTCGCCAGTTTCATCAAAACTGTTTTCACCACGTACATGAAGGAAAAAGAAACCAACAAAGAGTTTGTTTCAGAGCTGACTGCCGTCTTCACTTCTGTCTTCTCTTTCAGTGACGCTTTCGACGAAATAGTGGCGGTGAGGTTTATGGCTTGGAAAAACGACATTGAAGAGTGTGCTAAAGGTTTGATTGGTTTGAACCGAGAAATTTGTGGATCGTTTGGTTCCTACACCGTCCAATTATTGCTCAACACTTTGAATAATTTCATTTTGAAGCACGCCTTTATTAAAATTAGTGAGAAGCTTAAGTTGAGTCATGCTGTTTTTAAGTCAAAACAAGAGAATCAAGACTGGTTGTTGATTTTGGGGCTGTTACCGAAGACTGAACCACAGTTGGAAAAAAGTTTTGTGTTGTATGAAGAGATTTTAAAGGGGGCTGCAGAGGTCGAGGACGGTTTGGTGCAGCTGCAGTTGGGGTTGTTTTTGAAGAATAGCTCGCACAGCAATGTTATATGGTAAAGGTTTCGTTTGTTTTAATAACTATTTTTTTTATTATTAATAAAAGTTTATTTAACAACAATGCTGTAGAGATAGGTAACACTTCTTAAACTTCATTTCTAGATCGACCCCGAAATCGTCCTCCAAACTCCTTAACTTTACAAATTATTCTAAGAGAAAGAAAATAGATTATTTCAGCCAGAGTCAGGAACGAAAATCCACAGAAGAAAGCGAGCACTCCTCCACAGTGCGCCAGGAAGTTACCACCACTACTGCTCCTTTCAATAGCAGAAAAGCGCATATTCTTGAAGAAGACAGTCAGTCGCGCCATCTCTACGCTGCAAAAAGTTCGGATTTCGTTTCTTAAACACTTTTTTTCTAATTTGCGGTTTTAACAAAACTGTTTTTGAAAGCGTTAATAAGCTGTTACCAAATCAAATATCTAGGAACTTTTTTTCAGTGGGTAACACACATTGGACGAAATGTCAAATGTCAGTTTGAGTTTAAGGTTACAGTTTCAAGCCAGAAAATTTGTATCGACAGGAAAATAATCGTCACATTGTCTGCAATTTCCCTTATTTGTAGCGGAATGCGGAAAACTTCTGAATTCATTTTAGAACATTAATTTTGCTATTTCACTTGGGAAAAATGCCAGGTATGTTTATTTTCCTTGATTTAATTTTAAAATGTCAACTTTGAATTGAAAGTTTCACCATCCCTCCCAAACTTCCTTAAATTATCAAAATTTATTACTTCAATATGCAAATTAGAAAAAAATGCATAAAAAAACTCGTTTGATAAAACAAGTTTTTATTGTGCTACTTCCTTACCCAGGAAACTCGTCGGTGTCAGTTTTAAAAGATTTAATGAGTTTCTTCCAATTGAAGTTTGCTTGAGACGTCTCTGCACTATACCACAGCGAAGTACAACCAGGCAAGCAGTTACAACCCTCGGACTCCACTTCTTTCACCAACAACTCCTCTACAACCTCCAAGTTAGAGAATTCCCCGGCTGGAGTAGTACTCACGTTCTGCTTCGAAGGCACACCTGTTGCTCCCAGACCCGCAGATCATTGTCCCTTCTTCATCTACAACAACCTTTAATTCGTACTCTTTCCACCAATGAAAACTCACGTGGCATGTAAAACCCGACGCACCCACACCTGGAAAGAGTAAAGTTTGCAAGACATTCACTTTTACAGTTCTCGTGACTGTAATTCTTGAAGAACTTCAATCGTCGTTCGTTATGAAAAAAGCAACCACGTGCGAAAGCGTCATAGTTTCTTAGATCTTCAGAGGTTGTTTCCAGATGTGGCTCCACCGCGACTACAACCTCCTGGTTGAGCGAAGCACGGAAATACTGACTCGAAAATCGTGGAAAATCGCTTGGTTGGTGGAGATGAACTTTGAAGCCTTCGACTGGACCTCTACAAACATAGTCGAAGTCGTCTGGGTATTCTGTTAAAAGTACGAAGACCCCGCCGTTGGGTCCAGAAGTTGGAGTTTTTCG
The DNA here is from genome assembly GCA_030157275.1 of Cynaeus angustus. Classification (NCBI taxonomy): domain Eukaryota; kingdom Metazoa; phylum Arthropoda; class Insecta; order Coleoptera; family Tenebrionidae; genus Cynaeus; species Cynaeus angustus. The sequence goes on from CM058064.1 coordinate 14,321,829, forward strand.
AGGAAACTCGTCTCTGACACTCTTCGTACTGTGACCATCAAAAGACGACCCTTCCGACGGTTTCTTTGCTGAATTGTCGTCAAAAGAACTAGGCAACAGATCGCACAATCTCTAGATAAGTACTTACGCTACGCTGGTGAAAATTTCCTGTTTTTCCAACATGTTGAAGGTGAAACATAGACCCTCGTCTGTTATCACAGGCGTGAACAGGTCATTACACGTTTTGTGTGTATTAATTGACTTGCAGCTCAAGAAGACTCTTGGTAAAGGAGGCGAAACGCTGCGTAAAATCGTCATTACATCCTCATAGCTTGTTGTTTTATTCCCGGATAAGAACAAGTGGGTGTCACAGAGGAGGGAGGCGACCGAAAAAGTTTCATATCTTAAAGGAGGATCATCCAAAGTAGCAAAGCTCATACTTACTCTTCATCTGTAACGTTTCCACTCAAAACCTGATGGTAGTAATCCGTGAAGTTATAAATAGACTGCCGGATTTTCGTTTGTGGACAAATTGTGATAGCGGGAAATGGAACTTCCCATATTGGCCTTGAACGAGTGGAGACCACGATGTGGGAGAGATTCCATTTATGCCAATTTTGCACTATTATAGTCCCAGAGAAGGAGACTGACAAACAGATGAAAAGCAACCAGTACAATCTAAACGAGTTAAATTCTATTCTAGTTTCACTTACTTTTCCATTTTCGTGGTTCCTCGCTCTCTTAGGTAATTGAATCCGTACATTTTCGTGTTCTCGCAGAAGTCTGCGAAATGTTCTTTAAGTTTGTTCCTCGCATTATTTTCTTCATAAAAATCTAGTTCTTCTTCGGAGTTCATTTTATCCATGGCGTGAGTTTTGGAAGAGTAAGAGACTTATCAAGAATTGTTTTAAAGATAGAAGTGACCTAGAACGACCCAGTTTTTATTAATTTCTTATCTTTACTGGTGATGGCGAATGGAATAATGTTTAACGTCACCAAGCTGCAATTATGCGTTGAATACTCGGAAGTACGAACAATTAGGTCCGTAGTAGGGAAAACGAAAAAAAAGTAGTAATCGTGGTAAAATATGCACGGTGACACGTAAAAATATTGTACCCGATGCTCCTCTACATCGTACCATCAGTTCCACATCAAGTTTTTTCAATAATTTCAGAGCGTATTATAATTATTACTATAATTTGTAATTTTATTGTATACCTTTGAGAAAAACATTGAATTATTTGTTATTAAAACTTATACAAAGTATTCTAGAAATTTCCGAGTGAAAAACAAGAATTTCAAGTTTCCCGCTTTTGATTTTTAGGGTGTTATTAAAATAATTGACGACACACGACAAATTCGTTTCGAATTAACGTCATACTGACTTAAAGTGAGGTTAACAGGTTGTCAGATGTCAAGTTTTCCAAAAATTCCGAGGAGGGAAATTTGAATGTGCAAAATCGATTCAACGTTATTTGTTCTGAAACACACGGTATAATTGCGATAGATATAATACGGATAGAAATTAAAAATGTGAGTCACGCCACTGTTAATTTATAAGTAAATATGATGATTATAATGAATGACTTTGGTTGTAGACTTGTAATTTAGAAACTGCGTTTTCATATATTGTATTATTTTTAGTGTATATATCTATGTTTTAAATGAGCATAACTATGTCATCTTTTCTTATAAATTCATAATCATAGACTTTGTATAGATTTATTATCTACAACAATTAAATTAACGTGTAAGTTTTTCTCTACTCGAAACTGTAATTCTAAAAGATCGTGGAAAAAGTTTTTAGCACAGTTAGTATATAAGTCAAGAATAGGAACTTTCCCAAATTTCATTTCAATAACGTTAAAACTACTAAAATTGTAGATTTTAAGAGAAAGAGTTAAAAAAAATTGTGTTGTTTTAAAAAAATCGAAAATTTGTCTCTTATTTACTATAAACAAGTCAAAAGTACCATCATCACTCTGCCAGCATTCTGCAATTTGACACATTTATTTAAAAAAAAAAAAACAGTAATCTTTTGTTTTTTTTTTAAATTTATCTTCTGTCATTACTCTGCAATTTAAATTTATTACCAAAATAAAAAAAATAGTATTCTTCTGATAGTTTTGGAATTTTTAAAGAATAATTAGATTTAGTCCACTTAAAAAAAATGAGACTTAAAATTAAATTAAAAGAAAAAAAAACATTAAAAAAAATGTTTAAATTGACACTCAACAACACACGAAAACTCCTGAGAGGGTTGTTAAATAAAAACTCGCGTGTTTTATTATTCGTGTTTATTTTTCTTTTACAGAAGCATCGCGTGTCTATCCATCAAAAGAAACAAAAAGCGTTAACGCTAAAAAACCTCAAAGCAAATTTTTTATTGTTTGTTCCAAGAAAATTAATTAGTTTTTCCAGCCCAGTACTTTGCTCCGAACATTTTAATATTACACACCAATCTCAGACTTAAATAGTACAAAATTTCGATGGACGACAACACCGAAAAACCTGTAAACAGTCCCAGTAGCCCCCCACAATTAGCCAAGAAATCTGTGGGACCATAGAGTTCGTTCCTTTCAGAGGTGATAAATTGGTTGCCTTTGAAGAAGACCTGTAGATACGACATATGAGTCCTGAAAAAAAATGACGGTTTTAGTGGTTATGGGTGGAAAATTTACGTTGATTTATTGACGGATTTTGAGTTTCTGTCAGCTTGGAATTTTCTAACCCAATCCCATTCCGACTGGGAGTTTTCAACTATGTACGTCATCGAGGTGCATTCAGGCATGCAGTTGCATTTCTGGATAATCTGACTGTCCGTGGTGTTCTCAAGTTGAAGTCCTTTGTGGCGACGAATGCTCGCTAAAATGCCTTCGGAAAGAAGATCATCTAGACACTCAGAATTAGAAGAAGAACGAGGAAATGAGAGAGTCACCTTCTGCTTTCATCATGCACGGTTTCATGGGAGCCCCACAAACTTTCGTGTCTTTTTCTCCTAGAAATAGAAGTGCAATTCTAGATTTTAGTCAGTGTTAATATTACTAGGCATGTAGAAGTCCACGCAGCCACACATCTTCAAAGTATAATTCGTCTTGCACTCTATCTGACAATTCTGTTGCGTGTAAATTTTGAAATACTTCAAGCTTCGTTCTGAGGGAAAAAAGCACTGCCTCCTGTCGGGAATATAAGCTTTGATGGCTTCAGACGTCGTGATCATCGTCGGCATCATCGCGGCGATCACAGCTTGGTCTAGAGGAATCCGGAAGTGTTGCTGCTTGACTCTGGGCAACATCGCCGGATGGTGAATTTGTATCTAAGAAAATAAAAATAAAAATGATACGGTGGTTCTACTAACTTTGTATTTGAGTGGAAAATAAAAAAAAGAAATCAAAAAATCTAAAGATTCTCGTAGATATGAAGATTCCCAAGAATAGAAACTTCTAAAAGTTCAAAGAATCGAAAGGATCTAATTAAACCAATGAAATTTCAAAGAATTTTAAGATATTAAAGACAAAGTATTAAAGAGTTCGGAATCTGAGGAATCAAGAAAATTCGAACAATAATTATCTAACGAAATCAAAGAACTGACAGAAAAATCTATTAAAACCTAATGAATCCAAAAATTAAAGAGTTGAAAGAATCTAAAAGATTCAAATAAACCAATGAACCAAAAAAAAGAAAATAGAAATCTTAAGATATTGAAGAATTTAAGGAATACAGAGCATTCATAAATCCAAATTATCCAAAGATTGTGAAGAATTCAAAAACTCCAAGAAGGGCGAAACATTTAAGAGAAAAAAAATTAGACAATTCGAAAATTTTTAAAAATCTAAATACTTAATTATTATCAATAAATTTTAGCAAATTAAGAAATCTTAAAAATTTTGAAGAATAAAAAAAATTGATAAAAATCGAATTAAAAGATAAAAAGCTTAAAAGTTAATCTAAGGAAGCTACAAATTTAAATACTGTAAGGTATTTAAAAAATACAAAAAATCTAAGAACCTCAAAAAATTCAAATATACGAAGATTTAAAAAGCCCAAAATGTTTTAAGAATCTAAGAAATCTAAAGAATTTAAAAAATCAAATGAGTTAGAAGAAGCTAAAAATAAAAAAAACTAACAAAAAAATCAATAAATTTACGCAAATAAAAGAAGTATCCAAGTAATGCAAAAAAAATCTGAAAATTTTAAAGAAATTTTAAAGGATTTCAAAACAGGCAAATAATTCAGGGCATCCGAAAATTCAAATATCGAAAAGATCTAAGACACCCAAAAAATTCAAAGAATTTTGAAGAATCTATAGAATTCAAAAAATTCATTGAATTCGAAGAAGGTAATATAAGTAAATAATAAAAAATCAATAAACTGAAGAAATCAAAAGAATCCAATTCAAATCAAAACATTTGAAGAATCTAAAAATTCTGAAATATCGGAAGAATTTGACAATTCAAGTAATAAGAAACATATAAGGATGTGAATATGAAAAATGAAAAACCTAAAAAACTTCAAAAAATCAAAAAAAGTCTAGAAGAATTTAGTTTCTAAGAATAAAAAAAAAAAAACAAAAAAACTAGGAATACTAAAGAATTTACGGTATCTAAAGAATTCAAGAAATTCAAAAACCCTAAAAAAAAACAATAAATAATGTAAGAAAACCAAGGAATCCAAGAGATTCAAACATTTATAGATTTTAAGAAATTTAAGTCGTATAGAAATTAAAATAAAAAAAAAAACAAAGAATTTAAAGAATAAATGCAAAAAAATTATAGAATTTAAATAGATAATAAAATAAGAATAATAAAAATAAATAAAAAAGATAGATAAGAATAATAATAATATATTAGATAAAAAAAATAAAAATAAAAACTGAGATTCTAAAATATTCAGAAATATCGAAGAATTTTAACATTTAAAAGAGAACAAACTTTTATGGACTTGAAATTCTACGAAGCCTATAAATATAAAAAATCTAAACACTTTAAAACAACTAAAAAATTTAAAGATTTATAAAAAATGAAATGTAAATGTAAACCGACAAATCGAAAAGATACAAAAATTGAAAAATTGCAGTGATAAGTAATTTCAGCTTTGTTTAAGGGAAAAAGAACAGGCAGCATAAGCTCTGAGCAATCACAGTCTGGTCTAAAGCAATTCAAAATTGATGGATTTGAGATTCTTATTAATTTGCTGAAAAAGAGAAATTTAGATTTCTGAAAAAGAAAATAAGAATAGTTTTCGAGGAATAAAATTTTCTCTAAAACTTGTTTCTATAAAAATTTACAAAAACAACCAATCCAAAAACAATAAAAATTGTTATAGTTATATACAGTTTTAAAAATCATTTAAAAAATCAGCATCCACCATTTTTATAAATTTATTTTTATTTTCTAGATCCACCAAGAAGGAAGAAACATAGGTAATAAAAATAAACTTTATCACTTATAATGTTACAGAAACAGTAGCGGCCTTTTTTTTAAATATTGTAGAAAATAAATTAAAATTAGAGGAATTTTCTTGGAACTATTGAGGCCACTCGACTTGCGTTTTAGGAAATTATAAATTCTTTAATCCCTTCGGAGTTTTTGATAGCATTTTATTATGCTAATTCTATGTTTTAATCGTCTAATTACGGGCTCGTCGTTTTATTCATTTAAAAACATTTGAGTGCCAATTCTAATTTTCACTGATTCGATTTTCCCGCCTAATATTTCGCTTTAACATTGTCTAAAGACAGAGATTCAGCAATAATTAATTAAAAAAATAATCAAATTAATTGATTGATTGATCAAACTGATTAAAGCTTCGTATTCATTGATGATAAATTTATATCTAGAACAAACAAAAAAAAAAAAACTAAGCCGTTCTAACTTTGTATCCTTGGATGGAGGTTCCACACGTAAAATCGAGGTCTTCGTCTAAAGTCCTAAGCTTCAACTCGAAGTCGAAGAGAGCCCCAGCGTGGAGAGCACGCTTTGGATAGGTGTTTTTCTCGGACGATTTCTTGTAGCCATGCTCCAAGGACCATTCCGTCGCGTTTGTGCCCACCAAGTGGAAATCTTTATAGTGGACACTAAAAACCAGAGAAAATAATCTGTGTGTCTCCCTTCGTCGCCTCTTACACATTATCTGCCAAGATGTCTTCACGGTTCAACAAATTGAAGGAGTAACACAGCCCCTCGTCGGTAATCACAGGCGTAAAAATATCAGAGCAGTTATAGCGATCCCCCATGTAAAAACAGTCAGAAATGTCGTCCATAAACCGTGGCGAAAATCTCTGGAAAAACTCGAACATGTCTTCAGAGTCCACGAATTTTTCGAGGTCGTATCGCAGCTCGGGGTGATGGCTACAGACGAAGGAAACGTAGGAGAATTTCAGTTCCCTGAAAACGGTCATGAGAATCCTCCGAGTTTCTCTCATACTCACTCTTCTTTTCCAAGAGTAACGTTGTCAAGTTTCTTGAAGAGAAAATCCGTGTAGTTGAAGAGTTTCGGCACGGATTTGGTTTCCGGACAGATGGTCACAGCAGGGAACGGTATTTGCCAAATTGGAGTTTCTTTCGTGGCGAAGCTGACGATGACGGGGGAACTTTCCCATTTGTGGTACGTTTGGAGAATGAGAATCACGGAGAGGTAGAGAGCTGCTGCGAGAGCGATAAGCCACCAAATTCTAAGAGAAAAATAAAAAATAGAGGTACTATTTTATAAGTGAAAAACTCACTTTTCCACGACTGTCCGCTTCTGTTCCCCCAAATACCGCACTCCATGGATTCCAGTTATTTCACTGTATTCTGTGAAATAGTTTCTCAGGTTTTCTTTGAAATTTCTCTTTTCTGGGTCTTTTCTTATTCGGTCCATTTCGACGTGACAGTCACTCACCGACATTATTATAACTAAACTTTATTATATAGCGTTCGTGGAAAAGCACTCTGATGGGAATTTGCGTTTTTAAAAACGCGTCTAGTTTAATTAAAAGTGAGGGGAACTAATGAGAAAGTCACAGTTCGTGTACCCCATGAAATATTGATCTCGACTGCTTGTTTATGCAAATGAAACAAAAACTTTAGATGTGTGAATAATTTTTCATTTTTAACAAGTCAGTAGTTTTAAATTGATAAAAGTCAAATCAGTATTCATTTTTTAACTCAAAATCTTTAAACTGGTTGCAGATTTTTAAAGTATTTATGGAGATTTTAGGGTGCTTGAATTTTTCTTATTTTTATAAAACTGTATTGTTTTCAAAAAAATAAAATTGAAAGAATTCGTATTTTTATCGTTTAGAAATATTTGTTACAATTTTTTTTCTAACAATTATAATTAAAATTTGTAATTCTAGTGGTCATAACATCATTGCAACAATTTGGAGAGACTGCTATTTTTAATTTTGTCAATAATTATTCCAAATTACTGAATTTTGGTATAAAAAAATATGTTCAAAATTTTTATTTTTTGAGCACCCAATTTTCATTAAAATGTGTAATTTTAGTAGTTTTAAACCTATTGCAATAAAATTTGGAAAAGTTACTAATTTTGATTTGCCTATAATTGCGCAAAATTACAAAATTATAGCACAGAAAAAACAATTTTAAAAATATTTTTTTTAGGACAAATCAAAAATTTTCAACAAATTTTACTAAAATCTGCAATTTTAGTAGTTCAATTGCTATAGCAACAAAATTTTGGGAAATAACTATTTTATATTTTACTAATAACTATTCCTAGTTACAGGATTATAGCACAGAGGGGACAAATTTTAAAAATTTAATTTTTTTGAGCATACCGAACATTTACAACAAAAAAATGTGTAATACTTCATATGTGTGAATAATTTTTTATTTTTGATAAGTCATTTCTTGTAAATTGATAACAGTCAAACCAATATTCATTTTTTAACTCAAAATATTTAAAATGATGGCAGATTCTCAAAGTATTTGCAGAGATTTTAGGGTGCTTAAGTTTTTCTTATTTTTCTAAAACTATATATTCTTTTCAAAAAAATTTAAAAAAATTCGTGAGTGTACTTCAGAAAATAATGTACAATTTTACCTAACATTCATTAAAAAAATAATTAAATTTGTTATAAAACTCATCCTTAAATTAAATCTAAGTTATTACAGTTTAAAAGAAAATTAGCCCGGCGCATCCACCATTTCTTAAAAACGGTTAATTTATAAAATATGTATATAGCGCAAAGAAAATGTTTTTTCTAACTTAATACGTTTTTTTTTAATATTAAAAGGGAAAAAAATGTGACAATTTAAAAAAAAAGGGAAATTTGGAACCATGAACACTAGAAACCTGAAAACTTAAAAATCAAAGTTTCAAAAAACCTAAAAAACTAAAAACCTATTTATTTGAATATTTTGATCTTAAACGTTTAAAGACGTGTAAACCTAAAAAAGAATTTAAAAATCTTTATACCTAAACTTGCAAATTCAAAGAAAAAAAACTGAAAAAATCAATCTCAAAATTGAAAAAAAAAATACTTGGAAATCTACATATTTCAGTTTCTAAGAAAAACTTGAGTACCACACAACTAGACGAAATAAAAAATCTGAGGAATTAGAGTTTTGAAAATTGAAATCTGGAAAATCTTAACATCACGAAACCTTTAAACGTTAATAAAATTAGTTTCTACACTTCTTAGAAATATGAGCATCTGACAAATTGAAAAACTGAAAATTCTAGAAATCTGGGATAGGAGTACCTAATTAAAATGAAGCTTAAATGTGAAAATCGAATAATTAAAAATATAAAAATCTGAAAACTTAAAAATATTGAAAAGGTAGCTAGTTAGAACCTGAAAGGGCCTGAGCCTTAAAACTAGAGAACTAGGAAAATAAAAATCTTAAATTACAAACCTGTAATAAAAAATCTAATATTAAAGAAAAATCATAATTTCAAAATCTTAAGACTTAAAAAAAATACTTAGCATTTATTTGATATAGAAAATTTGAGCATTTGAGAACTAATAATTAGAGACTAACCTTTGGAAACTTGGAAACTTAGAATTTATCAACGTGAAAAACAAGACCATCTGAGAATCATTGAAAATATGAGGACTAAAAGAACTTATAACATATTATAATAAAAAAAAATTACGTCTGAGAATCAGTGAAATAAAAAATTGAAAAGGGTTTTTAAATCTTAAGAAAATTGGAAATTTAAAATGTGGAAAATCAAAAATTGGTAGATTTAAAAACACAAGAATGAAAAAAAAAACACAATAAAAAATGAGTCTCAACAAATTAAAACTGGAATTTTAAAAATTCAATAAACTAGAATTTTTAAAACCTGACAAAAATTCTGAGCAAATACAAAAAGAATATAAGCAACCTAAAAGCAATAGTTTTAAAATAAGACACGAAAAACGTAAAAATATAGGACATTGCAAAATCTAAAAGATCTAATAAATTTATAATTTACTAATATATATAGTTAATACAATAATAATAATATATATTAATATTTAGGTTCTCAGAGATTAAAAGCTTTTAAAAATTAATAATTGTGTAACCTGATAACCAAGGCTATGAAAATATGGAAAAAGTAAGAATCTGAAGATTTGGGAATCTTAGGAAATTGAAGATTTTTGAGTTTAAAACCGAAAATAATAAAAATTATAAAAACTAAAAATTTTAGAAATTTTCAAAACCGGAAAAAAAATTAGAATTTTATTTATTTAATATTATTATTAATATTATTTTATTTTTTTTCTGAAACTAGTTGCTTTCTTTTAAAATTTACTGAATTTTTAAGATTTATTTAAAAACAATAAAAATTGTTGCAGTCATAAAGGTGTTTAAAAAAACGACACGGCGCATCCACCATTTTCATATTTTTTTAAATCGACAAAAAATTAAATTACAATTGAAATAAACTTTATAATTTTAAATGTTGTAGAAAAAGTAATTTTCAATATTATAGATGGTAAATTAAAATGTGAGGAACTTTTTTGGAATTATTGGGACTAAAATTTCGACTCGCGTTTTCGGACCAAATTTATTGTTCCCATCGGAGTTTTTGAGGCACTTAGTAAATTCGTGTTTTCATCGTGTAATTACAAGCGCGTCGTTTTACTCATTCAAGAACATTCGAGTACAATTTCTACTATTTTTTCTAATTTTCACTGCTGTGATTTTTCCGATCAATATTGGAACATTGAGCAAAGACAGCAATTCTATGTTAATTGAAAAATGTAAAAAATGTAAAATAATTTTTGTTTTCCTAAAAAGTTGATAAACAAGTTACATTGTTATTTATTTTAGCCGAAAATCGTTATCTTTCCTTATAAATTATTCATCAAAGCGCCGGCTCATGGCAAAATAATTTCTCTATAATTAGCTCCCGCTCCCACCCTTGGAAATATCCCATCTCTGGACACCAATTTATCATACTAATTAATAAAACACGTCGTTACAGTGTGAATAAAAATTAAAAAAATTCCCAAGCTGCCGGGTGTGAACTCATTGATATCAAAATGAACGCAAACAGCTACAATTTATCTAATGTTATCGAAAGGGGTTGGATGCACCTATATAAGACAAAACATCCCCCTCCATGTCCAGTCATGGCTACAAGCCCCGCTAAAAACGGTCCCAAGGACCCAGAAAGAAACCCTTTAGATAACGTTCGTTTCGTCGAACCCAAAAAGCGAAAATATCCCGGATTTCGAAAAAACATCTATGATTATTTCACGGAGTTTTCCAGCAATACTGGGATCCATGGTTTTAAATACATGGGCGAACAGGAGAGATCCATCATTGAGAAGTAGTACCATTGGTAGTATTAAAAGTGTTATACCGATCGAGTTTTAGATTTTACTGGTTGATCCTCTTCTGTATTTCTCTCTACTTCTGTATTTATTTGATCATCCAAACGTGGATAAAGTGGGATCAGAGTCCGGTGTTGGTCAGCTTCGCCCAAAGTCCGACTCCGGTTTGGCAAATACCGTTTCCGGCGATCACGATTTGTCCAGAAACGAAAACGAGGCAGAGAGTGTATAACTTCACGGATTATTATCATCGGATGTTTGAAGATATGAAAGCGAAAGAAATTGATCCGGAGGCGCCCACAAACCTGACTGCTGAAGAGTGAGTTAACGATTGACAAGATTTTAGATAGACAATTTGGGTGTTGGTTTTTTCAAGGGTGCAAAGGTTTTCCGACAGTTCCCTTATCTGCGACAATCATTTATATCAACAGGGGAATAAAACTACGAGCTTTGAAACAATCGAGTATTTGATTGGGGTGAGTTTTACTGCTTCTAAAACGAACACTCGTTTGTAACATTTTTCGTTAAATCGTTAAATTTATTTTGGTAGGTTTGGTGCTATAATCGTTAATTTTAGAGAGCTTACTATTTTGACTCCTTTACTAAAATCTATCATTCTGCTAATTTTAATGCTAAAATGATGAAATTTTCAGATTACAATTTTTTTGCTAAATTACAAAATTGGATAAACCCAAATTTCTAACAAATTTTTAAACTCTTGTAGTTTTAACGCTATTAAAATAAAATTTGTAGAGGTCATTTATTTTGACTTGCTTATTAAATGTGTTTTATTACAGAATTATTGGACAAATTTTAAAAAAATATATATATTTAGGACAAATCAGAAATTTTAAACAGTTTTTTATTAAATCTGTAATTGTGGTAGGTTCAACGCTATTACAATAAAATGGAGGAATTTACTATCTGGACCTGCTTATTAACCATACTAAATTACAAAATTACATAACAAAAAAAAAAGATTTAAATATTTTTATTTTTAGGATGTCTAAAATGTCCAACAATTTCCATTTAAACCTGAAATTATGGTAATTTTAACACTATTACAAAAAATTAAATTAGGAAAGTTATTATTTCTTACTTGATTACTAAATACTAAACTACGAAATTATTGCACAAAAAAAAAATAAATTAAAATTTAATTTTTAGAAGTAAGCAAAAATTTATAGAATTTTTTATTAAAATCCGTAATTCTCTTGATTAATTTTAAAATTATTTTAATTTTTTTGTAATTTTTTTTTGTTATTTTGTTCAGAACTGTTTCAAATTACAAAATTATGACATAGCAGAGACAAATTTAAAAAAATATTTAATTTTTGGATACCAAAAATTTATAGAAATTTACAATAAAATGTATAAATTTGGTAGTCTTACTGCTATTGCAACAAATCTTAGAGACATTATTAATTTTGACTTGCTTATTACTTATGAAAAATTACAAAATTATGGTACAAAAGAGATATACTTATTTTAAAAATATTTTTTTTACAAATTATTTTTTTTTTTAACAAATTTAATTAAAATTTGTAAATCTAGTGGTGTTAATGCGATTGCAACAAAATTTGTGGGAAACTATAATTTTCTATCTTGTAAATAACTATTCCAAAATTTTGCTATAAAAACTTTTTTTTTTTGAGCGTACCAAAAATTTATTACAACTTTTATTAAAATCTGTAATTTTGGTAGTTTTAAAGCTATTGCAACAAAATTACTAATTTTGACTTCCTAATAATTGTGCAAAATTTTAAAATTATAGCACAGAATACAAATTTTAGAATTTTTTTTTAAGGACAAATCAAAATTTTCCAACAAATTCTTCTAAAATCTGAAATTCTAGTAGTTTTAATGCTACGGCAACAAAATTTGGGGAAATAACTATTTTTTATTTCACTAATAATTTTTCTCACTTTTAGGATTATAACACAGAAGAGACCAATTTTAAAAATTTTAATTTTTTTAACATACCAAAAATTTTTAATAAAATGTGTAATTTTGTTACTATTATTGATATTGCAACGAAATTTTGTAGAGTAATTAACTTTGAGATGTTTATTAATTTTGCAAAATTACAAAATTATAGCAAAGAATAAACAAATTTGAGAAATGTTTTTTTAAAGACAAATCAAAATTTTTCAATAAATTATTCTAAAATCTGAAATTCTAGTAGTTTTGATGTTATGGGAACAAATTTTAGGGAAATACCTATTTATTATTTTGTTAATAATTATTCTAAATTACTGAATTACGACACAAAAGAAAGAATTTTTTTAAATTTTATTTTTTGAAGACAAAAAATTTCCATTTTTAACAATTTTTACTAAAATCTCCAATTGTAAGAGTTTTAATGCTACGACAATAAAATTTGGGGATGTAGCTAAATTTTATTTTATAAAAACTTTTCTCAATTACAGAATTATAACACAGAAGAGACAAATCTTAAAAATTTTATTTTTTTGATTATACGAAAAATTTACAATTTTTATTCAAATTTGCTATTGCAATAAAATTTTGGAAAGTTATTAATTTTGACTTGCTTATCAAATGTAAAAAATTTCAAAATTATGGCACAATAGAAACAAATTTTTGAAATATTTTTTAAGAAAAAAAAAATCTCACAAATTTTATTAAAATCTGTAATTCTAGTAGTTGTATTGAAATTCTAAAAGTTGTTAATTAGTAAAAAATAATTAATTTTTATTTTCTTAAAGATTGTGCCAAATTACAGAATAATAGAACAAAAAAAAAACAAATTTTAAAAAAAAATTAGTTACCAAAAATTTTACAGTTTTTCTTAAAATGCGTAATTCTGGTAATTTTAAGGCTATTGCAACGAAATTCGTAAAAATTGCTATTTTTAACTTGCTCGTTAATTGTGCTAAATTGAAAAATTATAGCACAAAAGAAACAAATTTAAGAAATTTTCCCTCTCTAAAACCTATTTAGATCGCCCCGCCCTTCGAAGAAGTCCTCTGGATCTGTAAATGGACCAGCATGAACGAAACCTGCAACAACCTCTTCTCCCCCATGCTAACAGAAGACGGCATGTGTTTCACCTTCAACATGCTCGACCGAAGCGAACTCTTCACCAACGCAGTGTAAAAAACTCTTTTTTCCTTCTTTTTTTTTTCTACCTTCATCTTATAGATATCTCCACGGTGACTACATGGGCCACGACAAACGTTCCGCCGGTTGGAGTTTAGAAAACGGCTACCCCAAAACCGCCGGAAAAGACACTTTTCCTCGACGCGCCATGTCTGCAGGATCCAAAGCCGGTCTCTTCCTCCTTCTCAGAGCCTATGAACAAGATCTCGATTATGTCTGTCGAGGTCCGGTGCAAGGCTTTAAGGTTCTTTTACATCATCCTGCAGAAGTTCCTAGAGTTGGCACGCAGTATTTCCGGGCGCCTTTAAACCAGGAGATCGTGGTGGCCATCAAACCTGACATGATGACGACGGCTCCGGGGTTGAGAAATTATGAGCCTCATAGAAGACAGTGCTTTTTTACGGAAGAACGAGAGTTGCTGTTCTTCCAGAATTATACTCAGCAGAACTGTCAAGTGGAATGTGTTGCGAATTACACTTTGAAGAAGTGCGGATGTGTTTCTTTCTACATGCCACGTAAGTTATACACACGTTGGAAAAAAAGTTAATTGGTTTTGTTACAGATGAAGAGTCGACGAAGATCTGCGGCTCTGGAAGCAACCTGTGCGTTTTCGAAGCAGAACGTAAGTAGACACTCATGGTGGCTTCTTCTAACAATAATTTTAGAGGAGCTTCTAGCACGTGAGGTAGAATCCGGGATCAATCGCTTTGAAGGCGGTGAAGAAGACCTCGCTCCTCAAACACCGGAATGTGATTGTCTTCCAGCGTGCACCTCTATAACTTACAATGCTGAGACGTCTCAAGCTGATTACAACTGGCCTAAAGTTTTCGAAGCCTTTAAAGCAAACTTTAGCGAATTTCCAGGGTATTTTTGACACTCTACTCTTCCTTTTTTTCAATTTCTTTTCTAGGATCCAAATGACGCGACTTACTCTCTTCTTCAAAGACATGCAGTTTATCACTTCGGAAAGAAACGAACTCTATGGACAGACGGATTTTCTTGCCAACTGTGGAGGTCTGTTGGGTTTGTTCACCGGATTCTCCTTCTTGTCGATTGTGGAAATTATCTATTTCTTGTCGCTGAGGTTGATTTGTAACGTGAAAAAATATGGGGTCCATTTTTGGTCCGGATCGACAGCGCTGTTGAATAATGATGCATATCTTCATAAATAAACACCGGTAGTTTGTGCATCAAAGTTACAACCTGTTTGTTGTACACACTGCTTTTTCCACGACATTTTAGAAATGGAATTTTCAGGTGAAGCAAAAGTTTGTGTCATCTCATCTACTTATTATAATTAATAAATCTGTGTCATGTACAAATTCTATGATAATAAATCTGTGACAAAAAATAACAACATTTTACTCAAACTTATTTCATTCAAACATAAAAATATACTTCAAAAACGTAAAAATACATTGATACGCAATTTCTAAATTACAAGTTTGCAACGAGTGTCATTCATTATAACCATCATCATCATATATTATAAATTAACAGTAGCGTGACTCACATTTTTTATTTTTATTCGTGTTAGGTATATCTTATCGTAATTGTTTCGTGCGTTCCAGAATCTAATGTTACAACGATAAAATTTGTAAAGGTTACTATTTTTGACTAGCACATTTATTATTGCTAAATTACAAAATTGTAACACAAGAAAGATGAATTTTAAATTTAATTTGTGAGAATTACGTAAATTAACTAATTTATTAATCGTGCAAAATTATAGAATTTAGAAATTTCCAACAATTAGAAATATGATTAAAATCTGCCATTGTAGTAGTTTTGATGCTATTACAACGAAATTTAGACAGGTTACTATTTTTGATTTTGTTAATATCCGTTCCAAATTACAGATTTATAACAAATAAAGAAACAAACTTTAGAAATTTTTATTTTTGGGGCGGATAAAAAAATTCCCAATATTTTTATTAAAAGCTGTAATTCTGGTATTTCGACTGCTATCGAAACAAAATTTTGGGAGGTTACCAATTTTGACTTGCTTACTAACTAAGCGAATTTACAAAATTATAACATAAAAGAGACAAATTTTAAAAAACATTATTTTAAGTACAAATAAAAAATTTCAACAATTATTATTAAAATCTGTAGTTCTAGTAGTTTTGATGCTATTAGAATGAAATTAAGAAATATTACTACTCTTGATTTTGTTAATATCGATTTCAAATTACAGATTTACAGCATAAAGGAAACAAATTTTAGAAATATTTATTTTTTGGGCGAACAAAAAATTTCCTCTTATTTCCATTAAAACTGTAATTCCGGTATTTCGACTGCTATCAAAACAAAATTTTGGAGAGTTACTAATTTTGACTTTCAAATTGGCTGTGGGAAGTTACAAAATTATAACATAAAAAAGAGAAATTTCAGAAATTTTTATTTATATTAAGAATCAAAAATGTCACAAATTTCATTAACAATTTTTTACTTTGTTAATCATGTCAAATTACAGCATAATAGCATAAAAAATATTTTTTATTGAAATCTGTATTTTTAGTGGTTTTAATCATAAGCTAATAATATTCAGGAAGATTAGTTATTTAATTTTGTTAATAATTGTCCCAAATTACATAATTATGGCCCAGAAAATATAATTTTTAGTTAATATATTGTGAAGGTTTGGAAATCCCCGATTGTCCTGGTCGACTACGCAATCCTTTGGTCCTTTGGAGACGGCGTTCGTTTGGGGTTGGCGTTTAATACTTACGATTGGCGCCACCACCAAGATTTACTAACCCTGTTGTAACACACGCGAAATATCGCTAATTAATATTCGGTGTAACTTAGCAGTGACCTTATGGCACTGAAACTTTCTTAACTTAACTTCATCGGGAAGATGAAGAATTTTATAAAAGATTATGGACCCAAATTTCTACGTTGTGTTTTGTTGTATTGCAGAAAAAAAAACTTATCATAGTATCCAAATTCTAGTGAGGCCGTCTTGTGAGAGGAATGTGTAATAAAACAGATGGGCACACTTCACTTATACTTTATTAACAAATTTTCAATCATCGATTATGGGTACGACCGTCAAAGTCCCTAACTGATTTTGATTAATTTAAAATGCGTTCCTTGTTCTCTAATAAGATTCAAAATTTATCCCCTTAAATTTTGTGATTTCTAAGATTTTGATCAAAGCTTTTGCTTCTAAGTGTAGATTAGTTGGCATTTTGTCAGAGCATTGTGTGATTTCCGGTGTTCTATTCGTACGAGATTTACTGAGTGTTGTTTTTACAGAAATTAATTATGAGTCGGAAAGAATTTGATTATTGCACGATTATGACTGTCAACGACTCATTTTGTAGCGAATTGTCACGTTGGATGAAATTCGTGACTCAAATTTTGTCGATGGCTAACGTTACCGGAATCTGGTGTTGGTGGATGTCACACGTGAATTCACGATTTGTGTTTGATCCGGACGAAGAAAGGAAAATCTAGACTAAGCGCGGATCAAACGAATGATAGCGAAACTTTGGAGTTGTTTGGAAATATTTCAGATATTTGGTGTTTGTGCAGTCGAGAAGAAAATGTTCTAATTTTTCTTTCTAAGAAAATTTCAATGACAGAAACTATAAGATCTGTTTACGATAAATTTTCTTTGCGGAATGGTATTCTACAATAGAGCAGCCAGAAGGGTTGCATATTTGGCGGTTTGCATAGGAGTTACCCCTTTCACTGATAACACTAAGGTTTTGATATTTGGTATGATAGACCCTCGCGACGGCGGCACGAGATAAAT
This sequence comes from Cynaeus angustus, assembly GCA_030157275.1. Taxonomy (NCBI): domain Eukaryota; kingdom Metazoa; phylum Arthropoda; class Insecta; order Coleoptera; family Tenebrionidae; genus Cynaeus; species Cynaeus angustus. The sequence goes on from CM058064.1 coordinate 14,339,468, forward strand.
GTATTGTTCGGTGGGCTTATCGCCAGTCAGAGACTCGGTTTACTACCGCCGTGGGTGAGCGCTGGGGCAAAATATGCCAAGCTCAGACCACACGGAAAGATGGGCACGTTAGGAGGCATAGGCGGAATGTTTGGTTAAAGGATCCAATATGCATTGCCACTTCTTTGTCGGACCAATTAATTAATTTAAATTTGTCATACTGCTAAAGATGGCCATTTTCGGCAGTGGTGTTCTAATTGCGGTGGCCAGTACCTGGCGTAAATCTGTAGTAATAAATGGTGTTGATGACATTATCAACATAACAAAATTTGCTGGAGCTACTCGCTCGAAATTTAGGTGGCAGGTTTTGATCATAGTGTTCACCTCTAATCCTCTATTGTAGTTGATGGATTTTAGTAAAATCTGGATAACTCTTTAGGCAACAAACGCATAATTGTCGCACTAGCGTTCAAAGAAATACAATGGTGCTAGATAGATGAGAAATTAATAATCAAAATAAAAATGATCTCAGTGACATTAATGATCGTCTCAAAGTGAGGAAAAGTTAGAAAATAATGAAACGGCGTGAGACGATTAAACTCGGAGTATTATTTCTAGATTTGGAAATAATCGTCGGTGGTACTTGATTGGATAATCAAGTCAAAAGTGCGTAGAATGAACGTTGCGACTGCACGTGGAATTTAATAAGATAGTTAAATTAAAATCAATTTAGAATTCCGAATATTACACGGTTAACACACAATAACTCCAACCTTTTGTGCTCGAATTGTGCCGAAATTTTATTTTACTCAAATAAGTAATAAGAGATTAAAAGACTTACGCTTTTTCCTGGGCGTTGGACACTAAACACTTATTCGGATCGCGATTTGACTTTCCAAGATTAATTGATCGTCTCGCAAAGACGGTTTGAATCGCGAAAAGGACTCTCGCAAAATTATCAAAAGGTCTAAAACAGACTCCCGAAAATTCTCGAAAAGACTCTCGCAAAGATCTAAACAAACTCTCGAAAAGATAATCGGAAAAAAGATCCCCACTGCTATCTGTCGCGAACTTTTATCAACTCTCTTGGGGTGGTACTCCCCCTCTAACGTCTTTCCCTTTCTTCGACGAGCTTAATCGGAAGCGCTCACCCTATTGGTCCGCAACTACCCCCGTAAGTCGTCTTACCCTTTCTCGGTGGGTTCTGCTAATTTGCCAAATTGCAAAGCTAATTAAGGAAAAGCCGGTACCCAAATTACAACAACAAATGATACTAACTTAATTAAGCATCTTTCCCGAGTGATAGGAACAGGTACAACTCGGTTCTTCCCTAATCTTACTCTAACTTAATCTAAGTCCGATTCAAAACGATGCTTCCGATGTGTCCGCGTTTTGCTCAAACCGTAGAGTACGTTCGATCGGTTTGATATCACAAAATTATCAATTTGAGACAAGGGTTTGTGCGTACGTGACAAAATGCAAGTTTTCTAAGAAATCTGACCCTGCCCAAACTCTGGAATTTGACCATTCTCGGAGGGACGACATCTGGAAGCAATTCGCTTTGAAGTACCCGCTGGGAAAATCCATCGGACGCTTTAGCTTAAAGGACCGCTCCCGCAATAAACCATCCGGTTGGGTCTTCTCCGAAGTAAAAAAATAAAAACCAAATATTTCGAACTGACCGTAAAAATTGGGGCCTGGGAACCATCACAATATCTCTCTAGTAGTTCTAATGCTGTTGCAACAAAATTTGGCAGTGTTCTTACTCTTGATTTGTTTATAAATTTTGCGAAATTACAAAATTGTAGCGTATAAAAGACAAATTTTAGAAATTTTTATTTTTAGGACGACCTGTTTCTGATAAAACCCATCATTTTTGTAGTTTTAAAAATTTGCCCTAATGTGCTAAATTTGAGTAAACTACTATTTTTTTATTTGTCATTAATTTTGCTAAATTACAGATAAAAGAAAGTGTAAAAAATTTCAATTTTTGTGTGTACTAAAAATTTCCAACAATTTGCATTAAAATCAGCAATTATGTTAGTTTTCACGCTTTTCAATAAATTTCAGAAAAAACACTATTTTTAACTTGATTATTAATTGCTTTAAATCAGAAAACTATAACACACAAAAAAAAACAAATTTAAAAAATTTTCTTTTTAAGAAAAAACAAAAATTTTCTACTCTTTCTACTAAAAACCGTGGTTTGAACAGTTTTAATGCCATTCCAATGAAATTTGGCGTAGTTACTGCTTTTGTTCTAGTTACTGATTATGTTAAATTACAAAATTACAGCACGGATGAGACAAATTTAAAAAAAAAAACATTTTCAGGGGAAAGGAAAAATTTACAAATCCTTCTGTAAAACCTGTAGCTGTAGTAGTTTTAATGCTATTGCAATAAAATTTGACAATGTTATTATTTTTAACTTGTTTATTAATTGTACTAAATTTGGAAATTATAGCCAATAAGAAACAAATTTTAGAAATTTATTTATTTATTTATTGAATTTTTATGACGACTTCTTTCTGCTAAAAAGTGTAATTTTTGTAGTTTTTCAAGTTTGCAATTAAATTTATAGAGGTTCCTATTTTTGGTTTACTTATTAACTGCAGTTAGGTGGTAAAATTTGGGATGATTTCAATTTTCTATTTTTTTAATCATTGTGGCAAAATCCAAAACAATAACACAGAAAAGACTAATTTTAAGTTTTTATTCCTTGAACGCATTACAATTTAAATAAAATTTGCAATTTTTATAGTTTTAGCTCTAATGTGCTAAATTTGTCACTAATTTAACCAAATTACCGAATAATAACACAGGCAAGAGAAATTTTAAAAATTTTCAATTTTTCTCCGAACCAAAAATTTCCAACTTGCGCTAAAATCTGTAATTCTGATAGTTTTAACTCCATTACAATAAAATTTGGGGTAGTTAGTCTTTTTGCTTTAGTTATTAATTGTGCTAAATTACAAAATTATAGCACAAAGGAGACAAATTTTAAAAAACTTTATTTTCAGGGGAAACAAAAAATTTACAAATTTTTCTGTTAAAACCTGTAATTCTGACAGTTTTAATGCTATTGCTACAAACTTTGTTGAGGTTACTATTTTTAATCTGTCTAATTTAAATAAATTAAAAAAAATAGCTAGAAACGTCTGATCTTAGAAATTTTTATTTTTGGAGCAAACCAAAAATTTGTAAAGTTTTCTGTGAAAACCTGCAATTTCAGTTTTAACGCTATTCTAATAAAATTTGACAAGATTGCTGTTTCCGATTGGCTTATTAACTGTGCTACATTACAAAGTGTAACAACAAACAGACAATTTTTTACGATTTTTATTTTTAGCATGAGCTAACATTATTGCAATAAAATTTAAAAAAAAAACACTATTTTTGATCTGCTTATTAACTGTGCTAAATTACAAGACTGTAGCAATGACAATTATATTTATAATAATGACACATTTCTACTACGCAATAGGATGTTCTCCTATTGTGTTCCGCAAAATAAGTATTTTTTATAGTTGTTTTAGGACCAATAACTTTTATCAGGGGGCAAAAATTTGATCATTTTTAACATTATTCTTTTCAACAATTTCCATTTAAAAATTGATAGTTTTGATAAGTTTAATTAAATTAACCTTTTTTAAGAATCTCAGCAACATTAACAAAAAAGACTGAAAGACTGCAGACGAGAAATAATATAAAATTTTGTTGCGACTAGACACAAATAATTTTATCGTCTGATCTATTTAAATCATTGTAAACCAAACTTCTCTTCACACCTCGTTGTAATAAACCAGAACTTTTACCTTGATTTAGTCTCTCTTTATTTTTGTTGGCCCCACACTATATTTTCAGTAGGTGTACTAGTTTCTTCGATTCATCATCGTTTTGCTCTTACATAACTAGCTCTTTGTGTTTCTCCAAAAACTTGACCTTCGCAGTTAGCATTGAGATGTCTTCAAGCGACTGTAACATTGAACTGAATCCGGTTAAAAAAGAACCAAAAAAAGAGATGACTTTTACAAAAAATCTTCAAAATTATTGGACAGAATACAGCGAAATTACAGGAATCCACGGGGTGAGGTATTTAGGGGAGCAGAACAGGATCATCATCGAAAAGTAAGTCAAACTTATTTGTTTATACCACAGTAATTTTTATCCAGGATCTGGTGGTTGCTGACTCTCGTGGCCGCTATCTACCTCTTCACGGTCCTCCTCCTGGATACTTACCATAAATGGGAAACTTCTCCGGTGATTGTTAACTTTGCCACGAAAGAGACACCGATTTGGCAAATACCGTTTCCTGCAGTCACTATTTGTCCAGAAACCAAATCGTTACCGATTTTCTTCAACTACACGGACTTTTTGTTCAAAAAACAAGACAATAAGACGCTTACCAAGCGAGAGTAAGTTAGTCCAACTTCACTTTTCTAATAACTTAGTAACTAAGTTTTAAGGGAGCTCCATCTCTCGTACGTTTCGTTTTTGTGTCGTTATCACCCTGAGCTACAGTACGACCTCGAGAAGTTCGTGCAGCCTGAGGACCTCTTCGATTTTTACCGAAAGGTTTCACCCCCCTTTTTAGATCGTATTTCTGACTGTTACTACATGGGACATCCTCAAAAATGTGCCGATCTCTTTACTCCTGTGATTACCGATGAAGGGTTGTGTTACTCTTTCAATTTGTTGAGTCGTGAAGACATCTTAGCTGATAATGTGTAAGTCGTGATGAGGGAAAAAGTTGATGGTTTTTGAATCATTTTAGCGCTCATTATGGAGATTTTCACCTTACTGGTACGAACGCGACTGAATGGTCGTTGGAGTATGGCTACAAAAGCACGGCGGAGAAGAACACCTATCCTAGACGAGCTCTTCACGCTGGGGTACTTTTCGATTTTGAGTTAAAACTGCGCACTTTGGAAGAAGATCTAGATTTTACGTGTGGGAACTCCATTCAAGGATACAAAGTTAGTAGCGTCATTTTTTCTTTTTTTAGGGACAACCATAATTTTTTTGAACTAGGTTGTGATCACATCGGAAGCTGTTAAAGGTTATGCTGTTGGCTGAAAATTATAAGATGTATTATCTACTGGAGTATTTAATTTTTGGATATTTTTTGTAGATTTTTGGATGTTTATTTATTTTGTTGTTTTATATTTTGCTTTGGGTTCCTTGGCTTTATTATGCATTATTAGATTCTTTAAACCCCTTGAATTCTTTGAATTTCTAATTTTTTTGTATTTATAACATTTTTAGATTTGTTGAATCTTTCCAATACCTTAAAATTTTAGATTCATTGTTTTTTAGATTTATTAGAATTATAAAATTTATTAGATTTTTGGATTTTCGAATTCTTTGCATTCTTTAACATTTTGAAGTTTTTGAATTCTTTAGATTTCAATTTAGAATTATTGGATCTTTCGGAATCCTTGAATTTTTTAGATTCTCTAGATTTTTTAAATTCTTAATTTTTTCTTTCTTAATTTACTTGAATTTATTATTGAATTATTAGATTTCTGGACTGCTTTGTTTATAATTTTTTTTAAATTCTTCGATTATTTTAGATTCCTAGAATTTTTGTATTTTGCGGTTTTTAACTTCTTTGGATCATCAAAGCTTATACTGCCGATAGAAGAAAGTTTTTTTCTTTTAACGAAGTTGAAGTACAGTTCACTGCAAATTTTTAAATGCTATGAATATAAAAGATTTTTTACTTCTTTGCATTATTTACACCTCTATTTCTATATTTTTTAAATCAATCAATAGGTTTTTCACATCTACTTTTGCATTTTTTTAGTTATTTTGATTTTTTATATTTTTCAGGTTCCTTGAACTCTAATTCCTTGAATGTTTTTTATCTGTTTGTTTTTTATATTGTTCTTTTTTTGGATACAACAATTTTTTTGGAATTCTTGAATTTGTTGTTTTTTTTAGATTTTTTATATTTTTCGATTTTTTTTAAGACTTTTTAAGATTATTTAAATTTTCTAGATTATTTTAATTTCTTGGATTCTTCAAAATCTTTGTATTTTTTTAAAAAAAATACATTATTTTGATTTATAGAATTTTTTTAAACATTTTAAATACTTTCGATTTTTTTTCATTTTTATGATTCCTTGGATTTTTTGAGTTTTTTAGAATGCTTGGAAATATCAGTTGCATGGTATTCTTTTTTTTAATTTCTTCGAATTCTTTTAATGCTTTAATTTTTGGAATATTTGGATTTCTTGGATTTTTTGGAACATTTTTGTTTAGTTGTTTTAAATTTTTTATATGTTATATATTTTTAATTTCTTTGAGTTCTCCCCATTAAAATGTTTTAATTTTTTGGTTTTTAAATTTTTCTATAACTTTGAATATTTTGAATTCATTAGATTCATTTAATTATTTTGTTTTCTTTTAATTCTTTAAGTTCTTTAAAATTTTTGCAAATTTTGGCACCTTTAAAATCTTTGTTCTCAATTTTATTGGATAATTCGGTTTTTTTTTTAATTTTTCAAATTGTTTGGTTTCCTTGGTTTATTAAGATTCTTTGTATTTTTCAAATTCTTCAGAATTTTTGGTTTCTTTAGATTTTTATTTAATTATTTTTTTTAAATTCATTAGAATTCTTGAATATTTGAATTCCTTAGATTTTTTTATTTCATCTATAGAATCCCTGTTTAAATACAAATTTAGTAGAACGATTTAATCGTGTTATTTTTACTTCTTTTAGATACAAATTCACCATCCGGCGATGCTGCCCAGAGTCAAACAGCAACACTTCCGAATTCCTTTAGACCAAGTTGTAATTGCTGCAATGATGCCTTCCATGATCACGACATCTGAAGCGATCAAAGCGTATCCTGCCGAAAGAAGACAGTGTTTTTTCTCTTCAGAACGAAATTTGAAATTTTTCAAGATTTACACTCAGCACAACTGTCAGATAGAGTGCAAGACGAACTATACTTTGAAGATGTGTGGCTGCGTGGACTTCTACATGCCTAGTAATATCGACACTTTCTTAGATCTACAATGTCAGTTCTGTTTCTAGGGGAAAAAGACACGAAAATCTGCGGGGCTCCCATGAAAACGTGCATGATGAAAGCAGAAGGTGACTGTTCGTTTCTTATTCTTTTTCTAACTCTGAGTGTCTAGATGATCTTCTTTCGGAGGGCATCATAGCAAATATTCGCAGTTTCAAAGGCTTGGAACCCGAAGACGATGAGTATCACCAGATCATACGGAAGTGTAACTGTCTCCCTGAGTGCCCTTCCATGACGTACATCGTGGAAAACTCCCAGGCCCAGTGGGATTGGGTCAGGAAGTACCAAGAAGAAAGAAAATCGCCAGAGTTCAACAAAACAACGTAAGTTTTCTAGAAACGAACGACAAAACCGTGTCCTCTGTTGCAGGACCCACATGTCGTACCTGCAGATCTTCTTCAAAGGAAACCACTTTATTACATCGGAGAGAAACGAGCTGTACGGTGTCACGGACTTTCTGGCCAACTGTGGGGGCCTTTTAGGGCTTTTCACGGGGTTTTCTATGATATCCATAATAGAAATTGTGTATTATCTCTCTCTGCGACTGCTTTGTAACGTGAGACTCTTTGGAGCCAAATACTGGTCTGGCAAAAAAGAGTGAAAAAAAAGCAGAAAATAAAAATACAAATTAAGACAACTTTATTTTCGTTTATTCTATGAACGAATTCTGGAAACTTTCCTGTCCTTGCACCACCTGCTTCACCACATACCCCTCCTTCTGATCCACGACAATATCAACAACAACTTCACCCTCTGGATAGACATAATTCACATACTCCTGCGCCTCGTACTGTTCCTCTTCATCCTCATTGGAATTAACCACCGTGAAATTCGCCGCATTGATAAGTTCATCGTCTGCATCCCCTACATACCTATAGAACCCCCAAATCCACAATTGGTTCTCCATACACTTAATATATCCTAAGACTTTCGTGAAAAAGTTATTGATGTTGATCTTAGGATGGCTCTCTATAAACTGCCACGCTCGAATCACATTCTTCTTCTGCGAACTGCTCAAATCCCTCGCGAACGACTTCTTCGACGGTGCCGCGTACACCACCGATAAGAATCCTTCTAGTTCTATCAGTTTTTCCACCACGGAGACGATATTGATCTGTTGCTTCTGCATTTTTCCCTTCGATAGCATGATGAAATCGCGCAGTTTCTTGAAAGGCGCTATCACGTTTTCGTTGATTCTATTTTCCAAGCGGTGGACGCAGAAGAGATCGGGGGTGACTTTGGTGATCCACTGAGTCCGTACGTGTTCGAAAATGGGTTTAGCGAGATCGTTTTGACCCATTTCGAGAGCTTGTTGTTCGATGTTCGTGAGACCGTCGAGAATTGTGTTCACTGGGAGGAGAGGCAACATGAGGATCATGTGGTAAATGTTGCGGAAACAAGAGTTGGTTTCAAGCTCGCGGGAGAGGTTCAACGAGCAGATTTTCTTGTAGAGGTTCTGGGTGTAGTAGAAAACAGAGCCTCCGATGTGGGAGTCAAGGTAGACTTCACCCAGAGAGTAATACAAGGAGGCTTCGTAGTCGGTGACGATCTCCTCTGGGCGGAGATTGGGCGCCAACGTATCGTGAAGATGGGAAAAAATCAGTTTGTAGATCTCCTGGGACTTGGAATCAATCAGAGCGAACATGATGGGGTAATACTGAAAGAAATAATTAGAAATGCAGCCAACTTCATCGAACAACTTACACTATCAGTGAGCCACACTAAAACTGACACCAAATGATACTTAAACTCCTCGAAAGTATCAATCTTAAACGACGCATCCACGTACATTATCTTACTATCGGACACTTTCTCAATCGTCTCGCAGTTAGCGAAGACCACAGCCCTCGACCCGTCGCCCCCTTCAAACTTCTCTTGATAAAACTGCGAATTAGAATGCGTGAAATGTAATTTTTGTAACACGTCACTTTCTATCAAATCAAAGAATTGTTTAAACGACGAAATAGGGGGCGACTTTTGGTTCATCTGTTGACAACAAATCTGGTTGATGACATTTTTGAGCGGAACGAGCCGCTTAATCTCCGGGTCTTTTTCGCAGAACTCGTCGTAGACGCCGCGGAAGTTAAGAGACTTATCGCTCTGCATCCGACGCCGCATCAAGTGGAGGAAAACCTGTTTCTTGCGCTCGTCTTCGGAGGGAACAGGGTGGTTGTGTGGGACTTTTATCAAGACTTTGTCGTCGTAAAGACCGGATTTTAAAATTGTTTGTTGCGCGATGGATTTGCATTTGGGGACCAAGCAACGGAGCTGTCTGAAACGGTGTTTAAAAGTAAGAAAAACTCGAAAGGTAACCTCCGTCGTTACCTGATGTTTCCTTTGCACAGTCGGTATTCAAATAAGTAGTTATCGACTAGACAAAACTCGGAATTATCGATATCTTGGATGGATTGAGCACTGCAGACCTGTACCTGGTTCTGATTCACACTGACTTTGATTCCTTTAGGGAGTCTGACCTCGTCTGATCCTACTCTGACCACGTTTTCACTGTCATCGTCATCGTCGCTTTGGACTTCTATAATAATGTTATCAGCGCTCCTCATTTCTTCAGGAATTTGTCCTTCTAAGGCTCTCATCAGTTCGGCCTCAACCTGATCAAACTTTTTGTCTACGTCAGAGCGATTGGGGCATATTCGCTTTGTACTACAAGGCTGCTCTTGCAGTTTACTTCGTTTCACGCTCTTTTTGATTTGTCTCTGTTTCTTATCATGTTGGATACAAGCATTGCGAAATTTATAAAACTGGAGGAGGATTTCCAGGCACTTGCTGCAAATCCATTTAGATAGGTGGTCACATTCTGAAATTGTAATCTGGGGGATGCAAGAAGTAATCAAATCGGAAATGAGAAGGTTTTCATGGGATTCAAAGATGCCTCTGTCAACTTCATGACAGGTACATAACCTACAAACTGAAATGACAGTAGTATGTTTTGCTGAGTTTTTTTTTTGTAAGAAATACTTATGGATGGTGATAATGAATCCTCCACTTGCTCTACTACCTCACTTTTATAACTACTCAGCTGACTCAACTCTTGATCTGCAAAATCTTCATTTTTCTGACTGCTTGTTTCAAGTTTGGGACAAACACCCTCTTCTTCTTCATTTTTACTAATTATCACAGGTACTGGAAGTTCTTCCAAGACATTCTGGAGGTCACACTCTAGAAAACTCAATTATTCAACTGCAAAATTACATTTCTTGTTACCTAAAAACCGCTCCAAAATATCGCCCTCTCCAAAATGTTCCAAACACACAAAACTCCTTGGACTTGGGACAAACCCTGACATTTTCAACGATTCCAGCCATTTTTCCAACAATTCTGTTTGCTTTGGGAATGGAATGCCGGCAGTTGCGGAATTAACACAATTAGGTACAGAACACCTCTCAACACTCATTTTTGATCTTTCTGGATAATGGCGTGTAGAGTAACGACCCGTTATGACTATTGGGATTTTTTTAAAAAGCGAGCTAACCTAAAATAATTACTAAAAAGGGCGATAATCTCAAATAATGAGAGGAAATTATTGAATTTTGTTCCAGAGATGCTGGGAAAATGGACAACTTCCTTGAAATGACACGGGATAATCGATTTTTAGGTTAAAAATGAAATTTAATTTAAATAGCGCCACCTGTAGGAGGATTGTGTAAGTGAGAGCGATTTGAACTACTGAGAATCACATTCAAATTAAATTTGATCGGAAGATTATGGATATTGAATGATTGACCAGAAGAACTGTCTGTACTGTATGTTTTTTACAGTTTTGGAAAAATTAAATGATTGTTAAAAACGGTAAAAATATCTGCCGAAACCCGGGATTGAACCGGGGACCTTTAGATCTTCAGTCTAACGCTCTCCCAACTGAGCTATTTCGGCGTACTACTTAAGTTTTCACTTCTTTTATAACAAGGAGACAATTTCAATGTCAATAAACAATCTAATTATGTACAAAATCCTTGCAACAATTAAAAATTAACATAAACACCATAAAATTAGATAAAATTCTTCTCCTTTAATCCACGCATATTTTTTCTTGTCAACAAAATTTGATGCGCAAAACTACTTTTTAACACCAATCAATCAAAAAACCGATAAATTATTATTCTAAATTATATCTGAATGCACAAACGCACCCGTTTGCAAAAAATCTTATCGTTTCGAGAACTAAACTTTTAGAATTTTCAATCTTAATTTAAGCACCACAGATAAACATTTTTATCAGATTGCGGCCTCTTATAATATGAGTTTTCCAGCGCATTATAGTCTAAACCTACATTTTCTTTCAAGAAAAACATTTCCGAACGTTCCCTGAACAATGTCTACATATGCCAATTCTTCTGCCCTAAACCGAGTCATCAGATTTCAGACTTTAGGTAAATACCTTTTTTTTCTAACTCATATCTCACTCCCGACTCATATGATCATCCCAAACCGTGTTTTCATTTCTCTCCTGAAATTTCGAAAATTTTTGAAATCCTGCTGAGGTTATATTACATAACCTATTTTTCCAGATGTGCAAACCCAAGGGTTGCTACGTGAAGCCGTCGAAGGAAGGAACTTCGCTTATTGTCCGTACAGTAAATTCCAAGTAGGGGCTGCAGTTTTGTGTCAAGACGGAACTGTGTTCAGGGGGTGCAACGTGGAAAATGCTGCGTTCACAGTAGGGATTTGTGCGGAGAGAGCAGCAGTCGCGAAGGCTATCAGTGAAGGAAAAAAAGGATTCAAGGCTGTGGCTGTCATTGGATTCCAGGAGAACTCGTTTACGACGCCTTGTGGGGCTTGCAGGCAGTTTTTGAGTGAGTTTGGTAACTTGGAAATTTACGTCGCTAAGCCCCAGTTGGATCAAGTCCTAGTGACTAACATGAGAGAACTGTTACCGCATCAGTTCGAGCCTTCAAGCGCCGACCAATTTTAATGCCAGTATTAATAAAATAAAACTATAGAAATGTTGTTTAATTTGTTTATAATATAAAAAGTAAAACAACAAAATAAGTAGAAGGAACACAAGTGGAGTTACCACTAGAGATAAACAATCCAGTAAATACAAAAAAGGGAAATTACCAGAATGGGCACCAACCTATGTAGCACTGGGACAAATTCTCGTTACTCGTCGCTTGTTGTATCAACAAATTCACTTGTTTCGGGATCGTTAGAGCTTCCTCATTGCCGAAATCGTTCCCCGTTAGCTTATCTTTGACTCTATTTATAATAATGACGGCTCGGGCGTTAACTTCGTGTTGTGGTTCCGCTTCTTCCGTCATTAAGATCTCCCTCTTGGGGACATTCAACGATTCTGCTAGATCTTGCTTTTGGGAACAACTAGTAGACATCGAATCGTTGTTCATGGGCAAATTCCGCACTTCAATGTCCATAAGCCTCCAATTGAGCAACGGGTCATAAACGAACGCTTCCAACACCGCCATTAGACTGTCTTTATTTCTATGTAACATCGACATCACCGACTCGCACGTCCGTCTGTACGTCCCTTCGATCCCCGTGACTTCCATCGCGTTTATCAACATCCTGGTCAACCGGAACGGGATCTTCTCCGGGAACTTTTCCCGAGTCATCGCAACTTCGAAACAGTCACCAAAATCAATGTGAAGGATTTTCCCACTCAATCTGTCCAACATTAAATTCGACGGATGTCTATCACCTAGTCCTAGAATGTACCCAACCATGGACATCACAGCCAAAGAGCGCGTGTAGTTCGTTCTTCTATCAAACCAAACTTCTGAAGATGGGCTTTTCAGCCATAATAACCGCGCTAAATCGTCGCCATGGGTGTGCTCCAACGCGTGTTCGAACACCTCCATTTTCTGCATCACAGTTAGATGGTCGTAATCTGGCGCCATCCTCAACATAATCCTATGTTCGATATTCAAAAGAATCTTCTTCTTGTCGCGGTAGTCGCGAATGAGAGTATGGAGAGTGTCACAGTGCGGCAACCAACCGATTAGACCGGAATTTGTACTAAGAGGGATCACAGCGTAGCGCTGGATTGTTAAATTACGTCTGAAAGTGTCAGGGTCTTTCATGAGGAGGGTGTTGACCAGACCGAAGAGTTGCATGACGCGCTCATCCTGGCGCAAATCTTCGTGGCCTTTGAGGAGGAACATGTACTCTTTGCCGTTGCTACCGCGGATCACCAACTTACGGGGGCGCTGCTTCGAGGTGATAACCTAAAGAAGTAACGTCAGTATTGTTTAGATGTGTTGAACGATTTTACCTCCAAGGACCTGTTGAAGAAGGCGATTCTGACCACGGGTTGCCCCGGACTGTAGCTCCCTGGCACCGCCAACTCCAAGTCCTGACAAACCAAGAGATTCGGGGAGACGTACTGAAGTTCCAGGGATGTCAACTGCGGGAGCTGACGCGAGATTCTTCTAAAGACGTGGTAGTATAAATCCCACGCTTGGTTCAAATCGCGGATGTTGCTAGACAACTACAACAAAATTTTAGAATAGAATAATCCAGTGAAAATAGACATACTAAGACTAAGAACAGAAACACATTTCAACGAACCTTGTATCTCTGACACCACTCTTGCGCCTCGTTCAAATCCCGCCCGTACGTCTGATTAAAACTCGTCTCTTTGAGCGTCTGGGGGCCTCGCTCCATCATCGCGTGTAGCGGCTCAAGAATTCGGAGCATTCCTTTGACGTTTCTCTCACCAAAGTACAACCTAGAAAAGAAAGGAGTAAGGCGGACGGTAAATTAAACGCCCATCGTGACACAGACGTAAACTAAACACTCACCGCGACGCTTCCTCCAAGCCTTCGTGCCAGATCTCGTGCCACAGAATCGCCACACGGATCAGCTCTTCGGATGCCATCATCGCCTGGCTGACCAACGTGGGCGAGTGTTCGCTCATCAACTTCAAGATCTTGTTAGCGGCGGTTCTTCGTCCGATCGAGTTACTCTTCGTCGCTACCGTCAAGGGATAAACAAGAGCCTGAGGGTGTGTCTTTCCTATATCGACCAGAAGGTTGTTGATCAGTTTGGAGACTAGAGCGTTCTTGTCGATTCTTGCGATGAGTTGTGGGATGACCTGCAGCCATGTGTTCTTCTCCACGAGTCTTATCCCTTCAACTATCGCGTCGTAGACGTCTGGGAGGTGACCGTGATCAAACCAAAGAGTTAACAGACGAAGAGTATCTTGCAACGAGCTCCCTTTCGATAAATTAATCGATTTGAAGAACCCTTGCACGGCTAAGACAGTGTGGTGTGTCTTCTGCTCTTCGTGGCTGTAATAAAGAACTGTTTCGAAATTCATGTACGCCCATGCGTGCCATGCTTTGTACAATTGTGGGTCGTACTCTGTCGCTTGTTTGTAACATTTGAGAATCTTCGGAATAGACGTTTCGTTGACACCTTCGAGAGCTAACTGCCACGCTCCTAGCTTCAAGTAACATCTCGCTAGAAGCTTCTTTTTTTCTTCAAGCTGTCGTTGTTGCTCCAACACTTCTAATTGTTGCTGCTGGATCTGTTGCAACTGTTGCTGTTGTTGTTGCTGCTGCTGTTGTTGAAGCAACAGTTGCTGTTGTAGCTGCTGCAGTTCCACTTCTTCCTTCATCGGATCGATCTGAGTGTAGTCTGCGACGAACTGAGACAACTTCTGGTAGGCCTTTTGTTTCTCTTGAGCCACCCATAAATGTTTAGTGTAGGCCTGAGTGACATGGGGTTGATTTATCGGAAGAGGGAGGTCGGGGCGTTCGCTCGGGTCGTAGCCCAACAACATCACTAGCGTTTTCTGGGATAACATCAGAGAGCCGCTCTTTCTACACAACGAAGCGTACTTGACCCACGTCCTTTTGTCTTCTTGGGGCGTCAGAACGAGAGAATGAACTTGGATGATTCTTTGCCAGTCTTCGACGAGTCTTTGGCCGGATTGGAGGCGTTGCCACCACATGGCTTTGAGTGTGGGTCGTCGTTCGGGAACCAAGCAGTATTGCATTACCTCCTCGAGCTCCGAGAGCATTTGGACCATGACCATGGCACCATAAGCCCTTTGGTAGGATTCTCCAGCCATTGCCGTCAATTCATTGTCGAGAAGATCGCGAGCTGAGTCTATAAACCGTTGGGCTGACTCGTAGTCTTCTTTGTGGATAGCCAAGATGGCGCGGTAAAAAGCGCCATCTTGAGTATTTCGCGGGATCACGTTAACGTAGGTTTCCATGGACCGGTAGTTGTGTAAACCGAAAGACGCCGCCGCCGCTAAACGACTCGCTTTCTGTTGGTTGTCGGGGGATAACAACGAGAAATTTTGTTCGACGACTTGATGGAGCTCGCCCCATTCTCCGAGAGCTTCCAGACACCGCATTTTTCCCAGACAAGCTTCTTGGTCGGAAGCGTCTTCTTGGAGCTTCTCGGTATACAAACCGAGGGCTTTTTCCCAATTGTGTAGCTTCTCGTACCATCTAACTTGGACCTGCATTTCTCTTTGCATGACGTATTGTAGTAAACCCTCCGCGGCTTCTTTTTGTTGTAGCTTGTTGTTTATAGAAATGAGGGCTTCCACGACTTGGCTGCTCGCTCCTCTTTGGAACTCCTCTTCTTTGTAATGTAGAGCCTTCGCATAAGCCCTGCAATGCATAGCATGGTGCCCCAAAATGTGCGTGTCTAGAGGTAATGGTCCCTTATCGCAATGTTCCATAAACTCGGCCAGATTTAAAATAGTCTGAGTGATTTCAGGAACGTCAGGCACTGTCAGAGCTTGCTCTAGACAACTAATCAGTTCTTTCTGCATGTTGTCGCTCAATTCCGACCAACAACTGACAAAAGCAGCGTTGAAAAGATCACGTGGTAGTTGAGAGTACGTTTGAGCGAGAGTGAGGCACGATCTGAGCGCAGGGATGGGACTCTGCTTCAACAGTTCGATGCTCAATCGTCTCAGCCACTCTAACCAATCATCTTTGGAGACTCTCCTCACAGGGGTCCACGCTTGTTGAAGATTAGACTCCGAGACCTTCAATCTTTGGATCATACCGCTATCAGGAGCCATCGGAGGGTCGCGATTTTTCAAACTCGGTTTCGTTCGTGTCATCGGAAAATCACCTTCTTCAGCTAGAGTCGTATCATTCTGGATCTTCGACACCAACATATCAAATCTACTGTGTTGAATCTTATGCTTTGCCATCGTTTTCTGGATAAAAGGCACAAACACCCCAAATTTATACCCCATTTGTTGCATCAAAGAACATAGCGTTTCCATAGCCGTCGGTCTGAGCTCCGGACAATTATCGATGATCCTCACCAACGGATGGACGATCCTAGAGATAAAATCAGTAAAATCAATGAACTCAGTGAGTTGGTCCACGGTTTCGATGGCTTTCCTGGACACGATCATCGGGCAGTCTTGAGCTTCGAATAAGCGCACGATTGGTGGTAACAGCAAGTGCATGTACTCGTCGAGAGTGAGGCCGTAATTGTGGAGAGACTCCAAGAGTTTAAGGGTGTAGAGACGATCTTTGGAGGTGTCGTGGTTCAAGACGCGGAGAATATGAGGGAGCATTTTCGGGAGGTAGACTTTGAATTCCCCGCCTAAAGCTACGGCGATGTGCTCTACTAGTAAGATGAGGGTGCCTTGAATGGTGCTGTTGGGGGTCCAGAACTCTTTGATTAACTGGCAAATGTCATCGAGGTAGTTACGGATGTGTTGCTTGACGATGTAGATGAGTTGAGCCAGCTGCTGGAAGAGGAACTCTTTGAAGTTGACGTCAGCTGTCCTCACCACGTACAACAAACTGGGTAAAACCTGAGGGATATATGGCACACATTTAATTCCCAAGCTCTTGAAGATGAAAGTCACAGCTTGGACGACCATGGTGTGATGCTGAGCCAAAGTCGGATCTTTTATGATTCTCATGAGTGTGGCTATTGCAATTGCTAAATAATACTCTTCTAAAGTATTAGAACTCATGTTGACCAACATCTCGCTCGACGTCAGCTCCGGATTCAGATCATCCCCTTTGTCGGTCATGGGGATCAAAACGGGGGCCTCGGGGTAATAATCAATCTCTCCTCGATTCATTTTGTGTTTATACGGATCCAGAGCCCCCAACAACCCTAAGACTCTTATCGTTTCCCTTCGAATATACGCCTGTTGTTCCGTTTTCAAAAAATTTAACAAGACATCTAACAAAATGGGGTACTGGGTGTAGGGCTGCACCACGTGTCCCGTTATCCCAACCAACTGCCCCAACGTGCACAACGCAGCGCCTCTTTTCTCCGGAGCCGACGCATCTCCCAACATCTCCAACAAAATCCCCATCAACTCTTGCATCCATTCTTGGAGCTCCGAGCCTTCACTGCTCACTTCAGCTAAATCCCCTATACATAGAAGCACCGAGAGGACAACCCCGGGATTCGGTTCGGGCTCCCGTAATTTCGGCACTAACACCTTCAAAATGGGCTCCATGTACGGACGCACCAAGCGAGGAGCACTCACCACCAAGTGATCCAACATTCTAGCAGCTTGTTCTTTGTTGCGGCCGCTACCAGAGTGTTCCAACTCTGTCAAAAACTGAACAAAAGTCTTGCGAAGAGTCGGCATTATGTAACCGGGATTCACCGCGCTTAAACGGCCGATAGAGAAGAGCGCAACCTCGCGAATTTCATAGATTTCGTCCTGCATAGCCACGAAGAGAGCGTTCAAAGACTCTGGTTGTCCGAGGTAGGGATCAAACGTCCGGTCTAAGGAGATAAGAACACCGTAGCGGATGTTGGGATCGGTGTCAGTAAGGCCGACGCTGAGCACCCGTTGCAACACCGAAGAAACCGTGCGAACTATAGTGTCCGAGGAACTTTTATACGTGCTGTGAATGGCGTGTCTCAACAACCGACAAGTGGTGCGCACTGCCTCCAAACGGATCTCGTTGTTATCATGAAGAAGAAACGTGTTCGAGCAGCGTTGGATGAACGGTATCAAAC
This sequence comes from Cynaeus angustus, assembly GCA_030157275.1. Lineage (NCBI taxonomy): Eukaryota > Metazoa > Arthropoda > Insecta > Coleoptera > Tenebrionidae > Cynaeus > Cynaeus angustus. The sequence goes on from CM058064.1 coordinate 14,357,428, forward strand.
GCTGACCCTCGAAATCAAACGTGGCCAACGTCTTCAGAGCTAGAAGAATGATCTGGGTGTCTGTAACTTCAGGTGATGTGAACGTGGTCATGCTTCCGGCGAGGTGCCGCGGCATCCCTGGATGAATCAAGACTTTATTTAGTAAGATGTAGGCCAACATCTTTAAGAGTCCCGAGCTGATTTTCTCTTTGTGTTCGGGAACTGTGCGCGACAGCTCCCGGAGACAAATGGTCAACGGTGCCGTGAGCCCGGTAGCTAACATCGGCTCCAACAAATTCGGAATGTCCATCTTGGTGTGGTTCTTCAAGGCGTGCGCTAAATACGTGATGCAATTGAAAATGGAGGCGTCGCTGGGATTCTTCTTGCGTCCTAAGATGTCCCCTCGAGGTAGATACATCCTGATTATTTCCATGATCCTTTCGATGTAAGGCTCGATTTCCTCTTCAATAGCGATCGCAATCATCCCAATGGTGACAAAAGCCTTCGCTCGCTCCTTCTCACGATTCTTCACACTGTTAAAAATGTGGTTCATCACAGGACTAAGGTGCTGCTTAACAAAACTCTGACGGTTGAACGCCGCTAATCGTGGTAAAATCGTTAGAAAAGTTTGCTGGATATGCGACGACCGCGAGAGTCTCTGCGCCAAAACATCCAAACAAATATAATCGAATTTTTCAGCGACTAGTTGCCTACAAATCTCCGATTCTATAATAGCGATTTGCGAGGGCGCTAAAGACACGATTTGGTGCTGGGGGATACGTCGACTAACCGAGAAAACGTACCGCGACTTCGTGAAATTAAATGTGGTTTCTATGGACTGCTTGGTGTCGGTGCGCTCAAGAAAGTTCTTGTATTTGCGCTCCCAAGTAGCGTTGGAGCACCGCACGAGCTCGTTAAGAATGAGAAGGAAACCATGGACACGCTCTTCTTTCATACGTTCCCCGCGTTCCACCGAGAGCATCTTCACGGACTCATCGTAACATTGTTTGTACCATTGAGGCCTCTGGTTTTGTTTGACGGTTTCGCGTTGAGCAGTGACGACGAGAGCAGCACGTAAAGCCTCGACAGCGCTTTCTCTTATCGCGGGTTTGGGATCCTGGATCGCGAAAAAGATCAAGTCGAAGAACTGGGAGACGTGCTGGTAGAAATACGTCGGCATTGTGAGAGCCAGCTCTTTGAGGACCAACACGGCGGCTTGGCGCTTACCCTGCAGAAGAGGGGTGGTTTAATAAGAATTACTTCAAAAAACAGAACATTTACTTCAATTCTGTCGCCACTAAGCCACTCAAACGCTCGTTTAACTTCAAATTCCACATACTCTGAGGCTTTAGACCCAGAAACTAGTGCTAGCCTCCCCATAGTTTTAGCCACTGATTCCATAACGCTAACGTCGCTTGAAGGCAATAAGTTCCTTAGATAGTTTGCAAAACGTGATATCCTTGTCGTCATGTTACCAAAATCGACCCCAATCAGGCACACTACAATGAAGAAAATAAGAAAAGGAACTATGTTAGTGGAAACCAACCAATGGCCAAAATGCCCCCTTTTTTCTCATTAGGATCATTGCTGGACACCATTTCAAAAATGTGGTGGTTGAACTCATCCAAAAAACTCGTGATTTCATCGGGGGTGGCTTCCCGAAGCTCGCTTTTCACATATAAGCTCAGTTCTCGGGCTGTCTTTTGACGGACATCGGGGTTGCGGGATTTCAACCCCGCAACGAACTGTTGCATCGCCAGAGTAGACATTCTTCGGCAACCTCAGGGAAACTACAGTCCCATAATGTAACAAAATTAATCAACACGAAATTATTTTATCGCTTATGGTGCTCCATCTTCACATTGACAAATGACGTTTGTCAGATGGACAGATGAAGTTTGTCAAATTGACCGGTTTCAAAAAATTACCGCGCTAGAAAAAGAGCTTGAATTTAAAGGCGAAGGGGACAAAGAAGTTACTAAACGTGTTTTTGGGACTGAAAAGAGTACAACAAGATCGTTCCAGCGTGAATGTTCTTATGATTTTTTAGGAACTTTTCTGTCTGCAAATTTGGTGATAGTGACGCAGTGTGACCAACTTCTCTTCTGTTTGTGAAACTTGTCAAAAAGTTCACCAAAATGGTAAGTGCTCGAAATTCTGATTTATTGTAACCATCCTAGCTAGAAACTTATTTATTTTGACTAAAACTGCTACAAAAAGGTTAATTTTAATAAATACACAGGATATTTGACCAAAATTCTCTCGAATTTTTGAGTTCATGTAAAAGTGAGGTTAGGGTTGGAATTTTCTTGTGTTGTTTTCTCATTCTTTTACTAATTAAAGGTTTATTTGTAGGCCAAGCGCACCAAGAAGGTTGGAATCGTAGGAAAATATGGAACTCGTTACGGTGCTTCCTTGCGTAAAATGGTCAAGAAAATGGAAATCACCCAACACAGCAAATATTCATGCAGTTTCTGTGGAAAGGTGTGTTTTTATTGTTAGTAAAATCGTTCTACAATTGTGTTTTTTAGGATGCAATGAAGAGAAGTTGTGTAGGAATTTGGTCCTGCAAGAGGTGCAAACGCGTTGTTGCCGGAGGTGCGTGGGTTTACTCCACGACAGCTGCTTCGTCGCTGAGGTCAGCAGTTAGACGTCTCAGAGAAGTTAAGGAACAGTAATTTTTTAATAAATAACTATTAATTATGTTGGGTGTTTTAATAAGCTGTTAACTAGATCTTAGAAGTTACTTTAAGAAAATTCAACATTCGTCGGAAATTTCTTTGTTTAATTCTAGAAAATATACACAGCACATTACAAAAATTCTCTAAAAGTATTGTCATGTTATCAAGACAGACCTCGCTGTCTTTCATATCCCATACAATAGGTTATTAAAATATATGTATATCTCAGTCTTATTTCTAAGGCACTACACTACAGGAGTTCCCTGACCTCTGGACAGGTCGAACTGTCGCTTTGGATGTCCTCGGAGTCCGAATTTCTCCGATAATTTTTAACAGAAGTCCTCGATCGTTTGGATCTCCGACTTTGATGCGATTCCCTTCCCGACCTCAACGGTTTCTCTTCTTCAGTCGAACTAGAATCGATCTCCTCAATATGAGGTCCCTGCTTCAAAGTCTTCAACACCAACTGATCACTCAAATCCAAGTTCATGTTGCTCAAGACAACATTGTACTTGCTCTCGGACACTGTCACTGAGACATTCTCATCTTCACTGCCGCTCTTCACCGACTTATTGTACGGAATGACGAGTTTTCCGTTCGACAACAAATTCTTAATGTGTTGCCCATCTAACCCCGCGTTTCCAGGTCGTCTCTTATTGTTCCGCTGCCCCAACGTCGTCCCCGAGCTTTCCGTCAAAGCAGCCTTAATAAACTGGAGATGTGAGTCAAGACTTGCGCTGCTCCCATGTTTTCCAGTCCTCGATAACGCTCTCGAGGACCCATAAACATCTCTGGAGTTCCTCCGAAAGTCCGGCTTGCGCCTCCGCGTGCGATGTCTCCGATTCACTTTTCTCGTGGCTTTTAACTCAGAGATTTGTACTGATAGTTGGCTGTCGCCGGAGTTACAGCGGCTTTCGATGCTCACATGTCGGACGGAAACGTGGCTCACTTCGGAGTCGAGAGAGTTGCTGGAGTAGCCGACCTCGTCTACGACGGCTCCTCTTCGGTACAACAGACGAGGGAGATTTATCCCCCAGGTGGTGCTAAAACTATCACTCGCAGCATTGTTCAAGTCGAAATCTAAACCAACGGGGTCGATGTAATCAGGACATTCAATGGAAATGCGACCCCCTTGGTTAAACTGGTCTCTTTTAATATAAGCTTGAGCTATGATTTTGTGTTTTTGGAGCTTCATACGTTCTTCTACTTCACAGTGGAATTTTCTGAAAAAAAGAGTGCTGATTTGGGGTTATTCCGAGTAAGGAGACTCGACGGCTTACTTGCGTATGTAGCGACTCCAAGAGTGAAGGGTGGCGGAGCACCACACCCACGAAGACATTAGAATCCCGGCCCCGAAAACCGCAAGGAGTTGGAGCTGTAACATGGCGACGCTCGGTCGGGATTCTTGTTTACAGTTCGAGACATCCAAGCTGAGACTCGTCAGTTTGCACCTGTTGAAAATAGCTCAACTCTTGATGTACCCCCTTGAGGATACTTACAGGAGATAACTCTGAAGACTCCTACTCCACGTCTCCGAGTTTATGTAAATGTATCCGTGGTAATTGAACGTGATGATGCAGAAGACGATCTTGAACAACGTGAACACTCCCATCCTCACAATGTTGGACCGGATCTTCCTACTGGAGTGCTCCGGGATGATCTCTTTGCTGTCGCTCTTCACCTTGATTAGCAGAATGAGCCCCCGGATGTTAATATACGAAAGCGCCATCATCGTCACCGCTAAAGGAGTCAACAACAACCCAGCTCTCGCCCCGAAATTTACCATCCCAACGAAACAAATCCCCGTGACGTAGTCTCCGTCGATCTCCCCGACAGCCATGGTCGTTATCGTAAACATCAAAGGTAAACTCCATGCCATCAAATGGAAATAAACACTTTTTTTATCCACCCGTTCTTGTATCTTCCCGAGAGCTTGCACGCAGCCCATGCGCCACGTATAGCTAAAAATGACGATCCAAACCATTCCGGCGATCAAGAAGTAGTAAACTAAGACGAAGACGATGACACAGGAGAGGTTCTCTGTGGCACTAGGCTCAGATTTCCGTAGAGTTCCGTCTTTCTTACAAACGATATCTTCGCGAGTTTCCGAATTCAAGAACTGGATGGACCAACCGAGAGTCGAGATTAAAAAGCAGATATTAACGTAGAAGATGGCGAGAGCTGGGTACTTGTTGGCGATGTTCCAATCGATGATGAAAGTGAGGACGGCGAAGAGGTGGAGAAAGCCGCAGATGAGGACGCAGTAGCCGATGAGTTTATGGATTTGGTAGTGCTCGTTTTCAGTGTAGAGGGAGTCTTTGCAGCGGAGGCCGCACTCCTCCACGTCTGCAAAAAAGAAAAAAAATTCAAAGGAACCGTATTTAACATGAATTGCGTGTATTCTTATTGTAGAATTTCTATATTATTGATCTACAAACCTGGATAAAACCAATTTTGGTTGTCTGTCTTCACCAATGGATCCATACAGAATCCGGTTGTGTTAAATCTGAGCTCTTGGACATCGTTCTTGCAATTTGAAGAGAAAATCCTTTCATCGTCGCAGTTGAGGAATTTCGGGAAAACTGAGCTATTATAAAACATTTTACAAGGTTTCAACGTTAATTGACACATTTCTCTCGAGGGCATATCGACTTTGCCATTCTCGCACTTGGGCATGTATAAGGCACACAGAAACGGCTGTATAACAGCCCAACACTTTGGTATATATCGAAGATACTGGTAATGTCTCAGTCTTTCTTGTACGTTTTCTTGTGACGACAGGTCTGTGAGTTCGAGGGTTGTCGAGTAATAGGGTAGTTTCATCCCCATACAAGAAGTATAGTTTAATTGCTGACATTTTGCCGATTTCTGACAGTATTTCTTGAAGTGTCGGTCGTATCTCGTGCTGTCTCCATTGTGTCTGACTACCACCTCGTTAGAGAGCGTCGAATTCCCTTCTGGGAGGTCTTGTAAATATAAGGCATTAATTACCACGCTTCTACATACTAATAACCAAATTAAAACGTGCATTTTGTGTCAGAATTCTTCACTTAACTTCTTTCTTTCACTTTTCGCATCTTTCCGAACAATAACACCGAAAACCGCACGTGTGTTGTTAGTTTACCGAACTGTGGGGGGAAACGAAGACGAAAATACGAGTTTTATTGGAAAAAAAGGAGATGGATGGACCACCCACAGTGGAGGCTCATAGTTTCCTAGAAGAGGGTCGAAAATGTGCGAATGAGTAAGAGAGACAGAGATGAGAAAGCATACCATGGACCTCACACCCCAAGGTCAATTATTTCCGATTCTTGGGAACGGGAGACAGGAAGTGGAGACCTCCAAATGTTGTGACACACTGAAAGCATATTCCATTACACCCGCCCGAGAAGACGTGAAAAGTGTTTCTAATGAGTTCCCAGGCCATTAATACCTTTTGAGAAAGCTGCGAACAATGGCGCAACGTGGGTTGCATACAAACCGCCTGTGGACAGTCCATGGACTTTGTTGGTTATGTTTGTTGACATTGTGCAGTGTTGCCAATCACGACCATGGTGTTATTGCTCCTAAAATATAGAACAAAAAAGGTGTCTAATGATGAATAAACCACGTCGTGTGTACAATTGTGCCAGAGGGTAGACACTCTAGGCTCTGCTCCCGTGATTTAAAATTTTCTCGAGAATCTGGTGACAACGAAATTCCCTAGACATTTTATCTGTCAAAACTGTCACTGCTTGTCATCAACTGGGTTACGTTGACAAGCACTCCTAAATATTAATTTCTTGTCACAAGTTATATTTTCTTCCGTTTAATTTAGATTTTACAATGGTAAGTGTGCCATCATCGTCTTCGTTCTTTATATGCAGCCCCCTAACTATTAAGTTATGTAGTCACACCCATCTCACATTTCAGGGCGAGCAACAATTCGATTGCGCTTTGGATCTAATGCGGCGTTTGCCGCCCCAAGAAATAGAGAAAAACCTAGGCGACTTGATTGATTTAGTCCCTAGTTTATGTGAGGATTTGTTGTCTTCCGTCGACCAACCCCTAAAAATTTCCAGAGATAAAGAGACAGGGCGGGATTACTTGTTATGTGATTATAACAGAGACGGCGATTCTTATAGGTCTCCATGGTCCAATACTTACTATCCTCCTCTAGATGACGGTTCCATGCCCTCAGAGCGACTAAGAAAGCTTGAAATTGACGCAAACGACGCATTTGATCAGTATAGAGAAATGTACTTTGAAGGGGGCGTCTCGTCGGTGTATTTCTGGGACTTAGAGCACGGATTTGCAGGTAAAGAAACTGGAAACGTGACGTAAGTCTCACTCTTGTTTTAGGTGTAATTCTTATAAAAAAGACTGGAGATGGGAGTAAAAAGATTAAGGGTTGTTGGGACTCTATTCATGTTGTTGAGGTTCAAGAGAAGAGTTCTGGGCGCACTTCACATTATAAAATGACTTCCACTGCGATGTTGTGGCTGCAAACTAATAAACCTGGTTCTGGGACCATGAATTTAGGAGGGAGTCTAACCAGACAAGTGAGTAGTTTTTAAAAAACTAGCTAAACTAAAAGTATTGTTGATAGATTGAACAAGACGCTGCAGTTAACGAGGCGAGCCCCCATATTGCCAACATTGGACGCATGGTTGAAGACATGGAAAACAAAATCAGAAATACCTTAAGTGAAATCTACTTCAGTAAAACTAAGGATATAGTTAATAGTCTAAGATCAGTGCAATCATTGAGTGAGAGCATGCAGCAGCAGGCGCTTAAGCAAGATTTGGCGGCTGCGCTCCAACGTCGACAGAATAAAACAGATAACTGATGTTCCCAGAATTCTGAAATTTATTATGAAGATTAATATTTAGTTTCTTATTATTTTGTACATGCACTTTCGTTCATTACGCATAAAATATATTTATTAACTATGAAATTCGCTTTAAGGAGGCATGTCTTCTAGGGTTGCCCTTGAATTGGTTCATTCACATCCTAGGATCAATAAACGATTTTTGAATACTCTGTTTAATTTTTACAACTTAGACGGGAATCGCGAGGTCTCGCGCTACCGTGGTCAGAATTTGCTCCACACTGAACCCAACATTCTTAATGTCTTTAGAAACAGCACACCATCGTTCACCATGGTGGGGCTCCGCGGCTAAACACCTCTGTTTAACTTCCTCCTGTTGTTCCGGCGTCCCATGTAGTTGTTCGAATCGATACCAATAAGCCCAAGCGTCTCCTAGATCAGGATCGATCTTCAAAGTCCTCTGGAACCACTCTCTGCATTTGCTAGTTTTGCGTTCCGACCAGAAAAGTTTGCTCACTGTGAGAAGCACGTTTGGGTCGTGCTCGCATTTCTTCAAGGCGTCAACCTAAAAAAAAAAATGTGTCAACAAAAACCGACGTGATATTGCAACGTACGGATCTGGTTTTTCTGTGGGGTCGGGGCTCCATGAAGATCGATTCGGACCACAAAATCCCAGATGAAGGGCACTCTTGTAAAGCTTTAGCCATCATGGCGTTGGCGATGTCTTTTTGACCTGCTCGGAGCTCGATTCTGATGGCTTCTAACCAAAGCATGTCATTCTTCGGGTTTTTCAGGCGGGCTTTTTCAAGCACGGAACGCGCTTTGATGAGCAGACCGCGTTTCTCTTCAAGATGTGATAGTAAGATCCATAAGACGATAGAATTGGGACATTTTTTGATCTGAAAACACAACGCGTCAGTGAATGGTGGCTTTAAGAGAGTGGGCATCTACCCCAGCGTAATACGTATCGAAAGCCTTCGATAATTCGTTTTCTTGTTCCAAAATCTGCCCGGCCATCATCCACAGCTTCGGGAAGTCCGGAAAAACCTTCAATGCTTCGTCGAGCAACTTGTGGGCGGCTTTCAAGTCGTTCAAGGACCACTCCAGCTTGGCACTTTTCATCATAACTCTCGGTGTTGGTGCCGACCCTCTCGCTTTAGCTAATAACCGTCGAGCTCTTTCGTACTCTTTGTTCTCAGATTCGAGTTTGACGGCAGCGAGCCAGATTTCTTCGCTGTTGGGGTTGGCTTGGAAAGCCAGAGCTAGGATACCACGAGCGGCGGGGACGTCACCAGCCAACCATTTACTCTTCGCTCCCATTAACCAAAGAATTTCGCTCTTGGGACAATGGGCGACGGCGCGTTGAAGCAAACCTTCCAGACTATCTCTCGTTCCGTGGTTTTTCTCGAGGTGGGCGGCACGCAACCAGATGGATTTCTTGCCGGGGAAGGTGGCCAAGGCGTGATTATAGACGGTCCGGGCGCACTCGTACGCCCCCTGACTCACACACTGAAAAATTGGTATTAGAATGATTAAAGGTGTAATTGTTCTCTTACATTTTCGGCGTCTTCGATCCAGGTGTGCTTCTGGTCCTCGGGTTCCACCCCGTAGCCGATGATAGACTTTACGATGGCTCTGCAACAGTGCACGTGGCCACCTTTCTCACTCTCGATCGCTTCTTTGAACCATTGTTCTCTGTTGATTTCCACACCGTTCGAACTCAACGACGCGATTGCTCTCTCGATGATCTTCTCGACCATGTGGTGGTTTCCGTTAGCTTCCTCCAGCTTCGCCGCCGTCGTCCAGATCTGTTTATCAGTCGGGATGTTCTCTCTGGCTTTGTTCAACACTTTCCTGGCGTTTTCGTAGGTTTCCAGTCTCGCCAAAGCGAGCCATAATTCAACAGCGCTGGGGCAACACTCTACAGCTCTGGAGAGCAAAATTCTAGCGTCTTCAGGGTTCTCCAACTCCACGGCTGCTTTCCATAACCTCACAGAATTCGGAATGTGTTCCAGAGCCTTTCTGTAGACCCTCCTTTTAGCCTTAGTTTCCACCTCCAAATTAGCCGCCTTGATCCAGATCCTGACAGAAGTGGGAATGTGTCGTGCAGCTTGTGCGATCACCGCCTTCGCCGTGTCAGCCGGGTTAAGCCTCGCCGCCTCCAGCCACAAATCCTCACTATGAGGATTAACTTCGCACCCTTTCATAATCAAATTTCGCGCTGCTTGAACCTTCCCTGTGACTTCTTCTAAGCGAGCACTAGCAATCCATGCAGGGGGGTGATTAGGGTTAGTTTCACGTACCGATTTAAGCAACAATCTCGCTTTTTTTATATCGTTAATATCGCCCCCGTAGGTGGGAATCATTGATTGTAAATCCGTGAGATACCCCTTGGGGTCAACGACGGTTTGGCCAGTGACGGAGTCTGACACTTGAGACAGCTTCACGTTCATCAGGGTGTTTCGCGCCTGACCGATCTTCCTCAAGTCCATGTCGCCTGTGGGGGTAAGCATCCCAGGGGTTTGTACCCCCGGCACCATACTAGCTAAACCAGACGATGGGTCAATGGTAGACGACGTTTCACCACCTAAATTCCTCGTTAACACACTATCGGGCAAGGGGGTGAATTTTTCCGCCCGAGGATTTCGTTGCTTGCGGTTGCGGGCGTCACCCACTTCCGGAACACTGCGCCACTCGTCGTCGCTGACATTGCGAAGATCGCGCTTGAGATCGGAAAACTGCTGCTGAATTTTTGGCCTCTCTTGACGGTACTTCTCTAGTTCCTCTCTCAACCTTTTTTCCCGATACTCTTTGCGCTTTTCGTCCATCCTCTTATCTATCGCTTCATAAATAGCGTCGGCCTCAGCGTCGTCTTTATCATACGGGTCTTTCGAAAACAAAGAGCCCCCATAACCGCTGAACTCGTCATAATTGGAGTCATTCAAATCCTCTTCTTCCTGTAAACACCATCATTACTTTCTAAACCAAAACCACCCGGAATTACCTCTTTTTCTTCTTCATCCTCTTTTTTTTTCACCCGTTTTGCGGCAGGAGGAGCATGTCTGTCGTCTCTAAAAAACACCACAATTTATACCAAAAAAGTGACTTTAAAGATAAACTTACGACACATCGTTGGCGTCTCGAGCAGGACCGATATCCGAACGTGTCGTGAAGCCTGTCGCACTAAAAACAAGATGTTAAAAAGAGCCCCCTTTAGAATGAAACTTACCCTCTGCCCACACCTGCGACGTAACCCAATGGTGCGGGTACCCCCAGAAAGTGCTTTTTGTTACGGTTAACAAGCGCCTGTGGTGGGGCTGCCATATCCTCTGTAAACTCAATATAAACAACTCCTTTTCTAACCTCAATTCAAACGTCAATCCAACGCTTTGACGGGGCAACGTTCTGTCAAGTGTCAAGGGTCGAGTTCTGTTCCCACTGGATTTGAAAAGGTGGAAAAGTAAGTGATTCCATTGGTTGTCTAAAATGAAAATCAAAGAACAAAAAAATATATTTTGAATTGAAAACCTCTTCAGTTTATTACAGTCAGAGAAAGTTAATTTATAATTCTATGCAACTTATTTTTTTTTTGCCGATACTTTTTGATTTTAAACCGACCAATCGCGTGAACTACTATTACAAGTGGAGTGGAAACTGAAAACGCAGTTGTCAACGATAGACTTATCACAATATAACCTCATTTCGTTTTTTTCAAATTCCAAATTTCCAACAATGTTGCTTCGTTTGTTTGGTTTAACCCTTCTTGAGTTGAGTTTGTACCTAGTTATTGACGCAACATTAACCCCCAATTCACGAAAGGAAAAATCCGATGATTTGAAACTCACAAAGGTGAAGACCGGCCCTCAGAACTTGACCGTTTTTGACCGTAATCTAGTTGATGAAAACATAAGTCCGAAAGAAATTCTCCAGAATTACCAAGCATACTTTCGAGAAATTGATGTGTACAATTTCGACGGTCTGGTTTTAGGATATGTGACTCCTGTAAGGGCTCGTTATACTGGGATTTTGGCTAAGTTTTGTGGTTTTAGTGGAACAGTGAAGGCTACGATGTCGCCAAGATTTTCGGGAATAAGTTCACCCATATTAGTCCAGTGTGGTTACAAATAAAGCGGTTGGAAAAAAGGAGTTATGAGTTTAGCGGGACCCATGATATTGATAAGAAATGGATGATTCACGTGCGAAACGCGGGCAGAGAGCGCAAATTGAAAAGTATCGTTTTTTATTATACGCCAACTAACGAATGATTAGTTGTTCCTAGGGTTCTTTTCAGCACTCTTTCAGAGCTTGAAATGAAGGATTTGTTCAGTGATCCCAAAGAAACGAAAGGGTTGATCAAACTGATGATTACTGAGGCAAAAGCGCACGGTTTTGATGGTTACGTTATAGAAATTTGGCCCCAAGTTGCCGTAGAACGCGGCTATGAGCATCTGGTAACTCTAATCACAGCTATAGGTAAACACAGTCTAGACTCAGGTTGAAATTAATTCTTTTTTATCAGGCGATTCTCTAGCTCTTGAAAGCTTAGACTTAATTCTAGTAGTTCCCCCCAAGCGGGGGAACAACATTCCTTTTCAAGAAGACCACTTTAACACACTCTATGATCACGTCACCGCTTTTTCCCTTATGACATACGATTATTCTAACCCGCACCGACCGGGTCCCAATGCCCCCTTGTCGTGGATCGAAGACTCCGTGACGACCATCACCTCGGATGTGACCAAGCGCGCTAAGATTCTGACAGGTTTAAACTTCTATGGAAACCACTATTCAGAAATCGGCGGAAGACCGATCCTGGGGTCTGATTTTATTAAGAAATTGGAGATGAAGTTGAAGAATTTGAAAATGGTTTATGATCCGCTGATTGGAGAGCACTACGTTGAATACGAGTAGGGGGAAATTTTAGCGAGGGTTGTATTTATTTCGTTGTTTTTAGGGAGAGTAACGGGAAACATTTGTTGTTTTATCCCACGTTGTACTCCATCTACAAGAGATTGGAGCTGTGTAGGAGGTTGGGGACTGGGGTCTCAATCTGGGAGCTGGGACAAGGACTTAGATATTTCTACGATTTGTTGTGATATAATTTTGACTACTAAATAAACATTAAACATTATTATAAATATTTCAAGGATCTAAAGATCTTAAAATTAAAGATTCCAACAATTTCAAAGTATCCATAGAGTTTAAAGATTTGATTCTAATAAACATTTTAAATATCTTAAATTTTCTAAATAGTTTTTAGATTTCAAGCATTCTAAATTTTCCAAAGCTTTTAAGGTTTTTAAGGATATTAATTTTTTTATAATTTCAGATCTGCTTACGTTTCTAAAGTTTTCAAATATTCCAATATTTATACGAATTAAAAATTAAAGAAGTTTTTGAGGATCAATTAAATAAGATTCCAATAACTAAAAATTTTAAGCATTCCAAATATTTTAATGATTTATAAAGTTTCTAAAAGTTTTGGTTTTTAGGGATCCTAACTAATATTTTTGATCTGCTTAGGTTTCCATAAATATTCTAAATATTTTTAAAGTTACAACCATTTCAAATATCCGCAGATTTTGAAGATTCTGAAAATTTCAATGATTTTGAGAATCAATTCAATAATTTTTAAATTCTCCAATTTCCCCAGTTTCTAAAGTTACAAGGTTTCTAAAATTTCTAAGGTTTGCAGGAGTTTGGGAACAGATTTCAATTCGGGAGCCATGAAAAAGACTGAGATATTTCTACAATTTATTGTAATATAACTCTGAGTACTAAATAAATATTCAACAACTAAATATTTATGCTGCTTCAACTTCTCGGAAGTTGCGCATTCCCATCATAGATTGGGGCCCCTGGATAAGTCTGTGTACCAAAACCCATGCGAGTTTCGCTGGAATAAAACTAAAAGAAAGCGTTCGTTGTTACATAACATTGTCATTATTACTTTTTCACGGGGAGCACGAATCTGGACCATCCCGGAAGCGTGACAAAAACTTCTTCGTTCTTAATCGCTTCTATTATTCTTTTCGCAACATCCTTTGGTTCCAACATGTTAAGGTTCTTCGGTTTGCAACCTGCGAACATCCCGGTGTTGATAAAGTAAGGACTTATTAAAGTCATTTTGATTTTATGATGTCCCTGAGCCTGAAACTTGAGTTTAGAGAGAATATTTTTGAAGGCGCAACAATACTTTGAGCTCGATTAAAAGACTCTCGTGGAAGCCATGCGTGGCGTGTTTCGTCGCGCTATAGTCCGTGCACTTGTACGTCCCTAGCAGCCCCGTGAGACTGCCAATTGTCACGATGTGTCCTTTGCCTGTCTTGATCATGTTCGGCAAGAACGCTTTCGTCGTCTGGAAGTGTTAATTGATTAATTATTGTGACGACTGAAAGAAGAGAAAAACTACCCAGTAGTGTGAAAGTATGTTTACTTTGAAAGTTTTCTCAATCATGTAATCTGGGATCTCTAAAAACGTATGTCCACACACAATACCAGCGTTGTTGATCAAAATATCCACATTCCCTACGTCTTCTTTTACCATCTCTGCGTATTTATACACGTTTTCTCTATCGGAAACATCAACGGGATAAGTGTGGACCTTGTAACCTTCACCTTCTATTTTTTCTTTGAGTTTTTCTAAAGCTGGAATTGTTAAAAGAGCACCTCATTACCATGAAAAGAGTTGGCTAAATACGGGAAATGCGTGCTCTTGTCCTACTTTCTACACTTTCGCTTTGGCTTCGCTTTTACTTTTTTCTACTCAATTCTTACCTTTCTCGTTGTTGTCCCAAATGACTACAATGGCTTTGTGTTTGACGAGGCGAAGAGCGAGTTCTTGGCCGACTCCTCCGGCGCCTCCGGTAACAAGGACGATTTTACCGCCGAGGCTTTTTTTCTTGCGGAGGAATGGAGGTGTTAGGGTCAAGAGCAAAGCTTCGGAAATGTAGTAGACGGTGAGGTAGGACAAGACGATGAGGTCGAAGATTCGGCTGGCTATAGAGACGATGGCGCTGCGGAAGAAGAAAAGCTCTGTAGAGTAGATTCTCAATTTTAACCAACACCATGTGAATTTAGAAAAAAAAGAACACAACTCTATTCATGCTTTATTTAAAATGTAAGCGTCAAAAACAGGTTATCTTAATTTTATACAACAATAAACCAGAATTAAAATAACTTTGTTATTTCTACAAAAAAATTGCAGGTTTTGACCAATAAAGAAAACGCAAAACAGGAAAACTACAGCAAACTTTGTCTTTTCTTTTCAATTTTATGTAGCAAAATCTACCCCTTACCTCGTGGCACGTTGAAAGTAAGAATACATCTTGACTTGTAGCCCCATTAACTAAAATTTCCACGTATGCACCGATTATCGTAACCACTCACTGTGCGTTCTGAATACGAATGCCGGCTTCTGCTGACGATGAAATACAAGATCCTCGCAATATCAGTCAACAGGTCGACGGAGAAAATTCAGTTTGTTGACCTGTCCGAACCTTTCTCTTGTTAATCTTGATATTGAGAAGAAATAAAACTGTGTGGATGATGAGCGAAGTGCTGAAATTTTTAAGTGTTCGTTTTACTCATGAATATAATAATAAAAGGTAACTATTTAAAGCAACTGATCGTAAAAGAGATAGTTTGTGCGCTATTGTACTTTTTATTGCATTAAGTGCTTGAGTAAACATTTTGTTGGTTTAGAAAATGATGTCAAAAGTGCAGGAGGTCATTAGGTGGAAATCTCAAGGGTTCCGTTTTGGGGATAAAATTACTGTTAATAGTAAAAAAACTGTTTCGTTTTTTTACTTTTTATAATTTTTGTATAAAAGTTTCATTACTGGATAATAAGTTTTCCAATTAAACTAACAAACTTAAAAAAAGTCATAATGAACATGGATATGCATTTAACAAACAGTTTATTTATGGTAATTTGAAATTAATTATTGTTTACTTTATTTTTCAACTGAAATAGTCCGACGTCAATTAATTATCGAAAAATTAATAAGTAAAATATGCTTGGCAAAATTCTGGGGCCTAATCATTTCAGCAACAGCACTTTTTTTGTGGTAATAAGAAAACCACTAATTAAAAAAAATTACTTTATGTATTTAAATCGAGATATGTTCTTCGTATTTTTTTTAATTGGTTATATTGGGGTTAATCTTTAAACTCATGAAAATTTCTATAGAAATTCCAAGCTACAATTTTTTCAGCAAACTACTTTTAATGGTTGCAACGCCTTAAAGTTATGCAACCCAAAAAACATATGCTAGGTACCTGCATGCAGGACATTCGCAATTCCGAGATTTTACTTTTATTTTAAGTAACTAACAAACTGAACAAATAAAACTCTTTTATGAAATAAATTTATTTGCGTATCCATACAAATATGTTCCTAACATACAATACGCATTACTTCTTGCTCGCCAAGATTATACCGTCATATTTCTGTTGGAACCACTTCATGGCGTCTTCCTTGGTCAATCGATGAGGGAACCCAACTTTCCCTTGTTTCCTTCTTCTGTGAGCAACATTGAATCCTGGACGTCCCAAAACAACGTAAAAGTCTAATCCATAAATACCAATACTGGGGTCATATTTAATTCCCAGATCAATGTGTTCCTGGATACCAAACCCAAAGTTCCCAGACGCTAAAAGAGAGACATTAACTACATAATTAAATAAATGTGAGTCTACCTGAGAAGTTATCACGTCTCAATTCGTATTCTCGCACTTTTAACCCCCTTTCAAGGATTTCTTCGGCTTTAGCGCCGCGGACAGTGCAATGAACTGCGATTTTTTCATTACGTCTGATACCGAAGGACCTGACGGTGTACCTGGCTTTAGAGAACACGGGCTGTTGTCCGGTTAGTTGTTCTAACACCTGGAAGACTATAAAATTAGTGGAAATAGAAAAAAAATGCGATTATACCTTGGCGGCTCTTGTAAGTCTGTCACCGGATTCTCCAACGCAAATATTGAGACATAATTTGCGGATATGAAGATCCCGCATGCAGTTCTTCGATTTGTCTTTGACTTCCTTTTTTTCCTTCTTCGCAACCGGCTAAAAAACGAAAAAACAGTTTTGAGGTTATGTTGACAAACGTCAATATTTTGGGCCTGAGTGAACTGAATTGTGTAATTTGTTCTGTGATAAAGTTTGCACCTCTTTTTAACAAGCTAACTAAGACGCAAAACGGTTTCCGAAAGAGAAAATTACGAATTTTGACAACACATGTCGATGAACGTCATCCTACCCAAATATTCAAAAAATACCCATATCAGTGCATAAAACACACTTTTCACTCCACAAAAGAGAAGATTAACACAAGTTTGGTTCACCACAGACCCCGATGATTCAAGAAAACTCAAAAATATTGACCAAAAATAAGAAAACATACCGCCATTGCGAATCGAACAGTATAAAAGACAGCCGATAATGCAGAACTCTGTCAGTCTAATTCAGTGACTTTTGAGACGTGCAGTGGCAGCATTGTGTTGTCATGGTAACCTCTAAACATAATTTTTCGACTTGAAAATGGAATTAGATGAAGAAGAAGAGAAGAAAGATGAAGATTACGATCCTCAGATCACTTCCACGAATCCCACAGAACGGATTATGGCTCGCAGGATGCGAATACAGAGACGAGTCGACGCGCTTAAGAAGTAAGTAGGGCTAGTGCGCCTAAGAGTACTCACTTTTTTTTTTCACAGACAAAAAGAGCTGGAGGAGGCGCAAGAAGCCGCCGGCGACGACGCTACCATTCGGTCCGAGGACGAGAAAACCCCCATCGACTTACAAGTCGATAAAAGCATAGAACTTCTCGAGAGACTAATTTTAGAAGGGGAAGAACACGTTTCTAATGTGAGAGTAGCGACAGAAGCTCGTGAAGCGGATCGTCGTGAACGCGAAGGCTACGGCAAAGAAAAACTATTGAAACAACTAGAAGAAGAAGCGAACTCAGCCACAGCTAAGTTCAACGAAATTGCGGAGAAATGGACCGGCATTCTGAAATACAACGATCCTCTACACATTAACGAAGACATTCAAAGTCAGAAAGAAAGGTGCGAGGATCTCATCAAACAGAAAGATGAGATTATTGCGAATTTGAAAGAGAGGCTGAGGAAAGCGGAGATTGATTTTGCCATGGATCAAAGAAAGCAGATTGAGGATGTGAACACGATTGCTAAAAGGATTGAGCACCAAGTATTCTATCGTGGCTTTTGTTATCGATCTCATTACTGTTTTCTAGATTATCGTCATGCGAAAAAGCTACAGAGAAGAGTTACAAAAAGTGGAAGAAGTGATCTTAGCCGAGCGTCAACTTCTCATAGAAGCCAACAATAAGAAGTGGGATGAACTGTACAAAAAGCGCGACCAGGAGGAGAAGGACAACGCGGACTTAAGAAACGAAGACTACTGGAAGTACGTGCAAGACATGGATGATCTCCAGCGCGATTTTCTTGAGCTCTACCGTGAAACCAATATCAAACTAGAGAACCATTGCGATGAGCTACATAGAGAGCTTGAAAGAATAAAGAAAGACGCCATCATGAACAGCGAGAAGTTAGATTACAACTACCAAATACTCAAGAAACGAGAAGATGAGAACTTGATAATAAGATCGCAACAAAAGCGGCGGATCAATAAAATGCAAGACGTGATAAACTTGTTAAGGAAGAAGAACGATGCGTATCACAAAACCACAGTGGAGCAAATACATAAGTTAACGGACGAGATCAAGAAACTGAGTAAGAACATTCTGGATGTTGAGAAGAAAGCTGATCATGTAGCCGCAGTCAACGATGATAAGTTCAAGAAAATCTGGAACATGAACAAGAAACGAGCGGATGAGTTGTTTAAAAGAGTCCTGAGCATTGATAAAGTTCTGCATGAGCAACAACTGGGACTGATTTGGACAAGCCCGGAATACACTCTACCTCTAAAGTTGGGAAGTAGTTCATCCAAAACGGGGGTACTCTTTAGAAAAGAGAAAAGTAACACTGAAGATGCTCCCGATAACGTTGAAGAGACTAATGTCTACAAAAGAACAGTCGGACACATACTTCAGTTGATTGGTGACAAAGCTGGGTTCTTAGTTGAAGATCAGTTGAACGCTCTTTTAGAACCTTACTTAGAATACGAGAGAACATTGGTCAAAGTTGATAACATCTTTGAGGTAAATTCTCCGGTTGGAAATTTAAAACTACACTCTTTTTCCAGGCCTTCCATCTAAAAGATAGAACTGATATCGATCTTCTCTTTGAACATTTCCTTCCTTACATGTTCTGCCCCATTTGCAATGTCCCCACGCCTGAGAAGCCTCGAACCGACGATGACAGTTTGCACGACGGATCAAACGTGGATGTTAACCTACCAGACCTGACACTAAGTTGTACACTTCTTGTTGTTTTTTTGGAACTAACGTGTTTTTCTAGTAAAGGGTACTCACTCTACCGAAGGAGTAGATTTAGAGGTTACAAAGGTAGTGCTGGATAGCATAAATGAGGATGGTACTATGGTACAGTTTGGACCTTTTTCCGTCAAGATCTTCGATGACAACGTAACAGGAGAGTGCAAAGGAGTGGACAAATCCTATGAATTTAACTAGTCAGAATTCGGCTTTTTCTCAAATTTTAGTTGATTTTTTTTAGTTCTAGGGAAGTAGAAAGGTTATCTCTTCCTTCAGATAAACAACCAGTACTTGGATCATCTCTCCCGTGTCACTACCAGCATCCCTTAATGATAAGTTCTGTGTTCGTTTTGAAAGCTTTGAAAGAATTTCTAGGGAAGTACCACGTTCCTAAAGCAAGGTAAATTTGGAATTAGTGGATAATTTGTAGTAGATAATACTCAACTACGTTGTAGTATGCCGAATATGAACGAGCGTCTAGCTTATAAGAGAACGACGGCATCACGGGAAATGGCAGCGGCGGATATTCAGCTGTATTGGGAGAAATATCTAAGTCTTTTTCCAGCAGAAAGAGAGCAATTGTGGGATAGTCTTTTGGAAGGGTTGAAGCAGTACCATGAAATACTGAAAGGTTAGTTCTTTGGGTACGATTTTTTTTATTTGGACGGTGTTTTTTAGCACGAAAAATTGCGAGCGAAGAGGTGGGATCTCTAAGACGACAGAATGCTGATTTGAGAAGGGTTTTTGCTAATTATATTGAAAAGAAAGACATACCTTATTAAAATATTGTAAAAATAAAGTGTGTCGGTAGTCGAAGTCCGTAAGTATCAATATTATCCTATTCTAGAGCAAGCGACAGCACTGTGTTGTTGTGTTGTGTCGTTTTTTAAGTTCTTTTTGCAATTCCATAGTCTTCAAAACTTCAAAACGTTCTAAAAATTCTAAATATTTCGAAAATTGTAAAGATTTTAAAGATCCTAAGCTTGTCAACAATTTTAAAGATTTACGAGATTTTAACTGTCGACAAGGTTCGATTATTTAAGGGATTCTAAGCAAACCAAAGATTTTAAATTCTCTAAAGATTTGTAGGATTTCAAATATTTTAAAGGTTTTGTATATTTTTAAGATTACAACAAACGTAAAGGTTTTGAGCTTTTTAAATGTTCCCAACTTTTCTTAGATTTTTAAGTTTCAAGGATTCTAAAATTGCACAGATCCTAAACTCATCTTACACTTTCTGAAATTTCTAAAGATTCTAAGCTTTCTAAGATTTCCAAATATTTTAAACATTTCAAGGATTTCAAAGATTCTACAGATTTCCAAGATTCTATAGATTCTGAAAATTTGTAGGGTTTTGAGTTTCAAAATTTACAAATACTTTAAACATTTCAAAGATTTTAAAATTTCTAAAGATACTCAAAATTTCAATGACGAAGGTAAATCCAATGATTTTAAATATTTCAGATTTCAGAGATTTCTAGAATTACAAAGATTTTCAAACATTCTATTTTTTTTTTAATTTTCTAAAATTGCTAAGGTCGCTAAAGTTGCTAAAATTTTCATTGTGTTCAAATATGGTTAGATTTTTATACTTTCTAAAGTTTACAAATATTCTTAAAATTTAATCTTTTAAACCTTTTAAGGATTTCAAAGATTCTAAATATCTTCAAAATTCTCAAGATTCCAGTGACTTCAAAGTCTCACAGATTCAAAAGATTTCAAAATGATTTTGAAGATTCTAAACATTTCAAACATTTCAAAAGATTTTATGAATTTTAATGATTTTAAGCAAAACAATGCTTTTGAATACTCAAAAAATCCTGCAGCTTTCACAGATTCTAAAGATTGTAGAATTTCTGTGATTTTAACGGTTTTTAACATTTTAATCATACTAATGCTTGTAAAGATTTGCAAACGTTGATTATAAGGATTTAAAAAGATTCAAAAATTCTTAGGATCAAAGATTTTAAGCAATTCAATGATTTTAACTAGTCCAAAAGTTTTGGGATTTGAAAGATTCCTGGGATTTCAAGTATTTCAAAGATTCTTTAAATTTATAAGATTTTAAATATTTCAAATATCTCGAATGATATCTCGTGGATTCTTAGAATTTCAAGGATTATAAAGATTTCACAGAAAAAGTAAATTTGAATAATTTAAAAATGAGGGAAAATATAAATAAGTATCATAATATTAAAAGCTTGAATTTCAGAATAATAGGAATCCCAAATTAGCGGATTTTGTAATTTGAAATTAGGACTTATTAAAAATTCTTATATTCTAGTTTCAAATATAAAAAACTTGGAAGTTAGAAATTTAAACAAATTTAATTGCATTGTTTTGATAACTGTAATTGATAAACGATGCAAACGCTTATTATGATTCAAAATTGACTGTTTGTAAGGTGACTATTTGAAACAGAAAAAACGAATTTTGCATATCTCAACTTACCATGATTTAAATTCTAATAAGACGAGCATAATAAACTTAAAAATAAAAAAAAATATTAACGAATACTGGTGACATTATCTCTCGTTGCAAGAACACTTGGAAAAACCACCTGACCTGACATATCTATGTCAGAAAAGATTAACTACGTTTTACGGTTTGTTTATCTACTCTACTAATCAACATTGACTGATCTTCCTCCACTGTTTATTTCTTGTTCTTGTTTGCTTTACAATAAACTTTGAGATTAACAAACGTCACATTTATCTCCTCCTAAAACTGTTGTTGACGTTTAAAAATCACAAACGTGTCTATTATTATCGATGGCATAATTTATGAAAGTATTGTAGATGTGAGATACCCCAATCCTCATTTCGTAAACAAATTAAAATGCAAAAAACCCAGGACAAAAACTTTACAAACCTCCCATTATTATATTACATGTTGGAATCAACCACACATCTTGTAATAAATTATCGTCGACAAAATCCACTTTAAAGAAGACAAAATAATTAATCGTGTGTTACATAAGACGGAAAAAAAAAACAAAAAACTCATTTCGAAATCCGCCGATTTCACAATAAAAATCCGACAGTTCTTTAAACAGCATAATATGTTTAAACAATTATAAATTACATAAGGATATCAGTAGGCAGTGCTTTAATAAAACACGCCTCGAGTTGCTATTGGTCGAAGAACTTGCTTGAATTGAACATTCTTGATCGGAGACTGTTGATGGGAAATATTTCACAGACTCCTTTGATGTTACCAACTCACGGTCCGTCATTATATTATAACGAAGTGGGCTGCGATTGTCCTTTTTTGTTCATGTGGTCTTGTCTGCCCGACGCATTCTTCTTTGTTATTTGTACTGCATATATGGCTCTACGAATACGAATGTCATTTTCATGCCAATCACTATTGTACAAAAGTCCCTGTTTTTATTCTTAGCAATTTCGCAGTGTTAAAGTCGTCCTTTCGACGCTCCTTTCATAAATATTGATTTTCGAGCTAATATTTATCGAGCAGTTTCCTGTCAATGTCATTTCCGTTCATTATTATTTCTCACAAAAACTCACCAGTTTTAACACTTTTGATGCTTCCTAATTTTTTTTTCTTCCCAACGCTCCTTTATTTTAAGATTATCGACCTGGGTGGGACCGAAACGACATTGTTATCAATCATGAGATAAGAAAACCACCCAGACCGGCCCTGGCTTTGTCCTTCCGATGTTTGGCGATGAATTAGACCGGACGGCGTTTTGAGTTACGGTATTGTCAATAAAAGTGTTTATTTACTGGGGCTAAATAGGGGCTCCTTTGATAGGATCTAGATGCTTGAAACCGATACTTATTTTTAATTGGGGGGACAAGAAGTTTAGCGGCTGAAGATAACAATTTATTTTTGATAGTGGAAGTTAGTGCAAACAAAAAAATGGTTTGA
This sequence comes from Cynaeus angustus, assembly GCA_030157275.1. NCBI lineage: Eukaryota > Metazoa > Arthropoda > Insecta > Coleoptera > Tenebrionidae > Cynaeus > Cynaeus angustus. The sequence goes on from CM058064.1 coordinate 14,380,206, forward strand.
CATTTAGTTTCATGTAACAATTTAATTACATAATTAATTTTTAAGTTTAAGTACTCCAATTTTAAATCTGCTGATACTAAAGATTAGGTACACAGACTTTAATTTTTTTAAACATTTTTACACTTTTGTTCTCTGTTATGTTTTTTTTTTTAGATAATGCGTAGAATATTGAAGATTTGAGAGTTATTAAAAAAGTGAATAGTAAATTTTTGAAAGATTTTGATTTTAATTATGTTACAGAACGATTCCAAATACTCGTTCAGGATTTCAAGAATTCTAAAGACAAGAAACATTTTGAAAATTCCAAAGATTTTAGAATCATATAAATTATGGAAGTTTTTGAGATTTCGATGATTCTAAAAATTCTAGTAATTCTTACTCTTTAAAATATTCCAAAAGTTCTTATTTCAAGATTATTTTCCAAATATTTTAAAGATTTTTAAGATATAATTTTTTTAGAGATTTCGTGGATTTCAACATTCCGTAAATATTTTAAATGTCTTTGGGATTTTTAAGATGCAAAAGATTTCAGACATTTGTAGGATTTAGAACAATTACAATATTTCAAGGATTCTAAAATTTTTACAAATTCGATTTTTTTAAAATGTTTAAAGATTTCAAATAATCTCAAAATGTATAAGATTGTAGAACTCTTAATTATTCTAATGATTTTAACGATTTCGAAAAATTTCACGATTCCTAAAATTTTAAAGATTCCTAAAATTCTAAACATTACGAAATGGCTAAATTACGTTATTCTAAAGATTCCTAAAGTTTTTAAAATTCTCAACATTTTGAAAATTTCTAGAAGACGTATTTCTTGGATTCTAAGGATTTCTAAAGATTTTAAAACTATAAACGATTCCAGAATGCCAAGGATTTTAAAGATTTTTAGAATTTGTAAGGTTTGGAAAAATTGAAAGATTTTTAGGTTTTTGAGCATTTCAAGGACTACAAGGATTCTGAACATTCTAAAGATTTTTGGAACTCCAATGCTAATAATTCATAAAAATTTTAACAATTCAAAGATTTCAATTTATTTTAGGATTTCTGAGATTTAAAAGATTTCCACATGTGACATGTGAGGATTCTAAATATTCCAAAGACTGGAGAAATTTCGAGGATTTTAAAGAGATTTCAAAGATTAATAGAATGCTTAGAATTTCAAAAACGTTTTAAAGATTCCAATAATTTTAGGATTTCTAAGATTCAAGAGGTTTTAAAGATTTTTAACATTATAGGCATTCCAAGAATTCCAAATAATTCAAAGGTTTTATAGATTTCTACAGGTCCACGAATTGAAATAATTTAGAGATTCTACGATTTCAAAAATTTAAACATCACAAAATAGTTAAATTTTGTTATTATGAAGATTTTCATGAATTATCGCAAAGATTTCTAAAATTTCTAACAATTTCCAAGATTTTAAAGATCTTGACGATTTCTAGCATGCTTAGGATTTTAAAGATTTTTAGAATTTCTAAGGTTTACAAAGGATTTTAAGGTACTTAAGGATTTAAGGATTTCAAAGGTAACAAAAGCATCAATGATTTCAAAAATTTTTAGAATTACAAGGATTCTTAACATATTAAAGATTTTTGGAACTCCAAAGTTTTCTAAAATGCCAATGATGCCTAAAATTTTTAACAAATTAAAGATTTCAAATATTCTTAGGATTTCTGAGATTTAAAAGATTTCCACAATTGTAATCATTCTAAGGATTCCAAATGTTACAAAGACGAGAAATTTTTAGAATTTTAAAGATTTCTAGGATGCTAAGGATTTTAAAGGTTCTAATCATTTTAAAGATTTCAAATAATTTAAGGAATTTTAAGATTCAAGCGATTTTAAGGATTTCGGGGATTTTGGGCATTCCAAGGATATCAATTAATTCAAAGATTCGAAAGATTCGACTCTTAGAATTTCAAGAATTCGAAAGAGTTCAGAGATTCTGAGATTCTAAAGATTCTAAACATTTCAAATCTTCAAAAAAGATTTCTATGGTTCTGAGTGTTTCAAGGTTTTTAACGATTTTATGATTAGGAATTAGGATTCCAAAGATTTCTAAGATTAATAGAATTTTAAAGATTCCAAAGAATTCAGATTCCTAGAATGTGTGATTTTAAATATTGCATGGATTTTAAAAATTCTAAATATTCTTATGCTCCAAAGGATTTTAAATATTGCGGAAAGTTTTCTGAAACATTTTCAAAATACTTAAGAATTCAAGGACTTAAAAAATTACGTACATTTTTAAGGATTAGAAGATTCAAAGATTCTAGAATTTTAAGTGCTCTAAACTTTGCAAATATTTTAAAAGTGTTTATTTGGAGATTACAAAGACTCTTGGGATTTTCAAAGTTTCTAAAGGTTTCTAGAATTAAAAAAAATCAACAATTTCAATAATTTTAAGAGATCGTAAAATTTTCAAAATTTCTCGGAATTTCTAACATTAAAAAAAAAGTAACCTTAGCATTTTAAAGATTCCAAACATTTTAAAGATATAATAGATCCTAAGAAGTTCAAAGTTTTCAAACTTCAAAGTGTTTTAAGAATTTCAGCCATTTCGGAATACCAAAAATTTCTAGGATTTCGAGAATTTCAAAGAGATCAAAGATTCAAATTCCTATATTAAAAGATTACATTACAGATTACAGATTACATGTTTTTAAAATTCTAAAAATCCTCAAGATTTTGTAAATTTTGGAGATTTATAGTATGCCTAAGATTCGAAAGATTTTAAATCTAGGTATAGTTAGCAACAATTAATAAAATAAAATAAAATAAATAAAAAATCCTAAAGATCCCATGAGTTTAAAGACACTCTAGATTTCTAGGATTCTGAGGATTTTAAAGATTTCAATTTAAAGATTATAAAATTATTCGTGTTGTAAGGATATACAGGTTGCTGGAGTTCTTAAATTTTTGAAAATTTATCTATTGTGTAGGTAAATCAATTGATTTTGAATATTTAGTAGATTATTCATTTGCTAAATATCTACTTATACTAAAACAGGTCAGCGATTTTAAAAAATTATCATAAAAACTTGTATGGGTGCTGTAAATTTTAGATACTAAAGAATTTAAAATTGTAACAAATTCTTTCGATGCTAGTAATTTTTGGACAATAGTTATGTTTTCAATTCTGATTTTTTCAGTTTTTAAAGAGCTTAAAAAATTTTCAGATGACTGTTATAGATTTTTAGGATTCTAGAGATTCTCAAGTTTTCAAAAGCTTTAAAGTGTCTCCCCATTTTAGAAATTTTCTATTTCTTGTACCATATGCAAACGAGCCGAGAACTGCTTCCGAGCTCCATTTCGTACCTCTTTTCCAATGCCCCCGGCTCCGCCGCCACTTTCTCCACCTGAAAAGGCAAAAAAGTGAAATCTCCCATCAGCAACCTACCATCGCACGTGCTAATCACCAGTACAAAACAGTCGTCGTTAGTAGCATTGAGTTCGTTAATTTCGGACATTGTTGAAGAGCGAATCTTCGAATGGTCTTGGTGTAGAGAAGAAGCTCGCGCTCGTGGGGGGCACGCGGGCACGTGGGGGGCGCGGGATGTTCGGGGGCCGCAGACACTACTGTGCAGTTCCCACGCGACCAACACTGCGTGGAAGCGCTCGGTAAATGTTCACTACCCTACCCATAGACCTAAGTCGATGTAGAATGCCGATCAACAGCACTACCTGCGGACTTCTTCTCGATGATGATGACTGTTGCGTCATCACACGAAATGAACAGCAAGAGAAAGAGGAGATTTATTTTCAATCGAAATGAAATTATACACTTCTTCGGGACCGCCAAAGATTCAATCGGTGGTTAATAGAGCAGAATCGCACGAAATGATGGGAACGTGCAAAAAAAAAGATAAAGGAGAGAAAGAAGTGGGTAAAACTTTCTATGGCAACAATTGGATAATGAATGATAAATATTTGGGGAAAATTAAGAAATTATGATTTTCTCTCTTAAGTTTCTATAAATGCCACCGAACTACAATTTTAGAAAGTTTTCAAATTCAAGACTTTTAGAATTTTTGTCAATTTTATGAATTTGTAAAATTATGGGAATTTGTAAAACTTTCTAGGAAGACATTTTTGACTTTCTTTTTCCTTGACATCTGCTGATTTTAAAGAAAAAGAAGAATTTTTCGCCCATTCTAAACACAGATTTTGATTGTGAAAACTTTTAGAATTTTGTAGACCTGAAAAGTATTAATTTTTTGGAATTATTAAAAATAATGGTAAGCCAGTTTTAAAGACTTCCAAAAATTCTTACGATTTCTATAATTAAAAAAATTGAGACTTGAATTCTAGGCATTTCAAGAATTCCAAAAATTTTATAGATTTCTCGGAAGATTTCTAAGATTCTGAGATTTTGAAGATTCATCGAAATTTACGAATAAAATTTCCTAGGAAGTAAATACGATTTTAAATATTTCAGAAATTTTTAAGATTGGTCCAATTTGATAATTACAAAGATTTTAAAGAATTCTTAGAATTTCAAGATTCCAAATATTCCTAATTGTAAGATTCTGAATAATTTAAGTATTTTAAAATTTTACAGGATTTTTAGGATACCAAAGATTCTAAACAGTTTATCATTTTTTGGGTTTCTGTTATTTTAAAAATTTAAAAAAAATTTAGGACTCCTATCATTCCAAAAAAAAATAAGATTCAATCTATTCAAAGATTTTGAGGCGTTAAAATTTCCAATTATTTTAAAGATTCTAAAAATTTTACATATGATTTTAACCATTTTAATGATTACGATTCTAAAAATTTTTAGGATTTTAGAAAATTTTAAGATGTGTAACATTTTAAGGATTTTCAACTTTTTTTAGGATTTCTAGGCTTACGAGGATTGCAAATACTTCTAGGCTTCTAAAAATGTCAAGGATTCTAAGAATTCTAAAGTGAATAATCTATTAATTTAAAATTTTACGAATTACAAAAAATCTATAGAGTTTGACTATTTTAAAGACTTCAAAGATTCGAAAGATTGTATAGATGTCTAAAATTTTAAATATTTCAAAAAGATTTAAGTGTTTCAAATTTCTGGCGATTCAATGAATTGTTGAAACTTTTGAGATTTTAAAGATTTAAACAGCCTTAAAGATTTCAACTATTTCTAGTTTTTCTAGAATTCTCAAGATTCTTAAAATCACAAATCTTTTAAATTAATATTTTAAAATTCTTAGATTTCAAAATTTTTGGTGATTATAATTACTATAAAAATTTCTAAGCTTATGTAGTTCCAGGGCTTTCAGAAATTATAGAGATTCTAAAAATTCCAACACTTTGAGGTTTCAAATAGTCCAAAGAATAAAAAATAGATTAAAATCTAGAATTTCCAAAATTCGGAAAAAATGTAAGATTCTAATAATTCTAAATATTCCAAACATTTCAAAGGTTTTTAAATATTGCAAGAATCTTTTCTTTAGAACAATAAAAAAATATATTGTAATTTTTAACAATTTAAGATCTTGATTTTTTCTAAGTATTGTCTAAGGTTTATCTTTAAAATCTCTTACAGTTCCGAATAATCTTAGGATTTATTCGGACTGTCTGAATTTTGAAATATAAAATTTTCTAGGTTTTCTAGAATTTAAGTTCTATTAAATTCGACAAATATTTATAAGATTCGGAGGCTTCGATTTTAAAATATTCAAGATTTTAGAAATTCTGCAGATATTTGCAGGTTTTCTTATGTAATTGGAATTTTAAACATTTTGGGATCTTAAAACTGATTCAAAAAAGATTACAAAGATTCATCTGAAGATTCTTCAGATTTCAATAATTGCAAAGGTCTTAAACAAGATTTAAAGATTTTTATAATTCTAGGACAACAATTCCTACGATTCCTAGAATTTTAACAACTTTTAGGACTGTAAAATTTTCTTAGGTTTAAAGAATTTTCTAAGTAGTCCATTTTTTCCAATATATCACAAAGTTGGACCCACATTTTTCCATTGGGTCCAAATTAAATGATTATTTTTAATTATGACGATGTCAAATGTTTCGTAAATTTCTAGAATTTTAAAGATGATAAGAGCCTAAAAATTTTTTTTTGGGAAATTCTAAAGCTTTTAAATGCTTTAAAGATTCCTAGAGTTTCAAATTCAAGTATCCCAGTTTTTTCCAATATTTCACAGATTTGAACAATCCGGAGATTCCAATGAGTCTAATCAAAAAATTATCCTAATTATTTCAATGATTTTAAAGATTATTAAAGTATCGAAAATTTTAAAGATATGTAAGCATTCTAAAGACAGATTCTACATCTTTTCAAGATTTATAAGATTCAAAATATTTTTAAAATTCTAAAGCTTTTGAAGAATCCAGACCTCTGAGAGATTCTTTAGTTTTTTTTTAGTTTTAAAGGTCCAAATACACAATGACACATAGGAAAGTTTGACAAATTTTAATTAATTTTAATTAGAATTAATTTAATTAGAATGTAATTAATTTTAAAAATAGAACTTATTTGAAAGTTTAAAATTTAAAAAAAAGATCTTAGAGCAAGTTTCTTTTATAGACTATGTATCTGAAAATCCGAGCACTGTAGCCGCCTCAAATTTAACCTTTCGATCACTTCTTTCGTTTCGCCTTTGGTAATTTCTTCATCTCGTGGCGACTCCATTAAACCCGTTAGACATATTCCTTGCCAAGCAATTAGCCAGGGGTTAAACGTCTCATCCCGGGTCAGGTCAACGCCAAGAATTACATTTAGACCGAAGACAAGTTCATCAAGTGTTGACAATCCCATCATTGGAAAATACCGAAAAAAACTCGTTCCATCAAAATTTGGTCATCAGTGGGCCAGTGTTATAAATTAGAAACGTTTCATTATGCAAAACGGACACAAGTGCACCGTATAATGGTAAATTTACATCGAAATGTTGGTGATGCAAAGACGGAGACGATTGCGTGGGCTAGGAAATCTCTTCCTGAATCTTTGTAGGTGTGTTTTAGCGTGTGTGGCCGCATTGAACTAACCACCGCCGTAGATGGCCCCAACAAGACATTTAACTTGATGGGCGATGTCGTCAGATGGTGGTAAAAATGACGACGGGGATCATGAATGATGCTATTACAAGAGCTGTAACTATAGCTCTTGAGAATGGAGCTTTGGGCGAAGAAGTTTTTCCGGTGATAACGAAAATGAGGAGTCGACGAGATAAATTTTTTTATTTATTAATCTTTTAGATATCAACGCCTATTTTCTATATTTTTTTTTTGGTATCAAACCTGAAAACAAAAAAGATTCTAACAAATCCAACTACTTTAAATATTGTGAAAATTTTTTTTAGTTCAAATATTAGAAATTTTTAGGGTGCAATTTTTTTTCAAAGATTTTAAACATTATGGAGCTCTAAATATTTTCAGAGTTTTAAGAATGTCAAAGATTACAAAAATTTTGCAACGATTTCACAGATTTAAATGACTTTAAAAATTTTAGACTTTCTGTGGATTCTAGAGCCTTTTAAAATTCCCACAATTTTTAAAATTTCTAGGATTTTAAAGATTTCCAGTATTTCTATTCCAAATTCCAGAGATTTTAGAGATCTGGAGTTTTTAAAGATAATTGAAATTTTGAAAGATTTTAAAACTTCTAAATATTAATTTTTTTTAGAGTTTTAAGTTTTAAGAATGCCATAGATTCACAACATTTTAGAGATTCTAACCATTCGAAAGATTTCTGAACATTCTCAAAGAACTTAGTTTTTTAAACGTTTTCAGATTCGGGAGATTTTTCGAAAAATTTCATCGACACCTAAACATTTTTAGGATTTCAAAAATTCTAAAGATTTCAACCAATCTGAATATTTTAAAGATTTCTAGATTTCTTCAAGAAAGAATTCGAAAATTTTCTAGGATTTTTTAGTTTCCAAACATTTAAAAGGTTCTTTTGTTTTTTAAGGATTCCAAAGATTCTGGTTTAAAATTACATAAATTCTAAAAATGCCAGTTACTCTAAAAATTTGGAAGTTGTTCAAGATATAAAACAATCTAAATATTACAAAGATCTTGCAGATTCTAAAAATTTTAACAGCATTATAAGCCATAGACAGTTCGAAATCTCTCGAATTCTAGAATCATTAAAATTTTAAGAGAAATTTTAATCATTCCAAAAGTTCTAGAGCTTTTAATTGTTGTAATGTTTTCAAAGATTATGTAATTTTTAAAGCTTTGGAAAATTTTAGAGATTCTAAAGGTTCAATTTTTTTTTTGGGTTACAAATAATCGAAAAATTAAAAATTAGATTAGATTCTAGGATTCCCAAAATTCAGTTCTTACCATTCTAAACATTTATGACCTAAGATTCCGAAGGTTTCTATCATTGTAAAAATTTCAAAATTTCCATCTTTAAAGCAATCAAAATTTTTTGGATATAATTTTAGTTTGTATGTTTTATTCATATTTTTTTTAAACATAAAAAACAAGTAAAAATGTACAAAAATATTTGTACAATATTTAGAATGTTTATTACAAGATCTTTATTTTTTGATTTTCTCCAATATGTCAATAGGTTAATAAAATTGCGGGTCTAAAATTTTGAGTTTTAAAAAAGTTGAAACTACCAAATACTTTTGATTTTTGATTTATCTATTCGTATTTTTTAATTGTTATTTTACTTTAAATTCTTAAACAATCGAATAATTTTAAATTTACGGATTTCCAAAATTCTAGAGATTTTGTAGTCCTTTAAAGATTTTAACAATTTTGCGGAATTTTAGAACTTTTTGAAATCTAGGAATTCTAAACTTCTAACACATATAAATTTTCCTGAATATTTCTAGGTTTCCTAATATTTCAAGAATTTTAGAAGGTTCAAAGGTTTCAGATTCCACAGAAACTTTTAATAAATACAGAAAATTAAAAAAGTTTAGGTTTCTGAAAATCCCAAATATTTGTTTTGATCCTAAGACTTTTAATGTTTAAAGAATTTTAATTATTAATTAATTTAAAGATTCTAAAGATTCTAAAGTTTGAATTTTAATAATTTAATCATTTTTTTAATAATATTTAAATAGGTATTCTGTAAATTCTGGATATTTGAAAAATAATTAAAATTTTAAGATTTCCAGGATGCTCAAACTTTTCAAAGATTTTAAAATTCCTAAGCCTCCAGACGTTTTAAAAATTTTTTTTGTACACTTAAGACTAAATTTTTCAAAAATTTAAAAATTCAAAAATTCCTAGGATTTTGAGAAAAAGACTTGAAAGACTAAGGATTCCTAGGATTCCTAAGATTTCTAAGAATATATAGAATTTCAAGGATTCTAAAGAATTACAAGATTCGTAGGATGTGCGATTTTAAATTGTGCAGGGATTTAAAAAAATCTATACATTTTTATGCTCCTAAGGATTTTAAAAATTGCGAAACATTTTTAAAATCTCTAAGAATTCAAGGACTCAAAAAAATAGTCATTTTTTAAGAACTAGCGGATTCAAAGATTCCAGAATTCTAAATGTTTTAAAGTTTGCAAATATTTCAAGAGTGTTGGATTCTTGGGATATCCAAAGTTTCTAAAAGGTTCTAAAATTAAAAAAAATAAACAAAATATATATTTTCAAATTTCAAAACTTTCAGAGATTAGAACTATTCTAAAGATTTCTGACGATTCTCAATATTTATAAGGTCAAAAAGCTTTTGTGGATTTTAGCGTTTTTTAAACGTTCCCAGGATTTTGAAAGTTTTCATATTCAAAAAATTTCATCGATATTAAAAATTTTAAGGATTTTAAGAATTCCAAAAATTCTAAAGATTTCAAGCAATCCAAATATTTTAAAGTTTTAAAATTTTTGAACTATTTCAACTATTTTAGATTCTGTTATTTGAAAAATTCGGAAGAGTTCCAGAAATAGTCTAAGATTCTTATAAAGATCTTATACATTCTTAGGATTTCTAATATTCCGAGAATTTTAAATAATTTTTGCTTTTTGAGGGTGCCAAATATTCTAAAAACTCTCACGTCGCTGAAGATTAAAACCATTCCAAATAATTACAAAGATTTTTACAATTTTGGAGATTCTATAGATTCTAAAGAATTTACAGCTTTATAAAAATTTCTAAGATTTGAAAGTATTTAAGTAAATATTCTTATTCTATATATTGAAAGATTTCAATAGCTTTATAGGTTTCAAAGATTTCAAAGGTTTTAAAAACTTGAAACAGATTGAAATTTCATTTGCAAATATTATCATTTCCCAACTTCCTTTCGCAACAATTTCTGCGTATCCGTGCAGATTACTAAAACCCGAAAACAAAGGTCACAATTTACATGGATATAAGTAAATATTTATGTTAATTAACTGTCACAATATTTAACGGCAGGTACACAACCATCTCGTAAAGTAGGTGTAATAAATTTCTAAAATTAGTCTCAATTTGTCAACTGGGTGTAACTATTTATCACGGAGCGTTTCCAGAGAAGAAAATCGGTCTTTTTGAAAGAGAACTCGCCGCTAACTATACAACACCGCAAATACTGATAACGCAAGTATTTATTGCTTCAAAGACACGTCATAGACGGAACCACACATGAAGAAATTTGATCTCCGCCGGTTTAACTGCACCGAATTCGAAGAATTCCGTAGGCGCGGACGCTACTGAAGAATTCCGAGGCGGAAACGCGAATTCGAGGAAGATTAGATCTGTATCCGGGATTTTCAGAGAACCCGATGAGGTGGTTCTGATTCATGGCCCCAGCGGGGGGTTGACATCACGAAATGGAAACATAATTAGAAATAGGGACATAAATTTGAAGATCGAAACTCGCTTTGTTAATTAGGAGAGTACTCGATGAAATTTTGAAACGAAATCGAAATCATTTTCTTTCGCTCGCCGACCACCTCTTTCCTTCGTGTTAAAGGAGGGCAAACAGTGGCAATATTGGCTACCGTATGGGTGCTACCGCGCATTGGTCGTTGATATTTGAAGCACGCAGGCGCAACATACCCAGTAGCCAAAACGCGATGGCGTCAACAAAGCCACCGGACCAAGTCTGGAAAAATCCGGGCAACTTATCGAACAACAGTGCAGTCATCTGACCCATGACCCCGTGACGGGCGAGGCAAGGGCGCAGGCTACCAAGTCCCCGAGGGCTTTCCCAGCATTCCACCTACTCCACATCTCCCCTGAGGGAGCTCCCAAGCCACCAATGTTGCTGAGCTCGACGAGAACGCGAAGATCGACCATCGCTCTTTTTACTTTTTTTTTTTACTTACATTTTATTACGGTCGGGGAATTTTACTCTCGCTGAAATTTCGTCGCAAAAGGGAGATGCAAGGAAATGGAGAGGTTATCTGAAGGGAGTAAAAAATATTTAACATTCTGTATTTTTCGAAAGCTTTCACTTTCTCGAAGTACTAAAATTTACACAACTTACTTTTTTTAGATTTTTCAGGAAATTCAAACAGCTGGAAGGATTTATGAAGCTGTGATAATTAAAAACTGTAAATTTGGAAAATTGTAGAAGTAAGGATTGTGGATCGCGAAGCTTTTTAATTAAAACAATTTTTGAGGTTCACAAACTTTGAAAGAAATGTTTGTGATATTTATTTTATTTTAGATATTTAATATTTTAATATTTATCTGTTAATGATTTCAAAAACAAACAAAACTTGCAAATAATTCAAAATTTTAAGGCATTTTTACTAGTTTGCTTTGACAAAAATCTAATTTATTAAGGGAATTCTTCGTTTAAATTTTTCTAAAATATTTGTTTTTAGAGCTTCTAGAAATTTTGAAATATCTACGAAATTTTTTACATATCTGACACATCTTCTGATTTCTGCCATACTTCAATTTATTGATTTATTTCTTAGAATCATCATTTTTAGTTTACGTAGCGCACAAAACGGATAAAAATATTTCAAATGTTTTTTTAAGCTTTTAATTTTTTCTAAATTGTTCTAAATCTCAAACATTCGATACTCCTGGTTTTGCAAATTTCCCATATTTTCCCAATCTTGATTTTTTTTTTTTGATATTTTGAGCTTATCTTTAAAGGCTTTTCTCAATTCTTTGAGATTGTCAAAATTTTAAAATATAAAATTTCTTTTTTTTTTAATTTTAAGAATCAAAAGATTGTTACAATTTTAATTAATTCTAAGCTTTTTAGAATTATGCAGATAGTTGGACCTTTGAGGTTTTTTATGTATTTATTATTAGAAATTTTAAACAATTTGAGTTCTAAAAATTAAATTTGGAAAGACTACAAAAATTTTCAAACATTTTTGGGATCTCTACGATTTTTGATATTTTAACGATTTTAACCATTTCAGTGGTTTCCATGATTTTTAGAATTCTAAAGTTTCGATAAATATTTTAAAGATTTATAAGATTCTTAGGATTCCAACAGTTTTTAAGATGCCAAAGATTGTAAAGATTTCGAAATTTTAAAAATTTTAAACGTTTTTAGAATTCTAAGAGATTAACGATTTCAAAAATTTTTAAAAATTCCAGAAATTAGAATTTTGTGAATTCCTGAAATTTCAAAGATTTCAACTACCTAGTCTAAAGATTTCAAATATTTCAAAGGCTTCTAGAATCCTATATTTTAAAGAATATTCTAATTATTTTAATGACTTCATTCTAAGAATTTCAAATATTTCTAAGATTATAAGAATATTAAACATTCCAAAGATTCCAGAGATTATAAAGATTCTTAGGATTTTTAACATTTCTAAGATTTAAAATATTTCTAGGTTTCGAGGGTGCCAAAAAATCTACAGGGAATGAGATTCCTAAATTTTTAAAGATTTTAATTACTGTAAAGGTTCCAAGGTTTCCAAAATTTTTACAATTTTGAGAATACCAAAAATTTTAAAGATTTCAACCAACTCGAAAATTTTAAACATTTCGTTTGATACAGGTATTTCAATATTTTAAATTTTGCACACATTTCAAAGATTTCAAAGAATCTAATAATTTATAAGATTTTAAGAGTTTTAAAGATTTTCAAGATTCCAAAAATTTTAAAGACAAATTATTTTAAGCAATTTATTGACTCCGATGATTCCTAGGATTCGAAAAATTCTTAGAATTTTTAAAATTTTTAGAATGCTTAATATTTCAAAGATTTTAAACATTTCTAACTAACAGCTTTTAAAAGTTTCAAAGAGTGCAAAGATTTCTAGGTTTTCTAGGACTAAATATTTTTAAGATTCTAGAAATTTTAAAAATTTCAAATAAATAAAATTTTTAGAATAATTTAAAGATTTTGAGAAGAAAAGCTAGAATAGTTAAGAAAGATTTTATAATTTTAAAAAAAATAAATTTTTTACACATTATGGTGAGTGAGTATTTGTGTATTACAAAATTGGGCGAGTACCTAACTTGAGAAATTTGAGGTGAGCTAATTCTAAAATAATTCAATATTTCAAAAATTTTTCTAGAGCTTCCTCAGGGTGGAAAATAACTATCTAGTTTTACAAATTTTTTATTCTTTTAGATAGTTTTTTTTAATGTTCTGACATTTATTTTTAAATTTTGGTCCAAATTTTAAAACTTTGGATACTAAGATCTCGAATTTGACTTAGTTTTCGAAATTTTTCGAATTTTTGATATTTTTGAACAGTTTTAGCTTTCTTCAAAAGTTTCTATTGGTTTTTAAAGTTTTCAGAAAGTGTTTTTAATTTCGTGGTCGAAAGAAATTTTATAATAAAATTATTTGTACAATATCCGACGGAAGGATTACGAGCTCAGATTTAAGGCCAGAAATTGGGTTTGCATCAGGCTTAAGATGACCAAAATTGTTTATATTTAGAGGCAAGCAAGAAATTATTTATCGGAAAGACAAAATTTCTGAATTCGTGAAATTTTTTGAAATTTTGATGACAATTTGTTTAAAATTTAAATCGCAATTTTTGCTTCTGTTTGGTTAGTTAAAAGAAGCGTCATTCAAAATTCGTCTGAAAATAATCGATTAATCGATTTCTTTTTTTTCCAAGCAGTTGTCTGCCTGATTTAGCGTGGAAATTTCCCTTGCCCGAGCCAGTTTTCTTCGCACTTGTTTTGTTGTGACCGCAAGAATTTTATGTAAATTGCTTTTCACATTCCAGTAATGACCCATCTCTGTATTTTTATGAGTGATATGAAAAAATTTTCCTTATAAATTGATTGCCGCTCCGGCGTTAAAAATAGTAATTTTCGTCGCTACCGACTCGAACATTTCTCATTAAAATTTAATTTACATCTCGGATGTGACAGAATTTAATGCTTTGAAATTTATCGTACAAACCACAGTCGGCGTTTACAACTCTCGTAATAAATTAAAATGAAAAGCAAGAAATACACTTACGGTTCATCGTCGCGATTGTTACAATGCAGAAAATTTTCCCGACGCTCTCACTCGCGGTTAATAAATTAACCTCTTGAAGTTTCAACAACTACTTGTAATGAAATAATCCATAAAGTGCCGGTAGTCGTAATAAAAAGCACAACTTGTATGCAAAATGTAGCAATAATTAAGAATTGTGGAAAAGCGTAAATAAAAAAACCAGACACGAATTACGCATCGTCTCATTTTAAAAACTTAATCAAGGGACCGTCGCCGCCGCTGGTTCCTTATTGAAACTCGGGATAGAGTTGATTTTCCGTTGTTGTGCGTTTGACTTCTGGTTTAAGCGGATCCGCGGAGGTGAGCCTTATGCCAGGGCCTCTTAAGGGGGGTCCTCAGGTAGGTTGGACTTAGTAAGCTCCAGAAGGGGGGCAGAGGGGCACGAGGGAGCCCTGAGCTACACACTACTGCTAGGATCATTGGGCTACCATCTCTAGTTTGGTACAGAAGCAAAACTTAGAACTACTCCTGAAAGATTGTTGGCGAGTTTAATACCATCGCACCCATCATCAGCCTCGCATGGTCCAAGGTTAGTACCATTTTCTTTTAATTCTCGCGTTTTCGTGGTTTGTCGTCTAACGTTGCATCGAAATCTCCAGAAATTCCTCGGTTATTAACGTCCGATGTTACACCCGCCGTTACGCGTTACCGATCAAAAACTGTGATTGGTCGCCGGGCTGATCCGACGTTTAATTGGCCTCGCGGTACCCAGTAGCTCGCGATTGTTACGGCTACCGTATACCAATAAAACAACTCATATTATCCCCACCAAATCTTGTAACCAGTAGCGAGTCGGCGGGGTTGCTGTAAAACAGGTAGCTATCTAGAGCGTGCCGTGGGAACAGTGTTTCGCTTTTTTCGGTCCGAACTGTTTTTGCCAGGATGTGCCATTAAAGGCGCACCCTTTCGTATTGAATGTCACTGGAATGGACAATATAACGTGTATTTATGCTAATACGCCTCTGTACCCGCCCTTCATTGTTGAATCCCATTGATATTCACCATTGTTCCGATCAGATTTTTTTTATTTTGGGTGGATGCGAGCCACGAATCCACGATAAAAGGTTCTTGACTCTCACAATTTTTTACGAGGAAAGGTCACGAAAATTTTGATAGGTTTCAAAAAGGTCAGGTTTCACTATTCAAATTTTGATGACTTCAAATGAGTCTGGACTCAGTTTGCACCTGCTAAACTTTCAAAATTTATTGTTATGAAAATCTTGATAAGTTGCTAAAGTGGACAGCTGTGGAGATGGCACCTACGCGTTTACGTGGGTATTATAGTAGCGTGTTATTATGAGGTTTTTTGTTTGTTTGGAAATTAAAATATCAGATTTTTGGAAGGTTTTGTGCGTGGTGATGCGAGGACGGATTCAATGTTAAACTGGATAAAAATGGTAATATTCACAATTCTTGTTTCTTAACTTCAAAATCGAACAACTTGTTGCGCAAAAATCATTCTATCTAAATTGCTAATTTTAAGCCGAATTCAGTAGACATAACTTCGTTTTTAACGATTTTAGAAACCCACACTGAACTACTCAAAATTAATTTTAATATTATTTTGAAATTTTTGTTGTATTGTTGGTTGCATAGAGAAAATTATTCCACATGGTTTTACTTTAATCTCTTTGTTTATTAGTAGTTAGTTGACATATTGTAACAATTTGTTCACACCTTTAGTTTACAAAACCTGTCAGTATCAAAATTTTAGAAAGCTTTTACAAAACTCCCAAAATTATGAATCATGAAATATTTTTTCTTAAATAAACGTAGAAGCTAGTAAAAATGTCTAAAATATTTGTTTCTAGAGCTTTTGCAAATTGTTCCAATTTTTTTTTAAAGCTTAAAAATTTGAAATTCAAAATGTTTCAAACTTTAGTTTACGAACTCTTCATTTGGGAAGCTTCTAAATTTGTTAAAAGTGAGAGTAAATCTATGAAATTTGTTTTTTATTTTTAAAATTAGTAATTCTTGTGGACGCTGCTAAATAATATAAATTTTTGGATATTTTGTTTTCAATTCGTGAGTTTTTCTTGGATTTTCTGTTTTTTCTGGCGTTTAAACATCAAAAGCACAACTTTTAAAATTTGTGCTTTATCTTAAATTAATTTAATTCAGATCTAGTGTCCAAATATTAATTTCCAATTTAATTGAAGGTTGCCAATATTTACTTTAGTTTATTTTTTTTGCGTTTAATTTGTTTAGATCTTTTTGTACACTGCCTAGTAAAAATTTTACAAACTAAATTTTCAGTGGGTAACGTAAGAATTTTCTACCATTTTTTTTATTTCTCATGTTTTCTACGTTTTTAAGTCGTAATTTTTAAAATAAAAATTACTTTGCAAAACGTCACAATTAGTTTCATACATTCTCATCTTTTAAATTAGGATTTTTTTATTTACGTTTGTTTCCCAGCATCAAATAATTGTCCGTTTGGCTCTATCAGGTCAGGCCTCAAAATAATAAAATTTAAAAAAAGTCTTCTTTGGAATTAGCACAAAATTTAGGAAAATATGATTATTTTTTTATTTTTCTTGGTTTGCTTCTCTTGAACAAAATATGTTTTTATATTTAACCTCTTTGATTCTATAAATTTTTGATATTTTTTATAATTTTTAGATTGTTTGTACTGTCTAACATTAGATTTTCGTAGATTATTTAAATTTTAAAAAACTTAGTATTTTCTTATTTTATATATTCTTTAGACCGTTTGAATTCTTATTATTTTTGAATTTGTCGCATTTTCTAATTCTCCAGATTTTTTTTTAGGTATTTTTTTAAAGTTTCATGTATTATCTAAGCTTTTATTTTTTTGGTGTTTTCAATTTTTAATTCTAAAATATTTTACATTTGACAATTTAAATTCTTTACATTCTTGTGCTTTTTGCATTTTTTGAACGATTTTCTGGATTTTTTTAAACCTCTAGGTTTTATGAATTTTTTTTTGTCTCTCAAATTATTTGAATTTGAGTCGTTAATACTTTCTGGATATCTTTCGTATCTTTTGAAATTTCTGTAGATCTTTTAAAATTTTTAGAATATTCTTTAGATTCTGTAGATATTTAAATTTGTTCGTATGCCTGGTAGATTCGTCGGAATTAAAATTTTGTCGATTCTGTGGATTTTTCTATTTAGTAAAATTTCCTTTTCTTGAACAAAATAATTCTCTATATTACCTAATCCTATCAGATCTGTCTAGATTTTAAAAAATATTCGTAGAATTGTTAGATGTTTCAGAATTTTTTTGCTTCAATCAATTAATTTTATCCTAATTTTTTTAGTCCCTTCGTACTGTCTGTAGTCATTTTCGAATTCACTGATTAGATTTTTCGAAATCCCGAATTTGTCACATTTTCTGGATCCTTTAAGTTTTCAAGACTTTCGGTATTCCACACATTTCCAAATTCTTTCTAGAAGTTTTAAATTTTATGTGTTCTAAATTTCTTGTGTTTTTACATTTTCGAATTTCTATTTCTAGTTTTCTAAATTCTAAATTTCAATAGTGTTTAGATTTTCCGATTTTTTCTAGAATCTTCAGTTGTTATTTTTTTGTAATTTTTGTGTTATTTGTGTTTTTTTAGATCATTTAAATTCTTTAATTGGCTTTGAACAATTTGGATATCTTGCGTTCTCTTTATCTTTCTTATTTTTCGAGATCTTCTTTAAATTTCTAGTATACTTTAATTTTTTTTACTTCTATAAACTTTTACCGATTTTTTTGTCCTCTAGATTTTTAGTGTCTTCTGGATTCTATAGATTTCCAAATTCTGTGATTTTTTAAAATTTTTAATGAATTCCATTGTCGGATCTGAGTTTTTTGCATCCTTCGATTTTCAAAACTAAGATTTTTTTTAATTCTAAAAAAAATAATTGAGTTTTTTACTGAATCAGTGGTGTTATAAAATCTACAGTTTGATCCGAGCATTACAAAATTGCGGAAAATTTCAGAAACCACCAGCAATCCTTCGCTTCTAAAATTAGGCGAAAAACAACTCTCCAAAAAACTCTGATTCACAATTTTGACTAATTGTGGTCAACCACAAAGGACCAGTAGCTCGATTTCTCAGCTTTAGTCAAGACTGAATCAGCCAAAAAATCCTTAAAATTTGGACGTGCGTGTTCGTTTGTGTTGTTTATTTATGTTTCCTCTCCGAACCGCACAGAAGCAGTCAGTTTGCCGTCACGTCAGTATATAAATAAACATTTTTTGTCGTTATTGAGCGTAAAATTTCTCTGAAATCTTCATTCATGAAAAAGCTTGTTTGCTCAATGAGAAATCCGTCCGTTAGTCAGTTATAATTTTCCAGGTCGTGCCTCCAGCTGTGACACAATTTTATAAATTTGGCCAAAACTAAGCATCTCTCGATTTCTTGAATCACCGCGACATCAATTACTCACTAATCGGAATTCGTAAAATGTTTCATTAAGCCGAACCCACACCGTTGCGCCGGCTTTCCAACGATTTATGTTGTATAATTTTTCTGAATTTTAATGCAGATCTCGTCGGTAGGCTGGCGCACAAAATTCCAACACAATTTATCATAGAGATCGTCCATCATCATAAAGAGCAGAACCTTTCTATAACAATAACCAGTCAACACCGCCTTCTTTGATTCCCTTTCGAATGTTATCCGACAGATCGAAATGCCATCCTTGTCTTACGAAAACAACACGAGCGGTGAAACAAGGAGCGGAACATTTGCAAGTCATCGAATTATTAACATAAAGTAATTGTTGTCATTCCTTTTGACACATTCTTTAGGACGGCGGTTATCGGAGGATGAGGTTTGGGTTTAAGTTTCTTTTTCTGGTTATGTAAGAGAACACGGAGAATTTTTAGACACCGTGACCAAATTTATTGTTGTCTCGAGAGAGATTCGTCAAAGTCGAAAGAACGGTTTTAAAGAGATGACCTCGCTAAGAACAAGAGGATGCACAAAGTTCAAATTGGTGGTGGAAATTCCCTTTGAATAAGGATTTCGTTTTGTATCGATGACGCTTAATCTTACGTATGAAAAGAAAATACGATCAAAATATTTGCTAATGACGTTGTTTAACTATGACGAATGTTTGGATAATGATATCAGTGACGTAATGTTGGATAATAGAGATAGTTTTTAATTATCATTCAACGTGAAGAAATTATAATGTAAGTAATAGTTTTATTGAAATAGCAATCAAGTTCTGTGCGACCACCAATCAAAAATGCTAATGACAGCAATCCTCGTTGTTATCTCTTACAAAATGATAACAGTTTTTATATTATTGCTATCATCATGACATGACAGTTTTGAATAATTTTTTTTTGAAATTTTAACATTTTGAACAATAGAATAATCTTTAGTGTTATTATTGCTCACAACTTTTTATGCTGATAATGATCTGAAAATTTGATTTTCTCTTTATGACACTTTTTGTACTGATTAATTTATTTAGTCATTTTTTTATCATCTGTGCAACAAATTGGCTGACGTCAACATTGTAAGAACAATTTTGCTTTCCTGAAAGTGAAATGACAGCTTTAGAAGTTTTGTCAACAATTTGTCAATCTAAATTTTGTTTCGTTTGATAAGTATTGACAATATTAATATTATCAAAAAGTAATTAATTTTTAAACTAAACTTGTATCGTTGATGTCATTTATAAATAATTTGTAAAACAAAACAAGAATAGAAGTTTTTATCTGGCAATTTTGACGCCAGTTCAACAATTGATTATTTTTGCAAAATTTTTTTGTTGAACGTCAAAAAAATTCAACATGATCTGGTAATGAGAGTTTTTTTATGACTATTTAATTTTGCACAATAATATTGTTGTTAAAATAAAATATTAAAATTAAAAAGTTTAACAATATTTTTTTTTTATTTTGGCAACAAAATTTTTTTCAATTTTTCCTATTAACTAATTTAACAAAAAAAAAAGTTTTCCGCATATGAACATGTTTGCGTTTATATTTGCAACTGTCCGTGAAACTGAGCAATTAATAAATAGTATTTATTTTTGATAACGGCAGTTCAAAAATTGATCAAATATTGATTATAATTTTGATGTTAAACATAATACCAAAAATCTAGACTTTAAAATTTTAACTAAAAATTTGTAATAACAATATTTGTGTCGAATTTTCCAACAAGTTAATATTAATAACATCGATCAATTAAAATACCACTTTTAATAATTTTTGATTTTGACGAGGAAAATTTTTGCCGTTGTGGTTTTGACGTATTTTTCTTTCATTTTTGTGACAAGGAAAATTTAATTAATGTTACAGTCAAAACTAGAGCAATAATTACTATACTTATTAGAAAGTTAAATCTCAAATAACTTTTAAAATAAAATTTTTGCTCTCACAATATTTTTTTCTTTTTTTTAATAATAATTGTATTTTTACCATTGCTGCTTATTGTTCGATAAGAAAATTTTTTTGTATAAATTAATTGTAAATAAGTTTTCCAGTCGGGTTTTATTAATATTTCGTCGTTTTTCGGATGTAGAAGACTTAAAAAATTCAAAAATTTATTTGTAGATTAATTTTATTGTTATAATAATCAACAGTTAAAAATAATTTTTGTTTTGTTTTGGGAACGTCAGTTTTTTTCTTGATTTTTTTTGATAATTGTGTTACGTATGTTCAACAGAAAAGTTTAATTTTTGACACTTTTTTTGGTATGTTTTCGACAATGACAATTTCATTATTGGCTAGTTGAAGACATAAATTTTTCCATTACAATGAAACAAATTATCTTCTTTTCATTTTCTGACGTTGAAATGTTTAAAATGCGACGGTTAAAATAATAGAAGCAAGCATTGTATTTTTTTTATTTTTTTTTTATTTTTGACGGTTAAAGTTAGCAAAAGCAAGACTAGAAATAATGATCAACAATTAGTCGTTTTTGTACAACGAAAACTTGAAGCGAAATAACGTTAAAACGAAAAATACAGTAAATAAACAGAATAAATAATAATCATTTATTATTTTTTTTTTTTGATTTGATTTAATTTTTTTTTTGATGACCAAAAAACCTAAAATTCGAGGATTTTAGATTTTTAAATTACCTACCTTGAGATTCTAAAAGTTCGAGGTTTTAATATTCTTACATTAGATGCATGCAAAATGAAATTTTAGATCGGAATTTTTTAAAAGTTAGATTTAATTAAATTTAAATTACAATTAGAATTAAAAGTGTGGACTGCTATTTTGATGCTCTAATAAAAAATGACCAACATAACGTTATTTTTAGAACAAAAAGTTTTCTCTAGAACTTTTGCAAATGTTATTTGTGTTCAGAATTTCTTCGACAGTAAAAAGTTTATATATAAAGGAAAACTTGGAGGTCTTATTCTTCGATTTTCTCTGATAATGATAAATTTTTCACTACCAATTTTGCTGTTAAACTGAAAAATGTGGGAATATTACAAACATAAAATTTTGTTATCAGTGCAAATTTTTCTTGATTTTCTTTGATAATGGTTAACAAATGACAATTTTGCTGTTAAAAAGACAATAACGTGACAGATTCTCTTAATTTTTTGCCGTTGAAGTTTTGCGAATATCCAATTTAATAATTTTATCATTTATCAAATCGAAAATAATCTTGCTATTAATGAAGAAGTTAAATTTTGTTGGTAGAATTCTAAAAATGTCAGATTTTCTAAATTTTTTCAATAGTTTGTCGTTTTAATTTTAATGTTAATCAAAAAAGAAGAATAATTTTGTCATTTTTGTGTGTAAAGATAGTTTGGCTGTGGAATTGTGAAAACGACAGTTTTGTTAAAACGAGAAAACTACAAGAAAAAAATTGAAAATGGCTGAAAATTTTTTGTTAACCTAAATTGTAGGATTTTCCGTCGTCGTGTACTGGAAATAAAAAATAAATAGATTTATTGTAGTAAATAACGCAATGTAGGTAAATATCGCATTATAAGAAAGGTGTGTTGAAAAGCAAATGATGACAGCGTCAATATTTATGGCCCAATTAAAAAATGATACATGGAATGAATTGGCGTAAAATCGTCCCGAAATAAATCTCGAATTTAATATTATTAGTTTGTCCGTTTTAAATAATTTACGATGCATTTAAGTGCGTCAAATCGCGTTTTTATTAACACTATGTATATTTACTTTCGGAATAAGCCGCCCAACGCTGACAATTTGTCGCAATTGTGGTTAAAAGATTAAATTGCTCGGAAAAAATTTTTTATGACTCGAATCGTAAATCTGCCGGCAAGTGCCTAAATTTTATGTTTTTACGATCGAAAAAGGTGTCAGATATAAAAATAGCGTTGGTTCCATAATGTAATAATTACAAGTGTAGGAAAATAATTGCTACCACAATGGCGGTGGGTGCAAGTGGCGTTTCCGGCTCATTTACCGGTGACAAACACGTGTCTCATTTAGTATAGATTACAGTCGGCTAGATCGGCGGCAATTACACGCCAATATTCACTTACATATTACTGTTCGACTCGGAATTCTTACAAAACTGCAGGAGTGTCGTGTACTAATATGTAACGAAGGCGGCGGTCGTGCGAATGTAACAAGTAGGAGGGAAAATAACCTTTCACTCTTTGCCTGCAAAGACGCCACTCGATGGGCTCCCGATCCGCACCAACGCACTCTCCTGCTGCAGCAGGATCCCGATCAGTGAGTAATCGTCCGAATCTGTTGCAGGAACCTGCAAATTCCCAGCTAGGATTCACGTCTGTTCATCGCGCTGAGTAATAGGAACAGATAAGAATCAGACACGATGTTTGCGATAATACAGATTGACAACGACGTTAGTGGGCGCGAGTTCCGTAGAAAAATGCGCCCAAAGTACGAATTTATCTGCAAATACTGCCAGAGGAAGTTCACCAAGTCCTACAATTTGATGATCCACGAGAGGACCCACAAAAGTCCTGAATTGACCTTCAGTTGCGAGGTTTGTGGAAGAGGATTCAAGCGTCAGGACAACCTTAAACAACACAGGTACGAACCTTTCTTTAAGCTACTTCGTTTTTAAGACTAACATGAAAACGAAGTGGCTCTGTATATATTTATTTCATCGTTTAACTTTCTAATGTGTTGGTATTTTAGATGTAATCAATGCATATGGCGGTAAAGGGCTCCTGACCGAAGGGTAATCCGGCCCTGTCTTCTTTTATTGCAATGTAAGACTGTAACACTTTTATTACTAACACTTCGGGGCCTTTACTAACGCTTCTTTCAAAACAATAATGGTGATCGCGCACGTTTCGTTCTTTAATCATTTTTCGTTTTCAGGACAATACACTATTCTACCGCTCCGGACTACAGCTGTTTTTCAAGATGCTAAAACCACGGAAATCCACAGTATTCCCATATTTATTATGTTATTGCATGTTGTAAATATTTAGTTACTTTAAGTTGGTATTTATAAAATTCCGTTCGAACCAGACTACAATTCGTCTAGTCTAAAAAAAATTAACAATCAAATTGTCATTGTTAATAAGTGCAATCCTGATCGGTCTCATCGAGGCTCCGCTTTGTCCTAATTTTTATCTATAACGTACTAAACCTAATGTAAATGTCGTAGTTCTCTGAGTACTTTTTGCCCCGCAAAAACTACATCAGCGCTTTGTCTTAGTTAAGTTAGCTTTATATTTATTAACTAGAGCTTTATCATTAAAAACTTGAAAGAGTCCTGTGTTTTCTTCTCATCCTCGCTCATACGGAAATACCTCTCTTAAATCGTCTTCCTCGGGCTCTCGGTGGTTGGCAAACATGCAACGGTAGCTTTCACCGTTATTACATGTTTTCGTTACGAGATCGTGTATAACAAGGCTTTTCTTGATCACACGGTGCAATTTAACTAGTTAAGTCGATGGGAATATCGTCATTATCAGCGATTAGTGTTTTGTTGGCTCTTATTATCGGCGCATCCACCAAATTTTCCGATCGGAAAATACGCTATTTATTTATCGATAGTCATGATCGTGATTACGAGTTTTGCTTTTGACTCATCGATTTGAGTATCCGGTTTGGGGCCCAAGACGTTGTGAAATGACATCACTAACTCGTCGAAGATACTAATTTTATCTCGGAAAACAATGCTTTGCACGAATTTTACAGATGGTAAGTAAGTGTTTATTTTCTTGACATTTTCTTTGTTTATTTTATATAGCGGTTCACTTGGGAAAATCAATTGGAACGAATGAAATATTTCATGTTGGAAAAGTTAAGGTCACATCGTCGTTTTATCGTAAAAATAACATTTTTTTAACAAGTTTTATAAATTATAAATAATAATTAATCGTAATTCGAAAAATAAATCATACCTACCTACTGCAAGTCTATTGTTACTTTCAATAAATTGAGAGATGATTATAATTTCTCTAAACAAAAACAATGATCAACATTTTTAACATTTCTATTATTTCTTACAGTGTTTATTTACGGTTCCAAATTTTTTTTTTCTGCAGGTTTAATTTTTTATTATTAAGGTTTGGATTTTTTTAACTCGCTTTTAAAAAAAATATATTTAAATTTTTGTTCGCTTCTAATTTTTTTTAACTTTTCATTGCATACTTTTTTTAGGTTTGTCTGATTCATTCTTATTCTTAAACTGTTTAAAGTAAGGCTTCATTGAATATTTTTATTTATTTAATTTTTTAACAAGTTTTTAAAGTTCACCAGTTTTATTAATTTAGACTCATTTTTGAATTTGAATTTTTAAAATTTTAAATCCTCACACTCAGAAAATTTAGAAGTTAGTTTTTGAACAGTTTATAATTTGAATATGTTTTCTTTTTTATTTTTAAAAACTTTTTTTAGCTATTTCAAGTGTTTTGAGTTTAAGAATTATTACATATAAAAGAAAATTTGAGTTCGTTTAGTTTTTTCTAAAATACAAATTAAAATATAGAAACTTTTTTAGTTTTGAAGAAATTTGTTCATTTTTGAGCTCTGTTTCTAGGTATTTTATTTCCAAAAACAGATTTGTCGCTGATACCCTTAGTTTATGAATTTTTTGATTTTACTTTTGCCCAAATTTTTTTATTATTTTCGGACAAAGGTTTTATTTTGAAAACTTTTTCAGATTTTTAAAACTGAACTTAGTTATTTTATTAATTAACCAGTTTCTTAAGGTTTGTTTTACTGTTGAAATTTTTGAATTTATTTTTAGAAATTTGTACTTTTGAAATAAAGATTTTCTTTAAACTTTAAACTTTTAAGTAGTAGAATTTAGAGCTTTCTTCCAAACTCAGTTTTTAACTTTTTTTAGATTGAATTTTCAGGTTTGTCGTTTTTTTAAAAGTTTTGAATTAATTTTCAAGTTTCATCTAGAACATTAAAATTCTGGAAAAAAAACTTGCTTTTTAAGAAAATTGAAAGGTTTTTAAGAATTTTCAGATTTTTTTTTGTTACTCATCCTTCAGATTATTGGTTTTACAAAAAGACATAAAACATTTTTAAGTTTATTTTTAGCTCGCAGTACTTTGAGTGAAAGAAAAACTTTTTGACTTTGAAAAATTGGTACATTGAAATTTTTGAAATTAAACCAATCAATGAAATTAACCTCTTTTTTTTTGTTTTTAAGAAAGTTTAGAGTGCAAAATACAATAAACACAAATATAAGAAAAGTATAAAAAATAAATTTAAAAAAAAAAAATGAAAAATTCTATTAACGTTTAGTTTTTTGAATAATTTAGTTAGAATTTAGAAATAAAATGAACTAAAAAAAACTGCTCAAAAAATATAAAAAAAAACAATAATTAGGTACTTACCTAACAAGTTCGGAAACTTAATTTTCCCGCATGAGCACTTTGTTTGCAGCAGGACTGTAAGAAGTGCTGCATTTAGTGTGAATGCGGGAAAATTCTTTCCGAAAGAGTTAGGTACAATATTTTTTGTAACGATTATCGAATTAAAAAAAAATAGTTTTTTTTAATGGTGGGTTGGTAACATGATCTATCTACTGTAACTACCTACTAGATTTTTAAAATTTAAATCATCTGTCATATTTTTTTATTAACAAAAACTGTTAAAATGAGAGACAACGGTCCCCTCCCGAAACACAACAATGTGCCAAAGAGGCCGTTTCGTGTCTGCTGTCTGAAAAAAGTCGCGAGCGGTATGAAAGCACTTATCAAAAAATGATTGACTGGCGCCCTCAAAAAGTCGCAATACCAACCGTATAAGGCAAATATCCCTTGCTGCCAGCGGAAACTAAAAAACACCGGGGTGCGGGAAAACCGTTTTTTCGTGCCTCGGGAATAAGCGGAAAAAATCTGTTTCATTACGATGAGTACAAAAAATGTTTCAAAAACAACATTTAACAAGTTTTAAAACTTAAAATTAAAACCTGTCAATGAAGTTAAAATAGTAAAAAAAAAATGAATAAATTTATAAAACAAGAAATTTAAAATCACATCTAAAACAAAGACTGAAAAATCGAAAATATAAACTGAAAAGTTTGATAGTTTTTTATTTATCTACATTTTTCAGTATAATGTCTGTTTTTTAAGAAAATTTTGAATAAATAACTAAAACTTATTAATTTTAAATTATCAAATTTGTTCTTTTGTTTTTTTACATTTTAAAACTGAAAAACTGAAAATTTTAAAATCTTTAATTTCGCTAAAAGAGAAATGCCTCTTTCAATTCAAAGTTCTAAAAGTTGAAACTTCAATCTAAATTTCGGAAATAGAAACAAATTTAAGAAATATACAAAGCCGCTCAATATGAGAAAACTGAAAAATAAAAATATAAAAAAACAAAAGGTTAAAAAGTTAAGTTAAGGAAACCAAAAAACTCAAATTTTAAGAACTAAAATCGATACTGAAAAATAAACTGAAATAATTTGCTTTCATTAATAGCACCGATAAACCTGAAAAAATGTGCTAAACGAAAAAAATACAAGAACTGAAAAAATCTCAAAAGCTTAAAAATGCTGTAAAAGTAAACTAACCTGAAAAATATGCTGAACCTGAGAAGATGCTAGAAATGTTAACCTAAAACTTGAAAATGTACTAGAGCGTCTCTTAAAACTTAAAGCCATGCTAAACTTGAGAATTTGCTATAACGGACATTCTAAACCAGAAAGACCTGAAAAAAAAACAAGAAGTAGAAGGTTGGTACGAGGTTTTTTAGTTTTTTTAAGGACAAATTTTAGAGGAACAAGAGAAGGAACTCGAGAATAAAATTTCCATGGAATAATTTATTCACTTTTAAAATAAGTTTAAAAAAGTTTCTTTCTATTTATAGCTTGCCATTTTCTACAAGGATGTTCAAGATATTACTCATATTGGTAATCGAAGCTGTAGGTCATTTGCACCACGATTCTGTATATTTTTATGCCAAAGTCTAATTGTCTCAACGTAAATTGTGCTGAAGTCTTTCTGCAGTAACCGTGAAAATTAACAAACATCTCAATGAAGCGGTAAGTAAAACAAACTTAGATTAAATCAGAATGTGCATAGTCAGAGAAATGCGGATAATTATAATAGCAATAACAATAAAACCCGAGCGCACAATCAACATTCTTGAGTAATCCCAGTTCATTTCCACGTATCCACAATTAAAAATAATCCTCACATCAGACGCATGTTCTATTTTATTTATAACTCTTATTAATTGTGCATAGTCGATTACTAGTACGCTCAGATTGATCTCATAATTGCCAATCGCAATGACTTAATTCCCTGACATTCTCGTTCCAGCAAACAAACCCCAGAACCCTTCCCAGTGATAAATCGCGTGGTAAACGACTGTTAAAATTGCCCCCATCATCTCAACATCACGATCCGGAATGAAGTGTAGATCAGTTCCGCATTTTTAGCTAATTTCACGACGGTAGAACGAACCCGAACAGCCTCAAGGATCCCGAATTGTCTCCCGGCAATGTTCCAGTTCCCATCCCATCTCGTCACGAAGCGACCTTTCTTCGGATGGGACCCGGTCCAGGTTTCCGGGTTCGGGAAACATCCCGGAAAAGGAAGAAAGGATGTTGTTTGCTTTTTTAATGTTGGAGGTGGTAGTTGGCGGCGGGGGCGGCGGCACACGGCCGTCTCGTCACGAAAAGAGAAAGCGTGCGGGTGTGAGAATCTAGCGTGCGTTGGGTTCACAACAGTGCTGCCGCCCGGAGGCGATCGAATCACTCATCTCGTTCCATTCATTCGATCCGTGTACTACGTCATTCTCACGAGGAGGCAGAGGCGTACGTCAAGGGGGGAGAGGAAAAAGAGATATTTTGGTAATTGGAGTCGGATTAGAAAATCGGAGGCTAGAGAGCGACGGAACGAGATGTGTTACGAAATTTTTTAATCTTTACGACATACCGACGTTTAGGTTTCATTTTACACGTTTAGGTACACGTTTTTTTTTACTTATAGTCACTTTTTTTAAAACATTAAAAAAACATATAAATTAATGAAAATTAAACGTTTTTTCACTAATTTTAAAGTTTTTGCCTCGTTTGGTGCCTCAGATGTCAATGCGCTGAAATAATTATTAAATTAATTTGAATTTTTAATTTTGATTGCTGTTGTGTCAAATGATTTAGTTCTTAGCAAGAACTAGGTATATTTATTTATTCTGTTTAGTTTGTACTATCTTTGTTTTTTTTTTATTTTTAGGTTTTTTACTTTTAGTGTGTTGTCTGGTTTAAAAGGTTTTTTAGCCAGTTTAGCGTATTTTTCAGTTTTGACTCTTAAAAATATGTTTACTTTTAGTATTGTTTCAGATTTTAACGTGTTTTTCAGGTTTAACATGTTTTTTTTTGTCTTAACATATTATCAGACTTAGAGTGCTTAGGTTTAAGCAGATTTTACAAAATCATGTTTTTCAGGTTTTGTATGTTTTCCAGTTTTGGCATATTTTTCTGGTTTGCCTTAAATTTTAGAGATTTAAGAAGTTTGAAGAAATTTTTGGATTTTTTTTTTAGATTTTGTGTTTTAGTCTCGTTATATTGTTTGCGTTCGTTTGGTTTTTAATAAATGTTGTAAATTTTTGTTTTTTAGTTCATTTTTATGTTTTCATTTCATATTTCCAAACTTTGAACTTACGAGACAAAGATGCTTTTTGGTTTTTGTGAAATTTTAAAACTTTTATAAACTTTCTTTTTTGGCCATTTATAGATCATTTATAAATCTTTAAGTTTCGTTGCATTTTTAAAAATTGTAGCTTGTTTTAAGGTTTCCTAGGTTTTTCAGGTTTAGCAGGTTCTTCAGGTTTCAGCAATTTTTTTTAGTTTTAGTGTTTTACAGGTTTAAGAAGACTTTTTTGGTTTGTGATATTTTTCAGTTTGTATGTTTTCAATTTTAGGTTTTCACGTTGCCGACTTTGTTAATCCGTTTCATTTTTTACAAATCTTTTTCGTTTCAGTTTTTTCAACGTTTTTTTAATTTATTAATTAATATATTCACTTCAATTAATTTTTTGTTTTAATTTTAGCTTATGAGAGAAACTTTTATGTTTGTTGCGAAATTTTAGCTTTTTTCGTTTTATTTTTTGAGCAGATTTTTTCATTTTATTAATTAATACCGATTTCGGTTTCATATTCAAACTTTACAAGAGAGATTTTTGCTTTTAGAAAAATTAAAAATTTTTGAAAACATTTTGTTATATTTTTTTTCCATTTTCAAGTTTCTTTCCAATTTAGAGTATATCTGTTTTTAAAAATTCAAATTCTTTTGTTGGAATTGTTTAGCCATTTTAATATTGTGGTTTTATAAAAAAATTAAGAAATAAAAAACCAAAATTAAGAAATAGAAAATCAAAATTAAAAGACAAATTTTTAAGATACTGAAAACCAAAAACTAAACTCATTTGAAAAAATAAAAAAATTTTGAAAAAATAACCTATGCCAAAGAACTCCGAAATTCTACTCTTGTAAATTTTTAGGCTTTGTTAAATTGTTTCAACTTCCAAGGAATTTTTATGAGAGTTTTTCAGGCTTTCAGATTTTCAGTTTCAGAATTGTTGGTTTTATTGTTTACTCTGACTGATAATTTTCATGGCTGAAAAATTTTAACTTTTGGTTGGTTTTCAGCAAAAATTTTAAACAGATAAAAAATAGAGAAATAAAAAATCAAATCAGGGTCAGTTTAAATTCTCTTAAATACCAAAAAATGTGCTCAACAATTTGAATAAATAAAAACTCTTCTAACTGAAGAACCTGAAAATTTACATTTTTTAGGCATGTTTTTCAGAGTTTGCCGGACTTTTTCATAACCTCAGGTTTTAGTTTTAATAATTTTTAGCTGAGTTTTTTCAGGTTCATTCAGGTTTGTTTGTATATTAATTTTCAATTTGTTTTATTTATTTTCAGGTTTCAAAAATTTTAACGAAATTATTTGAAAAATAGTTAGCTTTTTGAACGTTTAGAATTCTTGTGTTTTTTTTTGGTCATTAAAAAAATAATTTAAGTATTCTGTTTTTTATTTTTCACCTCTATAGTTTTCCTAGTTATCACATCTTTTTCGAACAATAAATATTTTGTCATCTGTGACTGTTAATTTGTCAGGTGCGTAATTGAATCAAAAGTTCCAAAAATTTTTTAGTGGCTTTTAAACCGCCCCCAGTTTTTGATAATTTATGAACGAAATGATATTTTGATAGCTTTTCCAAAAACATTTGAGAGAAATCAATTAAACCTGTCAAAACAAAGTATGGTAATTTTGATGTAACCAGAAGTCTCCAAAAGTTTGAAGCACCTTTCCGTTTAACCTTTCGTCGTCGACTCGGCACATCTTCCTTTTTCTTTTTCTTTGGTTTTAGTGTCTGTCGCTTCTAAATGTGCACGTGCGTCGAGTGTCGCCGCCTCTTTGATGCCCCAGGACCGTTGACAATTCTTGTAAATTCCCATCCGCATCGAAGTGGTCGTTCGGAACGTGTTGAAGAGCCTCTGGCCATAACCCCCTGCGTTAAATTTAGTATTTGGTGGTAATAAAACGGCCATTAAACACTGATGTCTTTGAATAAAATATGACCTATTAAACCCGTGAACAATTTTAATATGGCCGAAATGATTTACAAAGTAACGCTTTTGACGACTGCTTTTACGATATTTACGTAAATAATTATGGTATAAACGTCCACATACTACTGGTATTTAAATAACAACTCCATAATTTATTGCATCTGCAGCCTATTAACATTTTGTTGCTATTGCTAGTAACAAGTAGCGCGATTTATCATTTGAAACAATTCAAATTCCACGGTTGCGAAATGGGAAATGCGATGTATTTAGAAATAATCATTTTAAAATGCATATTTCCGATCGAATGGGTTAGCGAGCATGGGCGTGCGGTGGGCGGGAGGACAATGGGACGTTGGGGTGTGACGGTCACGACATCTTGCGGTAAAATCGAAAGACCGCTCGGCAGTCGTGACAAATGTCAATGGTTTTATTGTCACCTGCTGATTTATCGGGCGATGGGCTGAACCATGAACCCAGATACTTAATACTATTCATAAAAATAGAGCAATTCTTTCAAGAATTGACATTTTATCATTTAGATTCGAAAAACCATTATCATAATTTATTTTTGATATCGCGACCAACATTATTTTCACCTATTCACTTCTTATCTCAGAATTTTAGTGCCTTTGTTTGTTTAACTTTTAAATTGATAGCGACTGCTTTTGAAACATATGGAGAGATGGCACTTTCATGTTAAAAGTTACGTTAAATTTTCCACTAAATTTTTAAGAAAAAATTTTGAAATAAATTACACAGACAGAATAAATCGAACTAATTTAGACTAAATCTGATTAAATTGAATTAAAGCCAAGCGAATTTGAACTAAATTATACTAAACTAAATTACTCTTCTTCAATAAATGTGAACTAGGATTCGTTAAATTTTAACATTTTAGCAGCACCAACTTTTTTTTAGCCTCAAATTAAATGAACCAGATTTACGACTAAACTTTAACTAGCACAAATTAATTCAAGTTGATTAAAATCTCTAACGCGGTTAAATTAAATGAGACTAAATAAACTAAATTTGTATAGATTAAATTAGCTAAAGTTTAAGTTAAATCCTACATACTAAATGGGACAGAATCAAACAATAATTATTGAACTCATTTAACTAAAGACAAAACTGACTAAACTAGTTTAAAAATTCTTAATTAGACTAAATCACCACAAAACTTGATCACAATTCAAACAGTTTGAACTAAATTTTGAGACTAAATCCATAAATTTCGTCTAAATACGCTTGTATTGGTAATTTGTAGCATTTAAAGCTAAATTTGTTTGAAAGAAACTAAAACCGACTAAATACTTGATGACTAAATTTGACTAAATTCAAATGATAAAAATTATAACTGCCTAGATTAGTTAAAAAAAAAGGGAATTGAACTCTAACCAAAGTTGACTAATTTGACTAAACATAAATAAAGTAATTTATTTGAAACGAGATTGATCTTAATTAATTTAGATAGCTCTTAATTCAACTAAAACCCTCAAAATGAAATAAATTTAGAATAGTTCAAACTAAATTTATTTTGAACTAAATGAGTCTCAGGCGAGATAATATGAACTAAACTAACCTTAAATGACTAAATTAAGCCAAATGAGGCTCATTTATTTAAATTATACTTAATCTGTATAAAACTGGTTAAAATAGTTTCAGTAAAGCTCAATTTGGTTAAATAACTTCGCTCTAAATCTAATTTTCGCTTTAAATTTTTGACTAAATTAAACAAGAGCAAACGAAATTATACCTACAAAATTAGACAAAGTTGACTAAAGCGAAATTAGTTAGACTCAACTGCTATAAATTTAAATAAATTATACTACTTAGTTAAAACAAGGTAAATTTCAAATGAGATAAAAGCAAACAAAATTAAGCTAAATAATTTAGTATTAACTAGACTAAATTACGCGAAACCAAATTAAATTTAAAAAGAATTAAAATTAAAATGACTTAACTAGTTCCGCTTTCGCTAAATCGCCGAAAATTATAACTAAATTAAATTGAAATAATTTAAACCACGTAAATTTTTAAGTAAATGAGGCGAGAACAGCTAAAACAGACTAAATTGACTAAATGCGAATCAAAATAAATGAAATTACGCTACTTAGTTCAGATCAGTCAAATTTTGAATTAAATTAAGCTAAACAATATTTACTAATTCCCCCTAACTCCTCGTATACTGAAAGAAATAGAAACTGAATGAATTAGTAAAAAAATAGATTAAGTAGATACAATTTAATTAAATCGGACAATTTTTATAATAGTACCGTCTAAATGGCACAAAAAATGAACTCGAGATAAATTAATTTTTAGACTAATTTGGGCAAAGAAACGAGTTTGAAATAAATTGGTCTAAACAGGTTTCCGCTTGACTAAATCGCCCTTAACCGAATTAATTCAAGGTAGTTCAAACTCAATAGACTGTGAATTTAATGAGTCTTGCTAAGCGAATTTAAACTAAACTAATCTAAAATGACTAAGTTAGTTCAAATGAGATTTATTTTAAATAAAATTTTTAAGCCGAAACAAAGATACTAAATTAGTATTGAATTTGAATAGACAAAATTGCTCTAAACTAAATTTAAGCGAATTGAAATAAATTTGACTACATTAACTTCTATTTGGTTAAATTTCACTACAGTGCTATTTATAGTAGGTAAATCTTAGTAATGAAATACGACTAGAATTGTAAATTGAAATAAAGCATACTTAGTAATTAGATTTTTAGTCATTTAAGTTTGAAATGAAATTGAATCAAACAAGCGAAATTAAACTAAAAAATAAATTAAATTTAATTAAATTTAAACTGACTTAGTTAGTCTCAGTTTGACTAAATCGTAGTAAATTATAAGTAAATTAAATGAGAATAATTTGAACCAAAGCAATTTTAAACTAAATGAAATAAAGGAATGTAAATAAAACTAAACTAGATTAAATTGACTAAATGAAATAAATACCACTCAAGAATAAAACAAAACGAACAGTTTTATAAGAATTACCATAAAAGATATAAAGAGTGAGAACAAGACATTTTGACTATAATTAGACTTAATTAGACTAAATTGTTAAATTAGTCTAAATAAGTCTCAAATTAAGCAAA
The DNA here is from genome assembly GCA_030157275.1 of Cynaeus angustus. NCBI lineage: Eukaryota > Metazoa > Arthropoda > Insecta > Coleoptera > Tenebrionidae > Cynaeus > Cynaeus angustus. The sequence continues at coordinate 14,414,606 of CM058064.1, forward strand.
TAAATATTAATTGTGGTTAACGAAATTAGTTCAAACTAAGACAAATGTAGATTAAATTTGAGAAAATCAGACCAAAGTAGATTAGTCTAAATGTAAGTCATTTAATAATACTGACAGGTATGTAATCTTCAAATCATAGTAAAATTACAGTAAGCAATTTGAACATTACTTTATTACACGTGATAATAGCGTTTTAACGCCGTGTTTATTGACAATGCTTGAGGATAAGACAAACGTAGAAAAAATTCTTAATGTATTAAAATTCCATCAATATAAATTTAAAAACAACACATCTCAATAATATTCAGGGTCAAAGTTTACAACCATTTTCAGGAGCTTTAAAATTAAAAAAAATATAAAGTTAGTCTTCATCACCAATTTTAGTGTTACTATTTTGACTAAAAAATATTACGTTGTTTTAGCTTTCCAACAAGCAACGGCACATCCACATTTGGTGTTTATGCAAATTCTTCGGTTCCAGCAAAACCGCAGTGGTCTATCAGCGGTCCACTGACCCCAAAGAGAAACTCCATTTTCCAGTAGTGATTTAAGGGTGTCGTATATCACTCGTGGTAGGCGTTTATTGTTAAAATTGTCGTCCACATTTGCCATGCTTTCTTTTTTGAATTGTTTTGATGGAATTGAGGCCACAACGATTGTGGTTTGAAAACCTCAGTCGACAATGTCAGGAAGCTACTTTCTGATTATTTTATGACTTTATTGAGAAACTTTTGTATTTGTTAGAGTACAAGGAAGTAGAATAACACCACGAATCGATGTGAAAATAAATAAGTGTTTGCCACCCACTGGCCCAAATGGGTTATTTTTGGAAGAAAAGTACCGCAGAATATTAAATGTTTTGAAGAAGTGACATTTTCACAATGGACCGAGATCATTCATGGGTTTAAATACTACCTGCTGAGGGTTTTGTGATTTTGTTTAGATGGTGCGCTACTGAACTTTGTGAAATGTGTCAAAAACAACTTAAAATTCTTCGGACCGTGGCTAATGTCCGAGTATTGGTAACTTGTGTCCGCCCATGTCAGGGTACAATAGCGGGTTTTCTAATTATAATCATCAAAAATGACAGGAGATCATTCGAGGGACAAAAAATGGGAATTTGACGGAGGCAGGGAGTTAGTTTAATAGCCGTTAATGAGATCTTCCTGATTTCGTAATTTGTTGTTCAAAAAGGTAAAAAAATTTTTTTAATTATTACCGGATTGGGGACATTGGCGATTTTAGAGCAAATACAGTTCTAATAATTAATATTTTTAAATAATTCTAGAAAATTTAGTCATGCTTATAGAAATAGGGTTTAGATAAAAGTGGATATTCAATTTAAAAGATGAACAGAGAAATTGTTGAGGTTTTAAAAAGTTTTTAAACTATTTTTAAAACCAAAGTGGACATCCTAAAAACCAAAGCATAAAAACTTAAAAATCGTCTTTTTCTACAAAATCCAAGCATTTTGGAATATTCTGGTTCTTTTGAAAATTGTATATATTTCGCAAAATTCTGCACTTTAAAACCGATAAAATTTTGATAATTCTAAAAGAAATTAGCAATTAGAAAAAGTAAAAATCTAGAAATTGTCTAGGTGTCATTTCTGAACATTTTAAAGATTTAGTGTATATTAAAAATCAATTCTTGAATACATGTTGCAAAATTTTGCATTCTAAAATATATTAAATTGTGAATAATTTATCGGAAAAAAATTGGCACGAAATACTCTAAGCTGCTTTTTGATACTAAAATTTATATTAAGATCTAAAAAATCCAAAAATTGAAAGATTAGCAGATGTTCCAAAAATTTAAACATTAGAATAACTTGTTAATGCTTGGAATAATTTTCAAAATCTCAAAAAAATAAATTTTTAAACTTTTCGAAATGTTTACAATTTTAGGATTCTTGTTCTAATGATTCTGCAGAAATTTTTCTTAATTTGGAAACTATGACAACTAGAATTTAACAATGAAATTATCTTATTTTAATTCTTGTTATCTTAAGATTTTGAAAAACTATTTATATGTATTTAAATTATTTTTTTACAGATTTTACATCACCTTTAGATCATTCGTCTCCTTTTTTTTACAAAATATAAGAATTTTGAAATATTCTGGACATTTTAGAAATTGTACATATTTCGCAAAATTTGCCCCCCTAAGAGTAATAAAATTCTGATAATTCTAAAAAAAATCCGAAAGATCAAAAAATAGATAAAATGAAACATTTAAATAATTCTAGCAATTAGAAAAAGTAAAAATCTAGAAATTGTTTAGATGTCATTTCTAGCTGAACATTTTAAAGATTTAGTGTATTTTAAAAATCAATTCTTGAATACATATTGCAAAATTTTGCATTCTAAAATATATTAAATTGTGAATAATTTATCGGAAAAAAAATTGGCACGAAATACTCTAAGCTGTTTTTGTAACTAAAAGTAATATTAAAATCTAAAAAATCCAAAAATTAAAAGATTCGCAGATGTTCCAAAAATTTAAACATTAGAATAACTTGTTAATGCTTGGAATAATTTTCAAAATCTCAAAAAAATAAATTTTTAAACTTTTCGAAATGTTTACAATTTTAGGATTCTTGATCTGATTCTGCAGAAATTTTTTTTAATTTGGAAACTACGACAACTAGAATTTAACAATGAAATTATCTTATTTTAATTCTTGTTATCTTAAGATTTTGAAAAAGTATTTATATGTATTTAAATTTTTTTTTTACAGATTTTACATCACCTTTAGATCATTCGTCTCATTTTTTACAAAATATAAGAATTTTAAAATATTCTGGACATTTTAGAAATTGTATACATTTCTCAAAATTCGGCTCTCTAAGAGGGATAAAATTCTGATGATTTAAAAAAAAATCCGAAAGATCAAAAAAATGGATAAAATGAAACATTTAAATAATTCTAGCAATTAAAAAAGTAAAAATCTAGAAATTGTCTGGTTGTCATTTCTAGCAGAACATTTTTAAGATTTTGTATATTTTAAAAATCGATTTTTGAGTACATATTTTCCAAAATTCTGCATTCTACATTTCATTAAATTTAATGATAATTAAAAGAATAAAAAAAAATAATTTGACAAGCAATTGCTTAAGCGGCTTTTTGTAACTAAAATTAATATTAAGATCTAAACAATCCAAAAATTGAAAAATTTGCAGATGTTGCAAAAATTTAAACATAAGAAGAACTTGTTAATGCTTGGAATAATTTTCAAAATCTTAGCAAAATTTAATTTTTAAGCTTTTCGAAATGTTTGCAATTCTAGGATTTTTATTCTTATAATTCTGCAAAATTTTTTATTAATTTGGAAACTACTGGGCAGATATGTTTTTTTAAAGGCTTGATATTTTTTTGCCACATCTAAAAAAGTTTAAATTTTTTTACATTAAATTATATTAATTATATTAAATTTCACAAAAGTTTCAAGTTTTTTGTTGTCGTAGGTTGGATTGTTTTTAAATAGTAATTTTTTTCAATTTTTCAGTTTTACTCCTTATAGATTTATTATTTTACCAGTAATAAAAAAATAGGATCCTAAATTACCACAATTTGTAAAAATCTTAAAGGATTTAACAATTTTGACAATTTTAAAATTATTTTCTTCTCTTTGATGTACAAAATTATATTGATTATTTAAATTTAATTTTTTTACTTGTTATTTTAAGATTTCGAAAAATTATTTATGTGTATGTAGAAATTTTTACAGATTTTGCAAAACCTCTGAATCATTCGGTTCAAAAAAATTTAAAAAATATTTAATTTGTAAAAAAGAAGGTTTTAAATTTTATAATTCTATAGAATTTTTGGCATTCTTGTTTCCAGCACCTTTTTGATTATTGAATTTGTTGCTGATATCTAAGAAAATATCTCTAACTGTAGAAATACTAAATTTAAAAAATTAAATTCTTGAAATTTTAAACTTATTAATAATTTTCTTATTTTTTGTTTTCAAGTTTCAATGAAAAAAAAAAAAAACATTTATTTTTAGAAATTTATAAATAAGTAGACAACTTTCTTGAAATGGAAGCTTTTAACAAAATTTATAGAGTAAAAATTTATAGAAATTTTAGTGTAGGTACTTCCGAATATCTGGCTTTGAAGATTTAGAGAAATTTACGAATTATAATAAGTCTAAAAATTTTAAAACCGTACAGTCTCAGAAACTTCTTTAAGATTATATTTTTTTCTAACATCAGATGAATATTGATTCTTTATTTTTCTTGCTGCTTTGGCGATTTTGGGGGTTCTAAAATTTTTTAAAAATTAGAAAAATTCAGGATTAGATTGATGGCTATTTAAGCATTTTTAATTTATTTAAAGATTCCAGATTTATGAAAGACAAAATGAAATTTTATTGTGGCGTGCTTTAAATTCTGAAATTAATAAAATTGGAAATTATAATCAATTTTACAATTTTTGGAGTAATTTTATCAAAATTTTAGTTTTTGTTACTTTTTACTTTTTGTTTTGTTTTTAAAAACTATTCTTGTAATTTTTAAAATTTTGAGAAATTTGAAACACTAGTTTAGATTCGATCAAACCTCGAAAAAAATAATTAAATTTTTTTAGTATTCTACAAAAGTTGATACTAAAATTAATCAAAATGGAAATGATGAAATTCTTTGCCATTGGTAGCCGCTTTTCTGGAGTAAAGAGTAAAAAACGGCGTGAAATGGGCTCGAAGCTCGTGAAAGCTGCAGCACCAGCTAGCGCCATCTCTTCTGTTCCCCCGTAACACGGCGAAAGACCAATTCCGGACGTGATCTGGTTGTTTCCATCTCCACCCTAAATAGATCTACCCAGAACCCAATTTAGGGCTCAAGTTCGGCGAACCCCGATTTTAACGTGTGTACGTTAGAAGCCAATTTAAGCAACAATAAAACAGTAATTTCGTGTTAGGGTTTCTAATATAAATTTTATCGTTTTATGGTTAAAATAAAACGCCTACGAGTTGTAACATAATAAAAACACGCTCTTTGTTTCAATTTAAACGCTCTATTATTCGAATGGTGAAAACGCATAAAATTTTATTGTCGAACTATTAATTTTAACTACCAAAAAAACCACCTCTCTAATTTACGGTAGAATTGTGAAAGAGTTGGTACTCTTACACAATACAGGCATCCGAATACGGTAATGGGTTCATTATCGCATGGGCGTGGTGAAAGCCCAACACAATTAATTTACCCCAAATGAGATTTTTCATGTTTGACATGAAGGCTGCTTCTAGAACAAAGAATTGATGGAGGAATCACAAAAAAAAGTCCAACGACTGAAAGTAATGGTTAAACTATAAATTAACAACGGTTTGCCGTAACGGAAACACAAAGTTTGTGGCTACCGTATTATTAAGTGCCCCTTTGACAGAGATTATGTTGCGGCTAACCTGCGGAAATAGCAACAGAGTTTCGAACTAGTATTTAAGTTAATTGCTGGAGACGCCGAAATGGCGCACAAAACAACGTCACGGGGGTTTCGATAATCGGATAATAATCATAAATTTATCTCCTGAGAAAATACACACACTATAAATAGATTTGTCTTTTCTACGTTTTTGTTACACAGATTTACAAAATTATCACTATCAATTAAGTTTTTTGGGATCCACACTTTGAAAAAAATTTAATTATGCATTATTTAGGTTGATTAAATTTTTTGAAATGTCTGTATTGTTGCTGTTTAATCTGACAGATTCTCTGGATATTTTAAATTCTACCTGCGACCATCTTTGAATGATTTTTTCTTATTTTCTTGATTTTAAATTTCTTAGAATTGAATTCTGGAGATTTTGAAATTTTTTTTTAATTTTTTTTTATGAATCTACTTCAAGAACTATTCTTCGTCACAACTCTACAAAACTTTCTATACGATATAAAAATAAGATACTTACTTGAAATTTCAGAAAGATTCAAAATTTAAAATTTCTTAAATTTTTTAAAATTATACTAAACAGAATTTTAGATTTTTTACATATTATGTCGAATTGTTTTATTTTTTCAGATATGCGGAAGCGGAAGCGTTTAGAATCTCTCTACGTTTATTTAAAAACAAATTAAACAGATCTACGTTTTTACTTTTTAATTTTAGGTATTTTCATTACAATTTTTTGTATTATTTGAATGTTTTATTTCTTCACTTTTGAAACTTTAAGAATTTTTTTTTCAATTTCCAAAATTCTACAAATTTTAGAATGTTAACAAACAAAAATCTCAAAAACTTGTAAAAAATGATATAGTTTTGATTTTTTGCATGCTTCCTAATATTTTTTTAAATATGCATTTTTTGAATTATAAATGGAGAAAAAACTTTTTTGATAATTTTTTTTCAATTTCAAAACTTGAAAAATTTCTCAAAAAATTACAAAATGTAAAATTTAAAAATAAACGTACGATTGTTCAGGTAAAAAACAGATTTCAAAATATTACAGTCTTTAAATAAATTAATAATAAGTAAACTCTCTAATTTAAGCAGTGCAAAACTGAACAAAACTCTTTATAGAATAGAAAAATAATTTTTTTAAAATTGCTAAAGTTTCATAAAGTTTAAAGATTCCATGAAATTTTTAAAATTATACTCAGCAGAATTTTAGATTTTTTTACGTCAAATTGTTTTATTTTTTTCAAGAAACTTTAAAAAAAAATGAAACTTGATAGATTTTTAAAATGCAAAATATGTTTAATTTTTAAAATATGCTAAATTTTTAAAGGGTTCAGAATTTTTTTAGATTTATTCAAAAATGAACCAAACTATGTTTGTCATAATGTTTATTCCAATTTTTTGAATTATTTTAAAGTTTTAATTTTAAATTTTTGGATTTTTAAACGTTATCTTACAAAATTTCTAAAATTATACAAAATTTTCTTACTTATTGTATTATTTATTTCGAATGTAAAATTTGACCAAAATTGTAATATTTTTAAAACGTGCAAAATATTAAAATCTTTGAGAAAGTTATATAATTTTAATTTTTTGACTGTTTCCTTCTATTTATTTTTTTTAAATATGCATTTTTGAACTAGTAATGTACAAATTTCTTTTTTGATTTATTTTTTTTTCAATTTTATAAATTGAAACATTTTTCAAAAAAGTACAAAATTAAATGAAATTTTTGAAAGTAGAATTTTTGTCCAGAATTTTTTTAATTTTAAAAATAGACGTCCGGTATTTTTAAAAAATACAAAATTTAAAATGTTTTAAAGTTCTTAAATAAATTCGTACTAAAATATGGGTCAAATCTAACGTCAGATTTCCAAAAACTATCAATTTTTTTAAAACTTTATAATTATAATTTCTTAGTCTTACAGTTTTTACTGTACTCTAAAATTTTAATTAATCTAAAAAAAAAATTCTACGTATCTATAAAATTAAAAAATTATATTCCTGAAATTGAATAAATACTTAAAATTTACAAAATTCTAAATTCTTCAAGAACTAATACTAATTTAATATTATACTTACTTTCTATAATTTGTAGTATGTAATAGTAATTTTTGTTTTTTTAAATCTCATTTTATTAGTTTCTATTGTTAAAATAATTGTAAAATTTGTAAAATTTTAAATCGCTGTTATATCATTAACAAGAATTTCTGAAAAAATAACCACGTTCACATTTTTTTTAAATAACCAATTTCTAAATTTTACTTTGAGATTCTAAAACTTATTAATTTTGTTTCAATTTTTTGAATTTTCAAGAATTTTTTTCACAACTTTATAAAATGTAGAAATTTGCAAACTATGCATTCGTAAAATTTGCAAAATCTCAAAAATGTCTAGAATTGTTTGAATTTTTGCAAAACTAGGAGTTTTTTAATTTATAAAAGTTTACTTTAATTTTATTTTTTTATTCTTATGTAGTACTTTAACTTATAAAAAAGCCCAGTTTTATAATATTTCCAAAACTTTGTTTTTTTTTCCAATTTACAAAATGTCTTCGTTTTGTAGGCCTTTTTTTTAAATTTTCAGAATTTTATTCTATCTAAACTTTTTCAAATTTATTCAAAATTCTGATATTTTTAACAAAATTTAGAGATTTCTCAGTTTTCATGTTTTTCATTTTTACCATAGTTATTTTTATTAAAAAAACGTCTAATTATTCATTTTTTCATTTAATCTTTCGGCTCACTTCTTTAGGCATCCTAAAATTTGATCCAAGCTTTTGCAAAATTTATACGATTTCTCAAATGTGCAAAAATTCCAAGTTTTTGTATTTTGATTTTTGGAACACTTCAAAAACTTATAAATCATAAAAAATGCTTTTGATTGCTTATATGTATTGAATTCTTCAATTTATCTAAATTTTCTAGATTTCGAGATTTTGAGATGCTTCGATTCATGTGATTTTTAGATAATTTTTTTGAATTTCGATATTTTTGTATTGCCATATATGCCATTTTGTGCTTTTTTAAATTTGTATATTTTTTACAGCGCTTTTTGTAGATTTTTAAAATTTAGCAATTACTGTGAAAATCTCGACGAATGGTAATAAAAATGAAGGGTATTTCAATAATATGCAAATATGCAAAATCATAGAGCAATTTTAAGGATAAAGTATTGGACCCACAAACTGGAAATAAGAGAAATCTAATAAAATTCTAGACAATTAAAAGAGTCTAAAGAAACCAAGAAATATGAAGAGTACTAAAAGTCTAAAAATGGAAAGAATCAAATGAACTGAAGAAGTCAAACAATCTATCAGAAAATTGCAGCAAAATATAGAAATATGAAGAACTCAAAAAATCAAATATTTTCAAAGTATGTAGTGAGTATACAGAGTCAAAAAATATATAAAAATCTATAGAATTTAGAGGATGTTAAATTTAAAAAATCTTAGCCACTTACAAAAGCACTGGCTAACCCACACATCAAAAATTGCGTTTCGGAGCAAAGCTACCATCATCATGAATAAACTAGTCTGATGATGGTAGGTTTGTTGCCGAAACGTGCGTCTCTGACAATTTTTGGTGTGTACGTTACCGAGTGCTTTTGTAGTGTCGTGAACACCAAGTAAGTAAAATCCAAGAAAATTAATTGAAGAATCTAAGCAAGCCCATCCAAAAAATCTAAGTAAGTTTTTGAAGAATAAATTGGCTAAAAAATCCAAAAACTCAAAGGAATACGAAAAAACCAAAGAAAAAAATTAATTAAATGTTGTATTACATATCTTGCATCTTTGGTGTAGATATTACGAGCATATTCCTTTCTAGAACGAAGAAGATTAGAACCGAGGAGGGCAAAAAAAGAATGTCGTCCGAATTTATTCGGCTGTTGGTGTTTTTCTTGTATCTCGATAAATAAACTCCGCAAAACAATCCGGTATCAAATTTCTCGGTTTGGATATCGAAGCATCTACCCAAATCCACGGTCGTGTTGGTCTGTGCTTCCAATTAGAGTATCATCTCGGCGTCGAATATCTCCGGACCGGCGGTACCATCTCAAGGGTTTCGCTTTCTCCCGTTCGTGCACGTGTTATAAAGACGTGTATCAATTCTGGTCATGGGCGACGACTATAAACGTCGTCACCAAGTCTGGGCGACCACACGCGCGAACATATAAAAATAACCCAGCGATGTATCTCGGACCTTTACAACTTAACTGGCCCTTGTCGTACGTCCAAGCAGAGTAATGTCGCAAGAAGAGCCCGAAACGTCGACGATATAAACGATGTTAACGATTTTAACACCTATTAATGCGGCGCAATACAATGCGATATGAAAATTCAATCAATCACCGGCAGAATGCGCGGAATTCGTACACCTGCCAGAGGTAATCACATAATCAAATACAAGGCTAACTCGATAACAATACGGGCATTTAGGTGCTCGTGTCCCCTGCGGCTCTTCAGGACCACAATGGCCGTTAATGGACGGACTTCACACTGTTTTAGAAATGTGCCCATTCATTCGGCACCGAGAGCGCCATTGTCTGGTACTAAATGCTACACTGTTTTCGGCGGGCCGGATTTTTGGAATTTTCTCGACCGCCACATCAATGGCTGGTTAATAAATTAAACTCGAGGAACTCAAATTTCGAGTCATTGCTATAAGCAGGTGTTAGCGCTGAAAAGCTCGGAATTCTCCAGTTTACCTACTCATTGATTTTTTTTTAGTTCCCAAAATAGAAACCCCTTAAAAAATGCAAAATTTGAAAGTTTTTTGCAACATTCAATTTCTTTAAAATTCACTCCCAAATATCTTAGGCGTTAGTGACATTAAATTTAAGAGATTTTTAATGAATTCACTGGTGATCTTATACGGATTGAGTATAACTTTAACAAATTTATGGCCACGTACAGATTTTGGTCATTTAAAAAAAAAATTGAAATTTTTTGGTTAAATCTAACAATCGAAGAAGCTGACCAAAGTAATTTATGGGCATTGAATGTAACTAACAATCTTAGCATCCTATGTAACATATTGATTTCTGCCGTTTCTTTGAGCCCTAATATTCAACAGCGTTTTGTATTAAAAAAAAATATTCAAATTTAGATGAGTCTGATATTGATCGAATTACCGCACCACAATCTATAAGTATGGTAAATTTTATTTTAACAGAAACAATTTTTTATAAATCCAAGAACTTTCCTTAAAGTCAAATTTTTTTAGTTAATTTGAAACAAAATTTGAAATTTTCGGAAGTGAAAATTAACAAGATCTTTTTTTTGTATTTGAGATCTTATCATTTCCGTGAAAAAAATGTTTTTTTCTAGTTTCAAAAAAAAAGAAGCTTCAAAAATGAAGATACAAAATTGTAAGCAATTATATAAGCTAATTTTATGTTCATTGAATGTAACTTTAACAATTTATGACTGTATATGAATTTCCGTCCTTTGTTTGGGCTCTCATATTCAACAGAATTTTATTATATATATCAACTGAAGAACTGTATCAAAATCTATAAGTACGCAAAATTTCATTTTTAACGAAGTAATTTTTGAGACGATCTAAGAGATAATTTTATCCAATTTAGGCAAAATTTAAAATTTTTGAATTGGAGGACAAACGAGCTCAAATTTGTACTATCTGGGGGCTCAAAATTCTCTCGTTCACTCATTTACACGTTTTTTTTTTATTTATATATACTTAAACAATTTATGGCCCGATATAGAATTTAGTTATTTCCTTGAGGTCTCATATTCAGAGGCGTATTTCATAAGGAAAATTTAGTTAAATCTGCTGAAAGCTAGTAGCAATCGAAAGATCGCATCAGAATCTATAAGTCTCTAAATTTTATTACAGTGGGTGTAGTATTTTAAAAAACATAAGGATATATGTAAATCCAAATTAGATTTTTTTTTTCAGTTATCAGCTGAGTATACATTTTGATTGATTGCAACTTCAAAAGTAATAGTCGTACGTGAGACCTTTCAAAATTTTAATTGCCAATATCTCAAAAATTAATAACCGTAATGTACCGTAATAAAAGTAACTTGAATGATTCCACATAAATTTTTGGCATTTTTTTGGACCTGCATATTCAACAGCATTTTTTTTTAAAGAAAATTAACGTTTGAAATTTGCGAAATAAAATCTAAAGAAGACCAAATTTTTAGTATTTAAGAGCTCAGAATTTCCAATTTATTTATCTTTGATATTTTTTCTACTTACGAAATTGTGTGGACTCAGGAAATGTATAAACAGAAAACTTACTAAAGCAACTCTTTGAATTTTCAACCTTAGAAAATAATAGAATTAGAAAAAAGCTGAACGCGCGTTAAATTTTACTGAAAATTTTGTGTAATTTAAAGTCAAATTTATAATTTTGTTTAATTCTATATTCTCGAATTATTTTTGACCCTGTAATTATAAAATTCAGTCATTTTCTTGAGGTCTCACATTTTAACACATCTCACAAATTTAACTCCATAAATGTGGTTAAATTTAGTACTAATGGAAAAAATGCATTAAAATCAACAGGTATGTTAAATTTAATTACAATGGGTGTAGTATTTTATAAAATATATAAACATATGTAAATGCAAATTACACTGCTTTCAGATTTTTTCACTAAGTATAAATTTTAATTGATGGAAATTTTAAAACAATCGTGCACACTGAATTCCACGAAAAAATTTTCGGAAAACAAGACCAAATTTTTACCGATTGACGTTAAATTAAACAATTTACATTTATAATTGAAAATTAATTTTATATTACTTTAATGTAACATAAACAATTTATGACCCTATTTCCTTTTTTTTGGAGTTCACATTCAACAGCTTTTTTGTGATTTTTTTTTATTTAAATTAGTTTGAGTCAGATATCAGTCGAAAGGCCGTGTCGAAATCTATAAGTATCCTAAATTTTATTTCAATGAGAGTAATTTTTAAAATGATCGAAGATAATTTTTAAAAGTCAAAATTAGTTAAATTAAAGCGAAATGTAAAATTTTCGAAATGGAAGGCAAATAAAACCAAATTTTTGTATTTAGAGTTATTTACTCATTTTTAATTAATGTAAAGCTTTTAAAAATGTGAAATCCAAAGTTTTGGGATTTTTATTTGCAAACCAAATTTTTTTTAAAGTATACAGATGTTAGATTTGACGGAAGTTTTCATTGAAAAAAATAGTTAAATCCACTTAAATTTGCTAGCAATTGAAAGAGCTGATCAAAATCCATAAGTAGATATGCCAAATTTAATTCTAATTGAAGCAGTATTCGAGAAAATGTAAAAATGATCTACTCTGAAAGTAAAAATTGTTTACTCAAATTGAGACAAAATTTAAAGAAGATAACTAGTACCAAATTCGTCGTATTTCAGAATTCTACAGTTTACTCTTTTTTGTTTTAAAAACAGAAGGCCCCGGAAAATAAAAATCAAAAAACGTGGTAGTTACATTGCTTAATGCAATTTGAAATATTTCAATCGTCAATATCTCAGAAACTAATAGTTCTTTTTACAATTTGGACACATCGTTGAATTTCACTTAAAATTCTGCAAAATCCAAAGCTAATTTTAATCTTAATTTAATGTAACTTGAACATTTTTTTTTTGTGCTGATATTATTTTTTTTGTGTTAATATAATGTATTTAAATTAGATCTAGCTTGGTATCAGTCTAAATACCGTATCGAAATTTAAAATTATTATGATTATAAAAATCAAAATTGTTCAGGTACAGCTAGCCAAATTTGAAATTTCCGAAATGGAAGTCAAACACAACCAAATTTTTGTATTTAAAAGCTCAGAATTCTCTCGTTTACTCGAAAATGTCAGGCTTCTGAAAATGCGAAATCAAAAATCTTAAAAAGTTTTTATTTTTGAAATCGTAATCGCAAATATCTCAAAAACTAATAGCCGCTGGTAAAAAATGAACAGACTATTGTAATTCTGAATAATTCACGGTAAATTTTATATAGATTGAGTGAAATTTTATGATTTTGTGGGCCTGTATATATTTTGGAGCCTAATATTTGACGGCACTTTTCATGAAAAAAAAAAAATTCTGAGTCTGATAGCAATCGAAAGAGCTGCTTAAAATTTATAAGTATGCTAAATTTAATTCCAATAGGTGTAGTATTTTAGAAAATAAAAGAACATTCCTGGAAGTAAAAATAGTTCAATAAATTAACCTCGAACAACTCAAATTTCGAATCATTGCGATAAGCAGGTGTCAGCGCTGATGTGTGATTTTACAAGAGGTAATAAACTGGTAACTTTGTACGTTTATCCCCGGAGCTACAAACAAGTTTGGTATTAATTACGACGAAAACTCGTGGTATATCGCTGCCACCCAAAAGTGCGACCAAGTTTTCACCCATTTCGGAACCGTTCAAAGCCTGATGGTAATTAGAGAAATACGTCGGAATGAGTTTGATCTTTGACCATATTCCAGCTTATGGTCGGTTCACAGCAAGAGCTTCGGCTATGACCCGGTTCGCACAAGAGCTCTGACTATGATGGATCGTGTTTACTTATTATTACCTATTACACTACTTGCCGGGTGCGAGACTGCTTGAGATTATTACAAGTAGTGGAATTACTTACCGGCTGTCCGCCTGTCGTCTCACGGAAACTTTAAATTGATGTGAGGATACTTAGGACCGAAAAACGATAAATCAAGTTTTTGTACTAATGACTGGACGATTTTGCTGATTTTGAACGGCGCGATTACGACGGTTCAAGGATGGAAAGGATTGGGAGAGGTTGCAACGCTCACTCGGCATTGATGTCCAGACGAGGAGAAAAACTTGCGGGATGGATGACGATGGCTGCGATTTTTCAAGATTTCAGGGATAGTAACTATCTTCAAGGTGCAATTCTGAGTAAATAACAAGTTTAGGTTTGATAAGTTTTTTTTTTTTAAATTTAGTCTAAAATTGACCTAGTTAAGATTAATTTTTTCTTCCTGTTCTAAATATTTTAATTAAATCTGATTTAATCTAATTTACATAAATTTAGTTCAGATAAATGTTAGTTGGGTCTGCATATATTATGCTGCGATGAATTAAAGACATTTTAAGAGATAACTATTTGAAATTTAAATTATTTTTCTTTTTGAAAAAAATTGATATTTGAACATTTTATAATCACTTGATCATATTTTGTTATATATTTCTAAAATTGTCAGTACTGTGATTTTAAGCTTCCTCAAATATTGTAAAAATTTAAAAAAATTCCAGTATTTTTTTTTAATCCTAAAATGTAAGAACACGTAAAATTTAGTTTGGTAATTTTTTTCTTTTTAAAATAAAATATTTTAAAATAGTGATGATGTGAAAATTTCATCCACTTTTTGCATATTTTGTAAAACTCTGCCTACTTGAATAATATTAAATTGAAAGTTTTTTGGTAATTTCTTGAAAGTTTTGGAGGTTTTAAAAAACGCACAAATTCTAAAAATATTAGTAACAGCATTTTTGGACCGTGATAAAAATACTGAAATTTTATTATTTGCGTATAAAAATTGTTGTTGATTTTTGTAAAAAAAAATTAAACTGTGAAATTGTATTGGTTTAATAAGAAAGTGATCAAAAATAACTTTCGAAAATTTGGAAATTTTAGGATGTTCTATAAGTTTACACAGCTTATTTTGAAAAAAAAAATGTTTCTATTTTGAAAAGCTAATAAATTTTAAAATTGTTTAAGTTTGAAGAAATGTCATTTTTTTTAATTAAAGTAAAAACATTCTGGAGTTTTAGACGATTTAAAATATCATTTTTTTTAAATTTTAGATTTCAAAAAATTCTATTTTCGTCGTTTAAATATCTAATAAAGTGAAATATTAAAATTTGAACAATTTTTAAATATGAATGTAGAAATTTGATTTATTTTTGACATTCTGGTAATTTGAAAATCATTTATTTTCCAAAATTTCGAAATTTTGCATTCATAAATTTGAAAATTCTACCCATGTTAAAAAAGGCATATTTTGTATTTTTAAATTACAAAACGTTATAAAATTTTTGGTTATTTCTAGACATTCCGTGGCAAAAAGATATCCAAAAAAATAATTAAAATATTCTTAGATTACTAATTGAAAAACCTAAAATTTTAATGTTTAGAATAATCATAGTAATTTTAGTTTTCTAGAAAAAACTTAGATTTTTAATAAAAAAATAATTTAAAATGTGAAATTTTGAAAATTTTAGTTTCTGGTTCTAGTTCTAGAAATAATTTATTCTAAAAACCTTAAAAAAACTTTTTAATTAGTTTAAAAATTAAAGTCTAACGAAAACCATAAATGAAAAAAAAAGTTTTAAAAATTACAAAAACACGAAAAATATCAATTAACAAACATAATTTCGGACTCTTATAATAATTTTTTTTTTTTAGTTTAGTTGCTTACGTATGTAGAAAATCCAAATAATGTCTTCAAAAGATGAATAAATTGGGAAAAATTTAGAATTTTATTGAAAAATTTGTTATTTTAAATTTTTGCACATTTTAAATACACATTCTACATATTTTCAAATTAAAAAAAAAATTCAAACTACATACTTTGTAAAAAAATTAAACTAGTAAAAATCCAAAAACACTTAATTAAACCATTTTTACAACATATAACTAAAAAAAGTTACAAAAATTTTAATATTTTTGAAAATAATGAATAGATTGTATAATAAACATAATAAAAAATTGATTTTTTAAATAAATATGATATAAAATAAAAAAGTTCGAGATTTTAAAATTTTTGTACATTCTGTACAGTTAAAAAAATATTTTAGAAAGAAAACTTTTGATTAATTTTAAAAAGATTGAATATTCTAAAAATGTTAAAGTTTGGAAAAACGAAATTCTTAAAACATGTAAATTTTCAATAGTCTCAAAGCTCTAGAAATAATCAAAACATAGAGAAATATAATATAATTTTCATTTTTTTGCAATACTCTAAAAATTATTTTAGTAATTCTAGGGTCTAAAATAAAAAACGAGTTCTGTAAAGACAAAAATAATTGTTGAAACTGGGGATTTATAAGATTTTAATTTTAAGCTTTCATCACTTTTGGAACTTCCAAAAAAAAATCAAAAATCTGGCAGTTGTATCCTTTTAATATTTAAAAATAAATTATTAAAATGTTTGAACTTTTTTCAAAATTAGACGTAAAAGTTTGAATTATTTGTGAGATTCTGGTAATTTTAATTTTATGAAAATGTTATACGTTCATTGTTTTGCATAATTTTGCATTTTTGAACTGCAGCAAATTTTAGAATTTTTCAGAAAATTTTACAAATAATGAAAGCCCAAACAACTTTAACTCAAATATTTTTGAATTAAAAGTCAATTTTTTCGGAAATAGACGTAGTTCCCTTAAAATCAAAAACAATGAGGAGACTGAAAATTTCTAAAGATTTTTAATAAAAATGAGTTCTGAAAACTTTAACATTTAAAAAAATTAGCAAATTTAAAAGCCTGAAAAGTTAAAAATGTTAAGTTTGAAGGAATCATAATTATTGAAATTCGAGTCATAAAGAGATTTTTTTAATGAGATTTTGAATACTAATTTTGATATTACGAGAATTTTGGAATTTTAGGAAAGATTTTATTCCAAAAAACCGAGTTTTTTTTAGGATTAAATTAATCAAAAATTTTTAAACATATTTTTTTATATAAAATTTGGGAAGCTCCCCATTTTGAAAATCTAAATTTTTGTTTTGTTGTAGAATTAAACGTATTAGTAGTAAATTCTAAAAGCAAAGTCCCATTTTTTGTCTTCCGCCTTGAATGTGCACGATGAATATCCCGGAGCTATAATTTTCAATAGATAAAATAAGAATCATTATTATAATTAGTCACAGCTGGTTGAGTCACCACATCAAAGAACATATTTTATACGCTCATAATTACAAGTTTAAATTTTCAACAGTGGTATTAATAATAGGTTGGAAATGTGCGCATCATGTCTGTTACTACTTGGTTTTTCATATTTAATAATAAATTATGAACGGGTTTTCGTTGTTATTTGTTCGTTTAAGATGAATATGTCGGCCTTCCGAAATATATAGTTAGGTCGTTGTTAAAGAGGCAAACAAGAGTGCTAAAACACTATCATTTCCACCCGAAGAAAGACGATTTATCACACGGCGGTGGTTCCGCTTATTAGATTAAGTTAATCTGTTACAGTCCACGGGAAGAAAGTGAACGATACCATCTTTAGTTCTTTACCAATTATGTACCTACTGCGATTGAATCACTAATCGAGAAAGCTGTCTTCATCTCGATACTCGATTTGTGATTGGAATATGCGCATCAATTCCCTTCGTTTATGAGAACTCGTTACACTTTTCGTGGCCACAATTCGGGATCTTAAGGTGGCGACTCTGGAATAATTTACAAGTGGATTTACGTCATAATTCCCCATACAACAGCAATCATCACTTGTGTGCGATAACGCGGGTTTGTCCGCGTGTGTGGCAGTGCTTTATGGACATTCACAGTGCCATGATTTAAAGCCGCAATGTTCTTATGTTCAGCCCACGCTTACCATCTTCTCGACTTATTTATAGCTAACTTTAGTTGGTTTAAAATTGTCAAGATTCGAGGTCGCCGCGATGTGGGGGAAAACTGCAATTTAAGAAGACTAGAAAAAATTTCGCTCCCCGTCTTCCCTTCCCAATTGATAATTAAATTTCCTGCTACATCACTCTTTGATATATCAATTAAAACCTTACGATGATCGAGCTGAATCCGTCGCCTACCGCATTGAACTCATTAACTGCCTAAATCAGATTCACTTTGCTTGATTAATATGTTCTACTGAAATTAATTAGGCGCTCGAAAATCTCCAGTCCGGATGATTTTCGGGACGTCCGACAGGACGAAATCCACGAAAATAATTAATATTTTTAATAGCTTTATTAATGAGATAATCAATAAGGCAATCAAGTAGTCCCTAACGTTTCCGAGTTAATTTGTTTGAAAACTCTTCATTATCGAGACCGTGACTGGACGATTTTACTTTAAGGCTGCTTCACATCGGGACACACTCCTTCTTACAGATTTTAGCAGCAAAATGCCGTTTTGCAACCTCCACAAAGTCATCATCTTCAAAAAAAACCTAACTCGTGGAAACCTCAACATTTTTACAGTTTTCTGAAAAACTTCCCAGTTCGGACTCTCGGAACTGCGGCGTCGGACGGTGTGAAACGGCTTTAGCATTTAACGTCTTGATTGAATAAAATTTTTAATTTAAGCATTAAGTAGTCAATTTAGTCTGTGGTACGTAAGCGGTTTTGTTAAGTGAATAATAATTGGGGGTATTATGAGAATTTCAATAAAGACCTACAGCGAGCGCTGGCAGGGGCGTAGCGAACAGGGCAAGAATGGGATTATTAAGTATTTCAGAAATGGATCGAGGTGTCAGGAACTAACGTCAATGCCAATCAAGAAAAATGTCTTTTAACACGTAGAATTTGCAGTGTTTAAGAACTAAAGAGAGACTTATTTTGACTAAACCACTTAAATTTGACTAAATTGAATTAAAATATGTTCTAGTTTGGTTAATTTGTTCGAAACTAAATTTATTTTAACTAAATCGCTTTAAAAGAAGCTAATTCTATCTAAACTGACATAAAATGCGTTCTAGTTTAATTACTTTGGAATAAATTTTGACCTAAATAACAAAAGCAAGCGAATTCGAGCAAGCAAATCAAATTATCTTAAATTATTAAAAAACTGCTTAAAATCAGAGCAAAATTTTTTCAATAATAAATATGAGCTGATAATTTTTTTTAGGCTCAAATTAAATAAACTAGATCTAAAATCTCTAACTCGATTAAATTAACTAGATTAGTTTAGATTAAACTAGTTAAAGTTCAAGTTAAATACTATAAATTCGGACAGAATTATATTGTAAAGAAATTAAATAGAGCAAAAATTGATTAAATAAAAATAATTTAAATCCGATTAAATAAACATAAAAATTAAGTGATTAATTAGTTAGAAATTTGCTTCAATCAAATCGGACTATTTTTAGATATGCACTTACATGTTAAAAAGTTCCACAAAATTTTCCCTTAGCTAAATTTTCGAGAGTAAATTTTGGACTAGGCTGCTCAAAGACATACTAAACCAAATTAGTATACACTAAACTCATTCAAAGTAAAATTAAGCCATTTGACTAAATAGTTGTAACTCACTTTGAATTAAATAGCCTAAAAAAAGTTTGAATTAAAATAGTTTGGATAGAGTAAGTTAGGGTTAAATTGACTAAGTCAGATTGAAATAAACTAGATGAAATTTAAATTCTCTAATTTAGAATAAATAAAACTCATTAGAACTAAATCCTATAGAAAACTGACTAAACTAATTTAAATATTCTTATGCGACTAAACTATCTTGAATTAAAAAGAAACAGTTTAAACTAAATAAATTTGGTACCAAATCGTCAAATTTGATGTAGATGCGCTTCTGTTGATCTAATTTGGTGCATTTAAACTAAAATTTAAGTGAAAAAATCAAAACTGACTAAATTAGTTTGAATATGATTAATTTGATATAAATTAAATTATTTGGTGCATTTAAACTAAAATATGAGTGAAAAAATTAAAACTGACTGAAATTAGTTCAAATATGACTAGCTTGATATAAATTAAATTAAACTGAACTACTAAAATGGACTAAATTTCTATAACTGAAACTAATTACAACCAAGCTGAGTGAATTGGTAAATAACTGATTAAATCCAATCAGTCTAAAAAATCAATAAGCATAAATTAATTTAATCTGACTAAAATAAAGTAGTAGTAGAAAAATATTAGAATGGACTAGACTTCTAGACGTTTTTAAAAATCAGAAAAATTCACAATATTTCTCAGAACTCTTAAAATAATTATTTTTAATTTTTTATTTATTCATAAAATTTACAAGACCATAAACGTTGAGAAGTTGTACATTTTATACTACAATAACTATTACACCACTTTTACAGAGCTACAACAATAAAATTTGGAAAAGTAATTGTTTTAAAGCAGTTATTAACTGTGTCTAGTTAGAAAACTGTTGATCAAATAAGGAGAATTTTGAGACTAGAAAAATTTTAGAAACCTCTTTCTTATATTCTGTAATTTTAATATGTACAGCGCTACAACAATGAAATGTAGGAATCTAACTATTTTGAACCCGCTTATCGCTTGTACCAAATTACAAAACTGCAAAACGAATATGACAAATTAAAAAATATATAATTTTAGCACAAATGAAAAATTAACAAAGTTTTTTTCTTAGATTTTATAATTTTGTTACTATCAGTGCTACAACTATGAAATTGTGGAAAGTAACTATTTTTAACTCGTTAATTAACTGTACCTAATCATAAAATTGTAAAACGAATGATATAAATTTTTGATTTTTTTTATTATAAGCTCAAACGAAAAATTTACCTTTTTTCTTATATTTTATAATTTTGTGTTTAATGGTGCAACAACTACAAAATTTTGTAACTATTCTTAACACCGTTCATTAACTATGTCTAGTTATAAAAGTGTAGAACGAATAACACAAATTTTTGAAGATTTTCAATTTAAGCATAAACGTTAAACGTTTTTTTAGTTTTCATAATTTTGTTACTCACAATTCTAAAATTATAACAATGGGGTAAGTAACTGTTTTTAACCTGTTTATCACCTGAATCAAATTACAAAAGTGAATAACAAATAACACGAATTTAAAAAATTTTTGGTTTTTAGCACCGGAAAATTTCCAAATTTTTCTCTTAAATTTTGTAATTTTGATATCTACAGTGTTACAATTATGAAATTTAAAAATATAAGTATTTTGAAGCCGTTTATTAACTGTAATAAATAGAACAAATTTTTAATTTTTTTATTTTTAGCACAAACGAAGAATTAATAAAATTTTCTCTTAGATTTTATATAATTTTGTTTTTAGTACAACTATAAAATTTTGGAAAGTAACAACTCGTTCATTAACTGTATTTAATTGTAAAAGTGTAGAACGAATAGCACAAATTTTTGAAGATTATGATTTTAACCACAAACGAAAAATTTATAAAATTCAAAACAATTTTTCAAAAGTGAATTTTTGGTGCAAGCGAAAATTTTCAAAATTTATATTATATGTTTAAATAACTTCAAGCATTCTTAGCATTTTTTTATAATTTGACAAGCATTTGAAAAATCTCAGAACACCTACAATATGTGAAAAATTACAGACGAAGGTAAAATTTTTTGACACTTTTTCAATAAAAAATTTTAGTATAGTGAAGAGAGCCTTCAAACTTTTTTTAAAGATTCAAGATCGTTGTCCAAGAACCTCGTTCTAATAGTCTAATATAAAATCTAATTACCATTACTGTTATTATGAGGTACAGTGATGGCTAATAGAGACAGCGTGTTAAGCCAGCAATTATCTCAGTTCGTGACAGCGTGATTTTGGCCACCGACTCCACGCTATTTCTTGCGTAAATGTGTGAACCAACACGTTTCCCTTGTAGAGGATTTCCAGAGGCTTATAATGAGGCCAATTTCAAGTAATTCCCCCAGCCCCCGGTCGTCACACACATCTAATTGATTCCTCTCGCCGAAAATCCGATGAGCTTCGTTCTAATTAATCGCATCCTAAAAGAAAGAATTCCATATCTGTTCAAGCCGATCCCCGGCAATTAGTAACTGTAAAATAACACATTTCGTTATCGCCAGCCTAATTCTGAACACCTTTACCCTATTAGATAAGTTGTAATGTCCATAAAATGTTAAATACGGCGTCCCACCCGCGAGTCTGACACTTCACTCGTCCTTATCAGATAAACCACAATCGTAAATATTGGTTGGTTGTAAGAGTTTCACCCTACCTAAAAACCTGCTGCCTATCGGACAATGAATTGTGCCTACCCGAAGAGACAAAGAAGAGGACGTAACTGGAGACGTTTCGTCGTTCTAACCTTTGACTTGACCGAGTTATCTTAACTCGGCATTTTTCTGGTGATTATATCAGCTACTTGGGAACAAAGAGGTCCATCGTCGGAGGCGAATTCGCTCTGAAAAATTTCTGGGGAAATGTCGTCGCGTCGCCTCCATTCATGAATCTTCCTCTTCGCCCATATTTCACCGTTATGCAGACCCATCCCAGACATGTTTATTATCCGATGTAAATGAGCCAAAATTAAAATTTCACAAATTGAAAATCAATTTAGATCCGATGTATTGAATTTGCATACTTAATATTCAGTTTCGCAGGTAGGTGTAGAAAAATCGCTCTCAGACGTACACCCACGGCTCAAAAACGTACACTTAATAATTTCGCACGGGATAAAGACGTTGCTGATTCACTACTAATAAATAGCAAAAGCTGCGAGTTTTTCCTCCATCGATAATCATTATTGACGGTACAAGACTTGTTTACACATGTCGAAGGCTCGTTGTAAATTTCATACAGTCGCCACCCCTCAAACTCATAAATTGTGTGTTGTAATTTATGACGGCTTTTTTTAAGAAGCCTCAAGACTAGACCGCTATTTTTAATTATTAATGGTTTTAAGATAGTTAAACTAAATCAAAATTTCAAATAAATAATGAAATTTTTAATTGTACTCAGTAGGAGACGGCGATATATCTTGGGATTTGAAAGATGTGAAAACATAAACTCTTCTCGATAAGTGACGGCTTTCCAAACTCTTTTGTGGGGGAGACGAACACAACAAAATTGCTTTCTGGATTTATTCGGCGGCGGCGGCGCGGCGGATTTCAGACTTCAATTAAATGTAAGTTATGATAGAGGGAATTATTTATAATGGCGGCTTAATTATTTTCAACTGTAATTAAAAGAATTCAAGTACTTTAAAAAATTTGGAATTGTTTAATCATTTTGATTTTAATTGGGATTATTATGAAAAATTCTATATATAGATTGAATTCAACCTGAAGAATGTATGACCCTTCCGATAGCGTGTTTAAAAAAAAATAGTTAATTCTGGATTAATCTAATATCAGTCGAAAGACCGCATAAAAAATTTGTAAGTAGATCAAATTTTATTCTAATTGCAACAGTATTTGAAAAAATAAAAAATTTAAATATCTCTAATGAAAATTATTTAGTCCAAATGAGACAAATTTAAAATTTTTGAATAGAAGACAAACAAGACCAAATTTTTTGTCTGAGATCTCAGAATTAACTTTTCTTTGATTTTTATTTTTAGTTTTAAAAATACAAAGCCCCCTAAAATGTAATTCAAAAATTGTGGTAGCTTTTTTACTAAATGCATCTTTCTAAAATTTCAATCGTCGAAATTAATAGTAGGTAAAATGTGGGCACGCTGTTGAGTTTTACTAAATATTCTGCATAATTCAAAGCTAATTTTGTGTTGATTGAATGTAACTAAAACAATTTATGACTTTTTTTATGTCCGATATGCAAGAACAAATTTTATTTAAAAAAAATTATTTAAATTTAGTTGAATCTAATATTATTTGAAAATTTGTATCGAAATCTTTAAGTACTTCATTTAAGTAATTCATGCATTTCATGTAAACGCTGATCACACCGTTGAATTTCACTGAAAATTTTGTTTGGATTTTTCTATGGATTAAAAGTAACCTAAACAATTTTATAAATATACGAATTTTGCTTCTTCGAAGCCTAAAATTTAACAATTTTCATAGAAAAAATTGATTAGATGTATATGAATTTGATAGCAATCTGAAGAGCTGATCAAAATCCATAAATATGCTAAATTTATTACAACAGAAGCAGTCTTGGTATTTTTAAAAATAAAAATTGTTTAGTTAAATTGAAGTATTTGGGGCCTTAGTGTTCTTTATTCCATTCTTTTTCGTTTTTTATTATAGTTTAGAAAATTTTTTTGGAGAAATATACATAATAAACACGCAAATCTTAACATTTTTCTGCTAAATGCAATTTTTTTAAATTTTAATCGCCAATAACTAACCGTTTGTTTAATTTTAGATGAGTTCAATATATCAATTGAAGGATTGTCTTGAAATCTTTAAGTATACTAATTTTTATTTTAATAGAAGTAATTTTTAAGAAAATGTATGAAATAATTTTGGCACATTGAAATAAAGTTTGAAATTTTTAAATTGGAAGGCAAACGAGACCAAGTTTCTAGTATGTAGAAGCTCCAAATTCTCCCATTTGTTTATTTACACGTTTTTATTTCATTCAGTCATTTTCTTGAGGGCTCATAGTCAAAAACGTTTTTTATAAAGAAAATTTAGTTAAATCTGTTTAAAGCAAATAGTAACTGAAAGATAGCATCAGACTCTACAAGTCTCTAAATTTTATTACAATGGGTGAAGTATTTTAGAAAACAAATGTAAAATACAATTTATTCAGTTTTTAAGTGAGTATAAATTAGCATCTTCGAAATCAATAGTCGTACATGAGGTTTTTCAAAATTTCAATCGCCAATATTTCAAAAACTAATAGCCGTAGGTGAAATTTGAGCACGCCGTTGAATTTTACTCAAAATTTTGTTTTTTTTTAAGTTTTTAAACTCATATGATTCTGTATAAATTTTTGGCACTTTTTTTGGAACTGCCTATTTAACAGTATTTTTTTTAAAGAAAATTTGTTTAAAATTAAGAGAACTGATATTATTATAAGAAACTTATCAAACTCTATAAGTGTACTAAATTTTTTTTCAATATGAGCAATTTAGAAGACTTAAAAAAAATTGAAAAGCCAAAATAATTTTATCAAATTAAAATACAGTTTAAAAATTGCGAAATGAAATCTAAGCAAAACCAAATTTGTGGCATTTTTTCTACTTACGAAACTGTGAGGTCTCAGAAAGTGCATAAAAAGAAATCTTAGTAAAGCAACTGAAATTTCAACCTCCAACATCTCAGAAAATAATAGCCGTAGAAAAAAGCTGAACGCACCTTTGAATTCCACGAAAAATTTTGCGTAAAACAAGACCAAATTTTTAACAATTGACGTCAAATTAAACAATACATATCATATATTCAAACCTCATATTTAACAAAAATTTTCATTAATTTTGTGAATCGAAAAACTATAAGCAAGAAAATGTGAGGTTTTAGGAAATACAAAATTTTATTAGTGTTTAATTTTTTTTTTTTTATTTCACTTACAAATATTTTAGAATCCAATATCTGTTGGTGAAAGCTAAGCACACCAGAGAAGAAGAATTTCACTAAAAATTCTGCGTAATTGATACGAAATGAGTGTAAACAAATTTATAACTCTATATAAATTTTGGTGATTTTTTTAACCCTCGTATCCTACGGCAAAAAAAAGTTAAATCTAAATCTGGTAGCAATCAAAAAATTGATCAAAATCATAAGATATGACAAATTTCATTCTAATAGGAGCAGTATTTTAGAAAATATAAAACAATCAATTGTGAAAGTAAAAATTGTTTGGTCAAATTGGGACAAAATTTAAAATTTTCAAAGTAGAAGACACACAAGAACAAATTTGTTTTATTTGAGACTTTAGAATTCTAAAGTTTACAATTCTTTGTTTATTTTTCTAGTTCTAAAAACAGAAAGTTTAGAAAAATAAAAATTAAAAAACGTGGTAGGTTTTTTTGGCTAAATGTATTTTTTTGAATTTCAATCGGTAATATCTCAGAAACTAAAATCCGCATTTACAATTTGGAAACACCGTTGAATTTCACTCGAAATTCTGTATAATTAAGAGTTAATTTTATATCATTTTAATGTAACATAAACAATTATGAGCCTATATAGATTTTCTTCTTTTTGGAACTCACATTCAACACCTTTTTCTGTTAATTTTTCTAAAAATTAGGTGTGATATCAATTGAAAGACAGTATCGAAATCTATAAGTACGCTAAATTTTATTTCAATAAGAGTAATTTTAAAAAGATCTAAAATAATCTTTAAAAGTCAAAATTGTGCAGTTAAATTTAGGCAAAATTAAAATTTTCGAAATAAAAGATACACAAGATCAAATTTTTGCATTTAGAGACTCTGAGTTGATTAATTCACTTATTTTTCTGGTTTTAAAAAGTGTAAGGCTTTTAAAAATGCGAAATCGAAAATTTTGAAACTTATTTTTGCAAAATAATAAATAATTTTTTTGGTGAAAGCTAAGCACATCATTGAAATTCTATGTAATTCTCGGTAAATTTTAGACGGATTGAATAAACACTAGAGAAAATGACCCTACATAGATTTTGGTCATTTTTTAATCGTGCGCGTGATCTGGGCACACCATTAAATTCCACAAAAAAATGTGTTAAACAAGACCAAATTTTTAACATCTGACGTTAAATTACACGATAAAAATCACAATTTCAAATATGTTCAACGAAATTTAAAAATTTTTAGCCACTAATTTTGAAACTTTTCACGGCAAGTTTGAACATTTTTAGGCACTTAAAGCTACAAATTTCAAAAAACTAGATCTTGTTCACCCGGTGTGGTATTTTTTCTAACACCAAAAATATGAGGCTCCGGATAAGTTTTAGTTTAAGAAAGTGCAATCGTAAATCTAAGAACACAAAATTTTTGATAAAGCAAATAAAAGAGCCACATTTACCTACTTTATTGAGTTTTTACTTTGAAATTTTTGTTAAATTAGTTTAAATTAGACAAAATCGGGTTAAATATGACCCAGATAGGTCTGAAAAGAAGAAATTTGAAATCTCAGTAAGCCAGTTTACCATTTTGCAAAAGCTGATGGTCGGTGTTGTTTAATTTGAACCCGTTTCCTTTGTCTGTGGTCGTAACACTGAAATCCGTTCCTAAATGAAAACAATCCGGCATTAATTGGCCCGTCATAATAATAAAAATTCTAGACCTCCAATAAAAAATGTCGAGGTTGAAGGAGGCGAATTCAGGAAGAAAAGATCCCGTGACAGGTCTATAGTGCGGCGTTTTGTGCTCGACACAAGTAATGACTGACGCATTTTTTGTTCATTTAACGACGTTACAGGTCTGCTGCTTCATTAGGGCTGCTATAAGTCCATCAGCAGGGGGTATCGGAACTCTTTTCCCCGCACCAGCTCTGCGGAGGTGTTATACACAGTTTTGACGGCTTCGTTCGTAATTAAAAATTATTTTACATAATCCTGCGCCAAATTGGACGCGTGACTGACTAGAAGGAAAACCCACTCGTAATAGGAAAAAAAGATAACGAGGGGCGAAATTCCTCGCCATGATTTTTTCCGTCGCGATCAACAAACATGTTATTTACTCCCCGATCATTCTGGGATGAAATTAAGTGTAAAAATGAAGGACTGACGACAGATACGGCTTGTTAATAACCCAACGACCGAAAGAAGTCTCCACAAGATTAAAAATGATTATCAAATTACTACGTCATGTCAACTTAAATATTTATCAGAGTCGAGTGTGATGCCAAGGATGAAGATATTTACCAAAGCGTCGAGAAATGAAAACGTCTACCTACCGGATATTCCGGGGGGTTTTAGCTCAAAGTCAGATAAGTCGATTGATACCTATAGATTTTAGAGCGATAAGGCACTTGGGTTGTAAAATATTGTGGGAACAGGTTGTTTGGGAGTGATGGGCAGATCGCCCAAAAAGCGATTTTGACAATGACGTTTCATTATGTCTTCCACAGTTAGCATTTATCTAAAGAAATTTACGAAAGTTCAAGTTTACAAGATAAAAATTCACATGATTTTTTATATTAACAACAGGTTTCTCAATCGTTAATTTGGCCTAATTAAAAGTCAAGTTTTATAGTTAACATTGTTGTTATAGCTACTAAAAACTACATAAGCAGGTCCTGGAAATTATAAAAATTTGTAGAATGTTAAAAAAATCGATAATTTATACAATCTTTAAAATAAGCAGCATTTTCCAAACTTTTAAAATAATTAGAATTATTTCAGTTCAGTTCAGACTTCAGTTTCTCAAAAAGAAATAAAATTCATTTTTTTTAAAACATTTAGAGTTTTTTAGCTTCGTAGAATATCAAAAATATGCAATAAAATCTTGAGATATTTTGGTTAATTTGTAAATTTGTGACTTTACAGATGCCCCAAAATTTTTCAATGCTCAGGTTTCACTAAATTTTTTGAACCACTAGATTTCTTTAGATTTTTTAAATAGTTTGTATATAGATTGTCTCTATGTTTGGACTTCTTACCGTATTTTCTGACTTTTTGAAGATTTTTGAATTTTTTAGATTTTGCTTATTTACATGCCTTGAATTCTTTAAAATTTTTAAATGGTTTGATATACTTGAATTCTTTAGATTTTTTAGAATCCTTACAGTATTTTGACTTTCTAAATTATTGGATTCTATGAATATTTGGATTACTGAGATTTTTTGTTTTATCAGATTGTTTTAGATGTTTTTTGTAATTTTTTCGAATTTTTTGTTTTTTAAGAATAAGATGTCTTAATTTTTTAATCATTTAGATTGTTTGTATTTATATTTTTTCTAATTTGCTACTGTAACAACGCTGTTAACTCAAGCATTTTGAATGCATTAACAAGCCATTACCAAACTCAAAATCTAAAAAAAAATTCAGTTGGTAACACACATTGAAGAAAGTAACAAAAGTCAGTGTGAGTCTAAGCTCACAGTTTCAAGACAGTTACAAAAAAAAAATAATCGACAGCAAATTAACCGTGGTATTGTCAGGAATTTGCCATATTTTTGGCGAATTGCAGGTAATTTCTAAATTCATCTTGGAACACTAATTTGGCACTTTCAATTATCAGATTTTACTTTATTTGTAAAGAATGTATTTAATATGCAGGTTTGGAAAAATTACATAAAAAGCTAAATTTTTTTGAGTTTTGGAAAAATTTGGATTTCTAAATTTTTTGTTTTTGGTTGAATTTTGTTTTTCATTGTTTAATTTTCTTATATTTATGGTTTTTGGTATTTTTAGGGTTACATGAATTTTTTTGCTTTTTAACTTCTTTGAATTTTTCTTTTTATTTGGATTCCTTGATATTTTTGAATTATTAAAATTCTTTTAACAGGTTACATTGTATTGATTTTTTTATTTTTTTGTTTTTTTTTTTTGAATTATTTGTTTGTTTCTCGTATTCTTTAAATTTTTATGAATGTTAAGTTTCTTTAAATTGTTTACATTTTTAAAGTTTTCTTTATATTTATATTATATCTTTTAGATTATTTAAACTTTTTGGCTTGATTAGATTTGTTAAATATTTTAAATTCTTTAATTTTTTTGGTATTCTAAGATCCTTTAATTTCTTGAAATCTTGAATTTGTTTAAAATTAAATTTTTTTTTGACTTTTTTAAAATTGAAATTTTTATTTTTTTTTTAGTTTTTAGTTTAATGTTATTAGAGTTATTTTATTCTTTAATTTTCTTTAGATTCCTTGCATTTTGTATTACGGTCACTGAGATTTTTTGGATTTTTATTTTTTTTTGGATTCTTCGTTTTATTTGGATTTTTTGTATGTTTTTGAATTAAATTCTTTGAAATGGTTACATTATTGAGATTATTCGGATTTATTTATTTCTTAGATTTTTTGTTTATTTCTCGATTTTAATTTTTTTTTTTAAATGTTATGATTCCTTAAATTGTTACATTTTTTGAATCATTGAGAATCTTCAGAAATTTTTAAAATTCAATATTTCTTATTGATTTTTTCTTTTTGAAAATTTTATAAATGATTCAGTTTTGTTTCGTAAGGTATTTATTTTTTTTACTTGTTAGGTTTTTTTTGAGTTTTTAGGTTGTTCTTTAGATTCGCCATTTTTATAATATTTAGAGTATTCCATTCTTAGAACTTAGAACTTAGTTATTTATTTTTTGGATGGTGTTTTGGAGTTCATCCATTCTTAGAACTTTCTGTTTTTACATAATTAAAAAAATGAGTCAAAAATGTAAATAGTCTCAGGAATTTACATAATTCAAAAAATATAAATTCCTGAGACTATTTACATTTTTGACTCATTTGAGTATTTTAAAAGTTTTTTTGAACTACTGCAATTTTATTGGTTCTTGGGTATTTTAGATACCTTGCATTTTTTAGATTTTTTTGACTCCTTAAATTTTTGTAATTCTTCGGATTTTTAGATTTCTTGATTAGGTAGGTACTTTATTTTCTTTTTTTTTTTCGTAGACTGTTTTTATTCTTGATAAATTCTACCACGATTTTGACTAGATTTCTGATTTTAAAAAAATGCTATTACAACGTTCTTTACACACAAGCAAATTATTTTTTAGATTTTGATTTTGTAGGTACCTAATATTAACATAAACAAGCGAATTGTTTTCTTTTTAATTCCAAACTTGCAAAAAGAACATTAAGATTTACAATTTTTAGAAGTTTTCTAGACGTGTTTTCAAAATTTTCAGGCTATTTTGGCACTAAATAATTTTTCAATTTTAAACCTTTTAGATCTTTAGAATTCTGATATTCCACGTTTTAAATTTTTTTTAAATTTTTTATCACTAAAACAATTCTGCCACCTGCGAAACTAAGCCACCCATTTAAATTTTTCCATCTTAAATCAGACCATGCACATTTCAAAACTTTAGCGCTCTTTCAAACCTTAATTGTTCTAATTTAACGCTAAATTGTGAGTTTAATTAAAATCCAAACAATACGACACCATTTCCTTACTTCGTTCTAGACCTCTATTCTATTACAAACTTGGTTCAGAATAAAATGATGCAATAGATCTTAAAAGGAAATAGCTGTTTTTTGTGTATCCACTTTACGAAATGATAGATCTTTGTGGTTTGGCTATAAAAAATAATATAAAGAGTATAAAGTGCCGCAGATAATTTTATTAATGCAGACGAAAACAGGTAAAAAGTACGTCTGTAATTTGTCATCTATCATTTACCAATTTATTTTCTAACCGTGCGTTTTTCACGAAACGAAACGAGTTGTTGCCGTCGGAAAGCAGCCGGAGCCGGTAAAATGACCCGCGAGGGCTAAAAATGCCGGAATTTTGCATTTAAATGCTAGTTTAAACAGTGCTATTCTAATCCATTACGTGATATGAATGTGAAATGTGGTTCATTCATATGTATTGTATGTAAGGACAGGTCTTGAGAACAAGGCAACAATAAAATACGAAACTTCTAATCACAATTTAGGCAAGTTATCCATTAAAATTTCATTACGGTTCTCGCTTTTCAGCGGCGTTTATCTCAGAAGAATTTGAAATTCAAAATGGATCTGTAATTTGATCCAAGCACATAAAGTATGACCAACAAATAATTCCGTCCGGTTCTCCAGGCTCGTGCATCTATACAAATAAGTGTTGTTCAAGCCGCTGATAAAATCTCCACTATTCACCGAGAAGTCTTTATCACCTTTGTGCATTCCGCCGCCGAAAAATAAGAAATAGCTCATATTTTCACCGAAATTAATCGCCGCGTGGATTTTCCTGGAGCAGTTCGTAATGTTTTGAATACAGTGAGAAAAAGGTGAAGGAATTACAGGTGTAATGATAAATATGGACAAGTACAGGTGTAATAAATCAGCGTAACTATGACCTTAACATTAATAGCGGCTTTAATGTACTGTTGCAAAGTTAAATTACCTCGCCTCCATGCATTATTGTTGTTATAATTCGATTTGTATCGGGAGTTATCGATACGACGAAATGACGAAATCGGAGTGTCGAAGTCGCGAAGACGTCATACCGCGCCAACGAGGAAATGAAGGAATGTCGTTAGAACAATAAATATTTAATGTCTGTCAAATTTTTCGTTTATTGTCGTTGTTGTCTCTTTCGTTTGACGATTAAAGCCGTAGTTTATTCCCGTGCGTGTTTAGTCTGGCTGTCCCATCGCAATAAATTGTGTTTTCCAAGTTTCAGTAGACATTACAACTCACCTGGCGCTAGTTAAAATGTAAAATAGGTCGATAATTCAGTACCTCATAAAGTCCAAGAAAAGGCTTCTCCTTCCAGTTGCTCCTCAAAAATACGACTATTTATGAAAATAAGTTTCTATTTGTAATTATACTAGAGCCATTTACGTACCATAAATAACCCGTAATGGTCAGCCTGGTAGCTTTAATAAAGGGAATCCGTTTGAAATAGTAAAATATACATATTAATATAGAGATTTTATACAGCAGACGATTTACGTCGGTAGTCGCGTAAACGGTTTTATGGAAATCTCAAGAACAAGAAAATACAACCGAAATCAATGAAGCTATCCGACGGATTCTTTCTTTCTTCCAACACTGTTTGATCCTGTACAATATTGAACACAAACGACAAACCGAAGACGAACAAATAAAAATATCCCGAGGAAAAGATTTTCTCCGTTTTTTTCGTCTGGATGGTGCCGATTCCGTTCGGATGTTGGACGAAGACGGAAAGGGAAAATGTGACGTGGAGAATGTTTCAGGAAACAAATGATAGTGTCCGATGAAATGATGGCGGTCCATTGAGTACACGGAGGTCAAAGGTGAGCGAGCATGTTGCGCCGAGTGCCCCGCGCCCCGCGTCGGCAAGGCTGATTTGTCATGCCCCTCCTGAAGCCGGCCCACGCATCTGCATTGCTTTCAATGAATGTCTCGGTCGAGAGGGACACAAAACGCGGGTCAATCGACTTGCCCGGCGACAAGGAACTGAGTTTTTTCAAGAGGGAAGAACGGAAATGTTGGAGTTAGATTATTAGGGGCAACGGGAAGGGTGGCAGAAAGCGAGGAGCTGGGTTCGAAGAGAGAAAAGAGCAGCTGGAGGATGGGTGTACGACCGAAGGACCTAGGGGTTCATGTTTCGCTCAACCAAGAAGTCTTGAAGGATTTTAAGGAGATTCCAGATATGCAGTTCTTTTTTTCAATTCAGAGATTGTAGTTTCATGGAAAAGGTGACTTATGACACCAGATCTCCACCATCGTCGTTTTCTATTATAAAAAGTATTTCAAATATTTTAAATATAAAGTTTTTCGTTTTTTGGAATTATTCTTTGGAGTATCTAGACCTCGGTCCTATTTTTACAACTTTTAGTTTACCGAATTTTTGGTTTATTTAGACTGTATACATATTTTAGTTCCCTTCAATTCTTAATTTTTATTGATTACAAATAAAATTTAATACCAACTTTAGAACTGGAACTAGAACTAAACAGAGACTAAAAAATAGGAAGATTTCAAATAAAAGTGCATTTCCTTTTTTAATTTTGTTTAGATTCTTACATCACGTTTTTTTTTTGTTTATTGTTTTTATTTTCAGTTTTCGATTTTTTTTGTTTTATACATCTTATTATTATTGTTATTATTATTATTGTTGTTGATTGTTTTGATAAGTTTCTTTACATTCTTTAAATTTTTTTGGTTTTAAATTCGAATATCTTAGGTTTTTGGATATTTTCTAAATTAAATTTTTTAGAATTTTTTAAACATTTGGATTTTTTTTACTCTCCAAATTTTTGTATTTTTGAAATTTTTGGATTATTTGGATTCTTCAGATTTTAAAAATTTTTGAGATTTTAAAAAAAAAAATTTTAGTTCCGTTTTATTATTTATTGATATTATTTTTCCCAAATTCCCTGTTATTTTAATTCTTTAGATTATCTAGATTCTTTAAACTTTTCTGATTGTTTAGAATTTGTAGATTTCTTAAGTGTTTAATTTCTTATAAATCTTCTTGTATTTTCTGGATTTCTTTAATTTTTAAGTTCTTTTGACTTTTTTGTATTCCTTGATTGGATTCCGTGGATTTTTTTGCCTTTTACTTTTTTTGTTTTTTTTTTTGTATTTTCTTTCTTTAACAATTCTTAAAATCGCTGTATTTTTAAATTTCTGTTTTTTTTTGTTGTATTCTTTGGATGTTTAGATTTTTTGCATTCTTTAGATTCTTTCATTTTTGAAGATTTTGAATTTATTGACGTCTGTATTCTTAAGATTTTTTTTATTTCCTAAATTTATTATTGGATTCTTTAGTTTTTTGACTTCTTTAATATTTGTGGACACTTTGAATTTGGTGTACTTGCAATGTAACTTTAGATTTATATCTTTCTTAAGATTTCTTGTCCTTTTTGAAATTCTTGGATTTTTTGTTTTTAAAATTTATTTATTTTTTTTGCAAGTTTTAGAACTTTTTTTTTAATTCCTTAAAGTATCTAATTTTTTGGATTATTTTCGTTTTTTAAATTTTTTGAATTCCTGCATTTTTATGATTTTTTTTATCAATTTTATTTTTTTATTTTTTTATGGTTTTTAGATTATAATGATTTCTTCCATTTTTTTGTCTTCTTTAATAGTCGTGGATACTTTGAATTTGGTAAATTTCTTAGATTTTTTTGAATTCTTAAATTATATCAAAATTTTTAAAATTTTGATTTTTTTTTACTTTGTCACATTTTTAGCTTTTTGATTTTTTAATTTGTTGCTTTTTTAAAATCTTTAAGTTTATTGAATTTTTGCGTGCTAAGCAACCTTTGAATTTTTTCGATTTTTTGGATTCCTTTTCCTTTTTGGAATTCTTAGATTCTTTAATTTTATTTGTTTTTTAGAATTATTGAATTCTTTGCAATTTTTTGGACTTTTTTTTGTTGATTCTTTGAAATATTAAGATTTTTGTTTGACTTTTTTGAATTCTTTCCCTTTTTTATTAATTCTATTTTTTTATTTATATTTTTTTTTTGTTTTTTTCATTCTATAAATAATATCTTCAGTGTTTTGGCTTCTTTAATTTTCTTGGATAGTTTGATTCTGGTGGATTTCTTATATTTTTTTGAATTCTTCAAAATTGAGTTATTCAAATTTTTTCTATCTTTTGAGATTTTGCATTCTTCAGGGACTTTGTCAACTTCTTGTTTTTTTTAATTGTCTAAATTCCTTGTTGCTTTTTTAAAATAATTTGTTGTTTTGGATTCTTGCGTGCTATACAATCTTTGAATTTTTTCGATTCTTGGAATTCTTAGATTCTTTACTTTTTGTTTTTTAGAATTATTGAATTCTTTGTAATTTTTGGGATTATTTTGTCTTTTAGTTCTATAAAATATTTAGTTTTTTGAATTCTTTAGATTTTTGTTTTTTTTTTGAATTTTTTGAATTCTTCAATGTCTGCATTCTTGGGATTTTTTTTATTTTAATTTTTTCTTAAAATTATGAATTTCTTTAGGGTTTTTGTATTCTATAGATGTCTTTAGTTTTTTGACTTCTTTAGTTTTCTTGAATACTGTAAATTTCGTGGATTTCTTATATTTTTTTGTATTTTTAAATTATTCCGCTTTTTTTGGATTTTTGCATGGTATGCAATGGTTGGAGTTTTTCAATTCTTCAGATTCCATGTCTTTTTTGGAATTGTTGGATTCTGTAATTTTTATTGTTTTTTAGAATTAGTGAATTCTATTGACAATTTTTGGAATTGTTCAATCGTCTGGACTCTTTAGATTTTTTATTTTATTATTTTTTAATTTAATTAAAACGCCAAAAATTTTAAAATCAGCTATTGAAATTTCTGAAAATTAGTTTTCGTTTTCAGAAAAGCTTAAATTTTTATTTTTTACGGGTTTATTTTAATTTCTTTTCTTTGTTTTTAATTTTTTTCAGTACTTTGTTTGTTTCTTTTTAAATATATTTTTTTAATATATTTTTTTACAATCTTTGGATGTTCCTTGTTTTTTTTGGAATTTTTACATTCTTCAATTTTATATGTTTTTTAGAATTATTGAATTCTTTGCCATTTTTTGGACTTTTTTTCTGTAGATTTTTTTAAGTATTTAGATTTCTTGGATTTTTTACATTTTTTTTTTGGATTTCTTGAATTTCTTGAGTTAAATTGAATTTTTATTTAATTAAAATGCTAAATATTTTAAAATCAGCTATAGAACTTACAGTACTTTGTTGTTTTTTATATTTTTTTATAGGCACTCAAACTGTTTTTTTAATTTATTTTATTTTATAATTTTTTTCCCAGTTCATTTTTTTTATTACATTAATGTTTTTTTTTCTTTAGATTATGGAATCTTCAACTTCAAAACTGATAATGAAGAACATAAAATTTAGAATTAAGAGAAAAAAAAATTACAAATCTTTAATTATTTAAAAAAAAATAGCCAAGGTCAAAGAACGAAGCAATAAATAATTTAATTAAAAAACCCGACTTATACCTAGAAATCAGCTTGTGGTAAAATTGCAAACGATTAAATAAACTACAAACGATTAGAAAATCTCTTGCCACCCACATCGGCCGACATTTTGAATCACCACTTTACTAAACACCACTTCATCTATATGACCCAGAGGATTACGTACCATTCTTCGCACCTGGTAAATGCAATACGTTTTAAAAATTGGGACCCCACATGATGTCTACAACGAGGCGAGTAAATAGAGGTGTTAAACTGATAAATTGAAGAGATGGCCACAATAAAACTTTGACATCGATACATGGTCGACTTAACCGAGTGTAAAAGAGATTTATTACGGATTCTTGGAGGAGTTGTTGATGCACTTTTATCGCTCGGATTGTCGATTCGACGGACGACTGAATGATAACGAGAGGCTTTTAACTGCTGAGAATAAAGTGCGCATTGTGTGTTATTCCACGGCTGAAATCGAAACAGTTTTGCCGACTTTTCGAAAGAACGTAAATAATAAGAAACTGGTTTGTAATAACATTGTCATATTTTAAATGTTGAATTTTATTTGCATAATATACAAACAAACGAAATTTAAATTGTTGCTGAACGGTTATTGAATAAGAAGCTCTTTTAATGATTAATAAACAAGATATTTTAGTATCAATTAAAAGAACAAGATCGTTACATTTTTAGCATTTTTAACTTCGACTGGCTGACTTCATTGCGGATTTTTTTTAATTTTGGATTATATCATACTAACCTACAATTTTATTATAATATGGATGCCTTTGAGCATTC
The DNA here is from genome assembly GCA_030157275.1 of Cynaeus angustus. Classification (NCBI taxonomy): domain Eukaryota; kingdom Metazoa; phylum Arthropoda; class Insecta; order Coleoptera; family Tenebrionidae; genus Cynaeus; species Cynaeus angustus. The sequence continues at coordinate 14,451,851 of CM058064.1, forward strand.
TATGCAACACAGGTAGTAGATTCGTATGGACAGCAAACCCTTAATTTACATCTTACCAGCGAAAATACTTAATGCCATGTTATAAAATCGTTAAATTATTATATTCTTTTTTTACTAAATGCTACATTAGAGAAAAAACTTATTTACATTTTATCCATCGATATTACTCAGTTTAATTGGAGATGCTGACTCGCCATTTAAGATTCGACAAAAACTGAAATGTATTATTCTATTATTAGTTGCACCGCATATAAATGCATTATTAAGTTTCATATTCACACTGGGAGGCATAATAAACAGCAATAAATCCGTTAACAAAAATTACAAATCTTTTTTTTCTCAAACTTACACAGATTTTTAAATTTTGCACTTCCAGTTTTGTTTTAGCGAAATTCTACAACATTTTTACAATTGTTAAAATACTGGAAACATAAAAATCGGGAAATTCAAATATTTGATAATTGTAATTTTTTAACCAACATGTTTTTTAACATTTTGAATTTGGCATTTGGTTTGTAAAAGGCCAAGAAATTCCAAATTACATTTTTTACTTGGTAATAAAACAAATAGAAATATTAAATGAGCAATTTCAATATCTTTTTGCTGAAAACGTCACTAAAAATTTATACAAACCGTGAAAAAAAATTTCAGAATGCCAAAAAGTTTAACAATTTTCTAAAAAAGTAATGTACAAAATTAGAACAGTATTCAAATTAGAAAAAAAGAGAAAAGCTAATAAGAAAATAATAATTTGAAGAATCCAAAGAAACGAGAGAATTCGAAAAAAAATGTAAAAATCTGGATATTTTAAAGAAATCAAACATTCCAGAAAGTTCAAAAATATCAAAAAATAAAAATGTAAGAAATTAAAAAAAATTAAATTCAAACTTTTAAAAATTAAAAAAGAACTAAAAATTTTAATTAATCCAAAAACTAAGCATACAAAAAAAAATTCAAAGATTTCACACAATGTAAATAATCTAAAAAATTAATAGAGAAAAGCCAATAAATAAGAAGTATTTAAGAAATTTAAAAATCTAAAAAAATCCATGAAACGAAAAGATCTAAAATCCCAAAAGATTTAAAAAATTATAAAATCTAGATATCTAAAAATAATAAATTAAAAATTCAAAAAATACAAAAATTTATGCAATACAAGAATCCAAGATTAAATGTAAAAAAATTAAAAATCGATAAAAAAACGAATGAACCAAAATATCCAGTTAGATTTTGAAAAATTTAAATTTGTATGCTTTTTTAAAACCTTATAGCTTCTTAGATTTATTGCAAGCTTGGCAATCTTTGAATTTTTTAGAATTTTTAGATCTTGGTCTTTTTGAAATATTTGGCTTTTTTAAAATTTTTAATTTCTTTATTTTTTAGATTTTTTGAATGCTTTGCAATGTTTGGTTTTTTGAATTTTTTAGATTTCTTATTTTTTTTAGATTTTTAAGTTTTTTATTTTGTTGATTTTTTTTGTTTTCATAACTTTTTAGATTTTTTGTATTCTTTGGATTTTTTTAAAACATTGGATTTTTTTTTGAATTTCTTGAATTTCTAGAATTAAATTAAATTATTATATTATTAATTTGATAGGAATTTAAAATGACCTATTATTGTTGAAGTTTTTCAGTTTTAAGTTTTAACTTAACTGTTATTTGTTTCTTCTTATTGTAATTTTTTTTATATTCGTTCAAATTTCTTAAATTTACAGAAAGAAACACTTTTTATTGCGCTAATGTAATGTTTATAAATGAGAATATAAAATATTTGCCTTAGAAATTTTACAGAATGATAATACAAGAATCTAAGATGACAATAAAAAGTCAAAGACAAAGAAAATAAAAAAAATAAAAACCTTAATACTAAGAATGCAAAAAACCTGAGAATTTCAAAAACCTAAAAAATCAAGAAAATTCAACAATCCAAACTATCCAGAAAATTCTAGAATTCAAAAAAAATAATAATAATAAATAAAAAAAGGTAGAATAACTTCAAAGAATAAAGAAAATCCAAAATATTTAAACAAATCCTGGAAATCCAAAAAATCCAAGGCATACCAAAAAACTAAAAAAAATAAAGTATATAAAATTTTAAGAAATCCAAAAAATCTAAGAATACCAAAAACCAAAAAATTGAACATATTTTATAAAAAAGAAATCCAAAAAATTTAAAAAACAAAAAGAATCAAGAAAAAAATCCAAGAAATCCAAATAATTCCAACGTACCAAAAAAAAAAAAAACAAAAAACTCAAGAAATCCAAAGAATCTAAGAACATCAAACAACAAATTTTAATGAATATAAAAAGTATAAGAAATCAAAAAATGTAAGAATGCCAAATAGCTAAGAATTTATTAGATTTTATTAAAAATAATTCAAAAAAGCTAAAAAAATTAAATACAAGCCAAGATATACGAAAAATCCTAGCAATCTAAACTAAAATATCCGATAAATTTAAAGAATCTAAAAAATTCTAAGAAAAAAAGAATAAAAAAAAACAAGAGATAACAAAACCGATAAACCAAATAATCCAAACATATCTACCAAAAAAACAAAATACAAAAATTAAAGAAATCCAAAGAGTCTAGGAATACCAAAAATTTACAAAATTTTATAAAAAAAATCAAAGAATCTTAGAAATTTTTCAAATTCAAAGAATCCGTGGTATTAGAAAAATACATTTCCAGGAAATTAAAAAAAATGCAAAGCTTGGAAGATTCAAACAATCTAAAACTTCAAAAATCTAGAAAATTTGAAAGATGCAAAAAAATCAAAAATCGAAAAATAGAAATAATTAATAAAATATTTATAAAATATTTATAAATAATTAAATTTATATTTATATTAATTATAAATTAAATAAAATAAAATTCAAGAGGACAATGTTTTTTCAAGTTCATTTTTTTTTACATCTATGAAATAGAAATATGATAAATTTAAAAACAATAATGAAAAAAAAAACGATGAAAGATAAATGTAAAATTGAAATCACAATGTTAATATAAAATACGAAATAGTTTTTAAACTACCTATAAAATAAATAAGTAAAAACCAGAAATAGTTAAAATTGAAAACTGGAATTTGAACAAAATAAAAAAAATAAAAAATGTATTTTAAAATTGAACAGACATGAAACATAAAACTAAATTAAGATCAAATTTCGACGAGTCTTTTTAAGTGCATTTGTCTCTGTCCTGTTCTTTAGGTAGTCTTAAATTACCAAATTCTTGTAAAGATAGGGATAAAGAAATCTTAATATGTATGAGTTAAATTTATTAAAAACAGCTCGGTTCGTCTTGCGTCCATTTCATTTCTGCTACTGTCTTCAGCCTAACCACGCCCACATTACCAAAAAGTAGATCGACCCTTCTGCACCCCGATAATTCCAATAAAATTTTCAAATTAGCCCTTCAACCTGATCATAATTAACGACTCTGCAAACTTTCTACGATTACCAAGAAACTTGCCAAAGATAAATCGATCTTGGTAACGAAACCTCGATTTCTCCGAATCTCACCAAAATCATTTGATATTGTGTGTTTTCTTGCGAAATCCCCCAAAATGATTGATAATAACAGCTCCTCGTACATGAAAAAAAGCTTAACAGTTTCGTAACATGACTAATTAGGTGTGATTGTAACTATTGGTGATGTGAGAAGAAACATTTCGATGGAACAGCTGCCTCTGGCTCAGGGTGCCCCCTTCAGAAGTCGTCCTTAATATAATCCTCATTAAAGTACACCATATAATTTACCGGCGCTGGTAATAAGAGCCCGTCAAAAAAATCGTTTTCGCAATGCTAAACACCCAAACCGTGTCTCGCTCGGTCGGTATTAATCCGGCAGATTTACCAACCGGATTTGAGGGGATTAATCGAGTCTAAAAATATATCGAGGTAGAGCAGAGCACATCTGTCTTCGCGTGCTCGAAAACCACAATAAAAGAGCAAAGCATCGAGTGTTTCCATTGGTTCTGTTCCTTCAACAATAGAATTAATAAAGCACGGAATAAATTTCATCCTTTTTGTCCAACAAGGATGGATGTAGATTTTACCGCCTATTATAGGCGGCGCGACGATTGTGCGATGCCATCCAATCGTTGTCAACATTTTATTAAACAAATTGTGCAATTTTTTTGGGTCCTTTTCTGGTCACAACGAATGCTTGGTAACTTGAGCCGTGATAACAATCTCCCTCAAGGATTTTTGCCCAATTTGTATTGATTGTATTGATCGTTTACCGGAAACGTGGCATCGTCTAATTGGATCATTTTATCTGATTTATCAATTCAGCAGGTGTTTTTTCCATGTCCTCATAAATTGACGTCGTGGTTCTCTATCAAAAATTGAACAATGGTAACCCACGCAAAAGTTCAAGGCGAAATTAATAACATTTAAATAATTGTGCTGTTAATGCGTCGGCCTGTAAAGAACCGGTGATAGATGGTACGGTAATGGAAGGTCAACGACTGTTGCCCGATCGCATTTGGTTTTGTGTGTGCTGATAAAAATGCGCAAAAATCCCTTCTGGTTTATGGAGTTGAACGTAAGCACCTAATAAAGTCCGCAAAAAAACCTACGACAAAAAGGCAGTATTTTTATCGAGTCGAGCAGCTTTTAAAAGTCCATTAAGACTCGAGTATATAAAGGATACAAATGACAATGGTCGGAGCGACGACAACATTAGAGAGCGCTGTTTCGGTTAAGAAATCCACGGGGGGGCCTGTCAGTGCGCGATGGGGGGGAGCCTAGCGGTTACCTCCCCTCGGCCTCTTCGCGAGGGTGAATTAGAAGGGTTTTTAATAGCCGAGTTATGGAATTAGTGGGCTTTCAAATAAATTATTCTTCTCTTGGAATCTATCGTACCAACGGAGCCAATAATAGGAATGATCATTGTACGAAAATTCAGAAAAGGCAACAGCAGCTATCTCCCGAAAAAAATCTTTGCTTGCTGCTTCAAAGTTGAAAAAAATTCCAAAGAATCCAAAAATCTAATATCTCTACGAAAAATACAAAAAACAACAAACAAACAAACAAACAAACGTACCCAGAAGTTGCAACAAATGTAAAAATTGTCTAGAAAATTTACAAAATCTACAAAACCTAATAAATTACAGAACTTGAAAATCTTATAAGTTTAAAGGAAACAATGACAATGATTTAACAATGATTTAACAATTTTTGTTAAATCTAATCTTAAAAGTTTTTGAAATATAAAAATAGAGAAATGTTATAATCTCTAATCTAACGAAAATCTCTAACGAAAATCAAGACGAATTCAGTGTTCAAAAATTGTTCAATGAGGTTCTAAAAATCTCATGTAGAATATTAAAAAAATATGTCATAAAATTCAACAAAACAATTTCTAAAATTTTTGAATTACAATTTTTAAGTTGAATCTAAAAGTTCTCAAATTGTAATTATTTAATTGCTCTAAAACGTTCCAATATTTATAATAAATTTTAATGAATATAAAATCAAAAAAAAAATAAGAATACCAAAAAACAAAGAATTTATTAGATTCTATAAAAAATAATTCAAAAAATCTAAAAAATCTGAAAACAAGCTAAGAAATACGAAAAATTCTAGCAATCCAAAAACACCTAAAAACCTTCACATTCCGAAAAATTTAAAGAATCGAAAGAATACTTAGAAAAAAGAATTAAAAAATCCAAGAAATAAAAAAAAAACAAGAAAAGCAAATAACCCAAACACACCTTCTAAAGAATCAAAAATCAAAAAAAAAATAGAAATCAAACGACTCGAGAAATACCAAAAACCAAAGATTTAAGAAATTTTATAAAAAAATAAATTAAAAATCTTCTAAATTTTGGAAATTCAAAAAATACGAAGTATTAAAAAATACATTTCTAAAAAATCAAAAAGAAAATAGAAAACCTTGGAAGATTCAAACAATCAAAAAATCCAAAAATCTAGAAAACCTGAAAAATGTCAATACTTTTGAAAATTTAAAAGGTACGAGAACTTAAAAAATTTCATAGATTTAAAAAATTATAAATAATTCATTTAATTAAAAAAAAATAAAAAATGAAATTTTGTTCAAATGGACAATGTTTTTGTAAGTGCCTGTTGAATATATTGAACTATTGATATAAATATGATGAATCTGCAAATAATAATGAATAAATAAACGATAAACTATACGAAATATGTAAAAGTCAAAGCACTTTAAAAAATAAAGAATTAAACCTAAAATAAGTAAAATCAATGACCTTTACGATGTTAACATAAAATACCAAATAGCTTTTAAAATACCTATAAAACAGATAAACAAAAGCAGAAATAGTTGAAATTGAATGCATAATAAATTTTAGATACAAGTGCAGTATTGTGAACAAATTAAAATATCAGGAAATATTACAATATGATTTTGTTTGCTTAGATATTTTTAATAAAGACGTCGTTCTTAACCCTCACTGAAAATGAATTAAAAAAAAAAAAAAAATACCTAAAATTCCAAAAAAAATAGAAAAACCAAGTTTAAAAAATTCAAATAATTCAGAAAATTTAAAAAATGTAGAGAATGGAGAGAATACAAAAAACTATGCAATTCCAAAAAATTAAAGAAATGCAGAGAATTCAAAGAATATCTGCAAAGAATACAAGGTTCCAACAATTTCAAAAATCCAAAAAAATTCAAAGAATATTAGAAAAATTGAAAAATCTAAAAAATCAGAAAAATCCAAAGATTTAAAAAGTATCAGAAATTCAGAAATCTACAAAAATCCAAAAAGTCTAAAAAATCCCCAAAATGTAAAGTATCTAAAAAAAATAAAGTCAACAAAGATAAAAAAATGGGAAACCTTGGCAATCCAAAAAACAATAAAATTAAAATTCTAAGAAATCCAAAAAATATAAAGAATCTAAAAACCCAAAGAATCCGAAATAGAAAAGTTCAAAATATTTAAAGAAAGCAAAAAATCGAAACTATCTTAATAATTTAAAGCGTGAAAGTCTTAGAAATCTTAGAAATGTATAGTTAAGAATACAAAAAAAAAGAAAGAAGTTCAAAAAAATAAAAAATCTACGACTCCAAGAAATTTAGTAGTACTTAAATTTATGACATCTCAAAAATCCAAAAAAAAAATTAAGAACCAAAATCCAAAGCATAAATACTCACAAAAGATTTAAAAAAATTGAAAACCTAAAAAACGAACGACCATAAATATTAATAAAACCAAAAACACCGCAAAATTCAAAGCGAAAGGTCCGAAGACAATAAGAATAAAAATATTACAAACACAAAACCAAGCAAGTAAAAAATCGCATAAAAAAACCAATGAAGATATAAATTTTTACAAATCAATCATTATTAAATTTGTTTTTTCAAATTGCTGAAAATTAAATGTACAAAAATACACTTATAGTAAAAAAAAACACTAATAAATTAAAAAGTATTTTTTATAATACAAGTCGTGAAGCAGTTGTGATTTGCTAAAATTAAGAACAGATTTTTCAAAATTTTTAAGAACGTCAAAATATTTTTCAAAAACTTAAACAATAACAATTTTGACAATTAAGTTCGATACCGACCTAACCCATTTACGTGTTTCAAATTATACATTTTTATTGGTGTATTGCTCAAAAAATTGCCAGTACAATGTAGCCAAAAATAGTTTTAAGTTTCTCTTGTTGTGCAACAAAAATTCTTTAAAACAAAAAAAAATAGTTGAAAAAAATAATAAAATAGACACTAAACAGTAAAAACAATGAAAATGCTTGTTTTAAAATCTGAATATTAAATATAACCGAAAACTGAAAATTTTTAAAAATTGGTCTCGAAAACCAAAAACTATTTAAACTAAAATTAACCGCAGTAAGCAGTTTTGTAAAAATGCAAAAACAAATAATTTGCGACTTACCTTATAACTATTTTAGGTCAAATTTTAACTTCGAGTTAAAAAATTACACTTCTTGAAATAATCATCGGTTTAAATTGAAGATTGATTTGTATTTATTAATAATCTTTTACAATAGAGACAAAAATGATATGACCGTCACCAAAAATTTGAAATTTTTAAAAGTTTAAAATCAGTGAATAAATTCATAAAATTTTCTTGCTGTGCTTTCTTTCACTCTGATGAAGTAATCTACGACTGACGTTTATTTTCCCACAGTCCCAAGGTCGCCGTTTTTTAATCCTGGTAGGAATTCACATTGACTTCAAGCGAACCATCGGGAAAAATTTCCCTAGCCCAAGCTCGCTGTATATCATGCCCTAAGTACTTCTAATAGCTAATGCGTCCATATAAATTATTTGTGCAAAGTACAAACACAACCTATAAATTGTGCCCAGATCTCGCTTTATACGGTCCTGTTTGGCGTAGGAAATATCATACGCTTTCAGAGGCATATTTTATAGCGACGTGTATTTCACATTGTCGAGATTTATAGAATGGCTTTGCGATATATTATGGAAATTAAGTGACGAGAGCCTTGTACATTCGAGAAACACTCACTGCTACGATATCCGGTATCTTATTTATTCCTTCGACAAATTTCGGAAGATATTTATCAAGAATTTTATTACAAGCTAAATTCATTTACAGAATATTTACAACAAATTCAACAACTAGTCACTTTTTGTCCTTGCTCATTATCGAGTCTATACTGAAATTCTGATGAGTGCTCGTCGACGAACTTCCAAGATTATGGGTCAAACTATGCCTTCTCAGATCACAGTTTCTTCGGAACACTTTCCCGCAAGCCGAACAATTGTAGGGTTTTATGTCGGTGTGGGTCAGTAAATGGGTTTTGAGATTCGACCGTTGGTTGAAGGACCTGCTACATACGGGACACTTATGAGGGGATTCTTCCATGTGGAGGATTTTGTGGACCGCCAAAGTCCGCGATTGACAGAAGCCTTTACCACATTCCGTGCATTTGAAAGGTTTTTCTTTGCTATGGATGTACCTGCAACAAAAAAAGCATGAGCGCGTGATACCACGTTTATTATCGTTGAGACTGATTGGCAAAGTTTACTGCTTTACGATGTGAGTAACCACAAACTTACTTGCGTAATCTTGGTGAAAGTTATGTGCAAAAGTAATAGACTAAAAGAAGAGTAAAACGGGGAAAACCCGACCTCGAGAGACATTTATAACTTGCCGATATTTGATGACTCTGTAAAAGATGAGTTTTTATTAACCAGCTGTCAACTAGCCCATTGTTCACCAGAGGCTGGCCACAAATTTCTTGCTTGGAAAGTTTATAAAGCCGCCAGCGGATTGGGATAATGTGATAGTTATCGGAACACGTGGATTGTTTGGGTATTATACCAACCGAAATGTTTTATATCACGTTAGAGTTCTTATTACGAAAGATGCAGATTTTGGCTTTGATCCAAAATTTGAAAAGCGCGATATTAAAGAATTTCAAAATTTGAAGTCCAAAAAACTTTTCTAACTTTTTTTAAACGGTGATTCAAGAAAAATCGTTGCCAATGCTAAAAATTAAAAAAAAATTTGGTTCTTGCAAATTTTGCAAATTTATGTGGATTTTAAAGATTCTGGAATTTTTTTATAATTTTTTTAAATTCCCCAAAATTAAGGATTCAAATAATTCTGAAAGTTGAAAATTTTCGTATTTCCACAGATCTTGAACATTCTAAATATCACAAACAATTTAATGCCACATTTATCTAGAGATTCCAATTCGAAATATTAAAATAACTAAATGCTGTAATATTTTTAGTGATTTTGTTGTTTTACAGAATTTGAAATCTGAAAAATCTAATGCTGTCACTGGTTCGCATTTATTATCTGAAATTTTAAGAATTTTAAACTTTGACTTATAATTTATATTATTTATTGCAAATTTTTAAAAATTAGTAATTAATAGTTTTACTCAAATTATACTTTGAAATTGAAATTTCAGAATTTTGGTACTTTTGCGAATTACAATTTTTTCTTTAATTTTTGTTACTATGTATTTTTCCTAGTTTTTCTGAAAAACCTAAAATTTCTAATTTCCAAGATTCAAAGGATACTGAAAATATTTAAATTTAAATATTCTGAGAATTAAATCAAATTTAGTGAAAAATTTTGAATCTGAAAGTCTGAATATTCTCAAAAAAAATAAAATGTTTTAAATATTTGGTACGCGCTCCAAAAAACTTTGAGAATGTTCTATCAAGTTTGCTGTAATAAAACCATTATTGAAATTTAGTAAATTTTGCATATTTTGCCAAGATTTTTAAATTTTTGATGGTTCCATTTTTTTCTAAATTGCGGACTCAAATTATTTAAAAAAATATTTCTTCAGGTATTTTAAAGATTGTAGGTAAAAAACGTGTCATTTGTAATTTTCAAAATTTGAATTCTACACAATTTAAAAAAAAAACTGAGATTGTAAGAAGATAAAAACTAAAAATTCACAACTCTTCAGATGTTTTTTTTTTAAATTTAGAAATTGATTCTACTGAACGTAGACGTCGTCTGAAGATTTCTAAAATTGAGAAGAATTTAAATGATTCTAAAAGCTTTAAGAATTCTACAATTTCTAAACATTTCTAATCACGGAAATTTTATCGGCTATTCCCAATTTTAGATATTTTTGATGTCATATTATCAATAAAACATTTAAGATTGTAAAATCTTTAAAAAATCTTTAAATTTAGATCTAAAAATGATTTAAACTTACTTTTGAAAATTCTGAGAGAAATTGTAAAGATTTGAATATCTTGGTTATCTTAAAACTTTAGAACTCTGGCATTTTAATTTAAATTGAGGCAATTTAAATTAAAAAGTCCTGTTTTTTTTTTAATATAGACATTTCCGAAAATTTATGTCTCAACGTATTATGAAAAGTTTATAAATTTTCCAAAAGTTTTGTGAAGTACGAAAATCCAGAAAACTAGAATTTCACCATTTCTTTCAATGGTTCACAGCGATAGTAATATAAAAAAAAAAATGTTACAAATTTCGCTTATTTTAAAATTTAAATCGTGAATTAAATTATTCTACAATTGTACATTTTTAGAAATTTCAATAATTCCGGATATTAGATGAGTTTTTAACACATGTTTTTAGTTTTCAAAATTTGAGATCTTCTGAAACTGTAAAAAAATTGGAAACTTAAAAATTCCGGTCTTTTTGGACGTCGTTATTCTATATGTTGATAGTAACAATTTATTAATTTTAAGAAGATCTTCAGAAGTTCCCAGTTCTTCAAAACTGCAAATTTAAATTATTGTAAAAGCTCTACGAATTTTAAAACGTTTATATATTCCGAAGAGTCTACAATATTTTGCAAGTTCGATTAACATTCTTAAATTTTAGAAATTATATTTGCTTTTAAATCCAGGGAATTTTGAAATATTAAAGATGTTAAAATTTTAAAAATTCTGAAGATTTAGATGTCCAGTTGCCTTAAAACTTCAGAACTTGGCTTTAATTACAACAAATTTTGAAATATTTAAATTTCAAAAACTTTGATCTAGTATTTTTAATGTTTATAAAATTTCGAAAAACCTGAAAAGTAGAAAACGAAATTTAACTTTTTTGAAGATTTTGAACATTATTTAATCTTGTGATTCTAACATACTACAAAACTAAAAAAAAAGTTTTGTTTCACCGAATTTTAAAAATTCAAAAGTTTTTTTGCAGGTAGAAAATTTTCATTTGACATTGACACACTATAAACATTTTTTCAAAATTTTGGTATATTTAAAAAACTGAGTAATTGCAAAATTTTGTGAATTTGCTATTTTTCGAATTTCATAATTTTGTGATATTTTAAAACTGCTGTACTGTAAAAAACATTTGAAATTTAAAATTAAAAAAGTTTAAATATTTCTATTAAATATTAAACATATATTTAATTTGCTTTTCTACAATTTTTGAGGTCACTTATTTTTAAATTTTTAAAGAAACACTTTGAAATGACTGATAATTTTAAAGAATCTGGAAAAAAACTTGGTCCTTAAAAAAACGGAAGATTTCGAATCTTTTTTGAATTAAGTTGCTAAAAATGTTACATATTCTGAATAGATTTAAAAAAATTCTAAGCACATTTTAGAGTTTCATGTAATAATTTTGAAGAGCGCGTAGAAATTTGGAAAAAAACTTTTTCCGCTTTTGTCAACTTTGCAGCCCCCAGAGAAATTTGAATATGATAATAGTCCTCAAAACACGCGGATTTGTGTCAAAAATATTTTGATAGCCCTCGGCCGCGTCCTAAACAGTAAAATTAATTAACACAGAACACCTGTCAAATCAATTACTTTTATCTACTCTGGCATAATCCGCCCGGCTTAAATTAGTTTGCAGTTTCTGCCACAATCCTGCTTACACAACAATGTAAATAATTTCTCCTTAATAACATTTTATCGTTGGGCGAATTAGTAAAAATCCCGTGATCACTCTTATCGTCCTGATTTAATATTCCGTTATTGTTGTGTCTAAACAAAGATTTTTTCCATTATCGCTTTGTTAATTGTAGTAATTTTCGAGTGCAATAAACGCTCGCAAATCGTCCCTGACTTGTTAATCCGTGAAAATTCCACGTTATGAAATTTCATATCCAACATAATAGTTAGAACCCACGCGAATGTAACGGATGGGATTAATTGCAATCGAAGGAAATATCAACACAAAGGTCTCACGGAAAGAACGAAGAACGAAGGACAAATGTGGTAAATTTCTAAGGTTATAGCGAGCCGTCGGATGTAAAGCGATACGCAAACTTGTTCTGGTTCTTCGACACGTAATAAAATTATTATCTGTTGTTCGCCATGGGAACCTTCGAAAATAATCAGGTGCGAAGATCAAATCGTTCCGAAATTTGTTTGTCTGGGCTTTACGACGTTTGAGGAGGACGAGGGAGGCGGTAACGAGATGGAAACGGGCGACAAATGCGGGGGGAAAAAGAAGAAGAATAAAACAGCAAAAAGTGTTGGAGTTCAGTGTTAAAATTGTCATTTCTGAATAGTTCTTTATTCGGAGAAAAGAAGGTCCCATTAAAGAATGAAGGATTGGTTTGTGAACTTTTTACTGCATGGCAACGTAATAATTACCTATGATCCCTGAGGTGATCCTGTCTTCGGAATGCCTTCCCGCAGATGTCGCAAGAATAGGGTCTTTCATCGGTGTGGGTGCGTTCATGTATCAACAAATTATAGCTTTTGGTAAACTGTCTGCTACAAAACTTGCATATAAACTGTTTCTTGGGCCTCGCCGAGCCTTTTTGTCTCCCCGCAACGGTACTCGAAGGCGTCGCCGTGACCGTCGTCGCCGTCGTGGTCGTCCCTAACCCATTCTGATAAATAGAATTCATAATCAAACTCGGATAACTCGTATCGACCGGCGACGTGGACACCGTAAAATTATGGAGAGCATCATCATTATCCAACAACGCTAAATCCTCCTCGACTTCTTCAGCGAGGTCCACATCCTCGGTGAGACTCGTGTTGCTAGCCGCCTCCTCGGCTACGGGTTCCTCGGCAATCTTCGCCGTGTTCGCCGCAATTTTAAGAATATCTATCCTCCCTGAATTATTATTAACGTTCGCGGAGACCGTCGTCAGCTGCTGGAGAGTCAGATACGACTCCAAAGCTTGTAGATTCAACGCAGCTGCCGCCGCCGAGTTGGCGGGTAACAACGCCGCTTGCTGTAACGAGTTCATCATGGCATTTTGGAGAGATAAAGCCACGTTCTGGATGGAGCGTTGCAGGAAATTTTCCTGCAGCATCGCCGTAGCTAGATTGAATTGCATCGTTGTGTTGATTTCGGTCGGTTTGGGTGACATCTCTGCGCCGCCGTCGCACGTTGTTGGTAAAACGTTGGGTTCGGTGGATGTTTGCATTATGGAGGAGATGGGGACATGGGTTCCCGTCACTGGGCTGCCGTCCAGAATGGGCACATATCACAATTTTCTCATTTTACGGGTTCGTCGGTGGATGTAGCATCGATGTTTCCGAAACACGCGCGCGCACTTTGGCTTAAGCAGTAGACAAACGACTAAGCAGAAGGATCGGAACGGGCCAGTCAGTTGTTCTTACGTGTGCGCCATCTGGTAACGAGCTGACGGAAGAAGACGGATGCGGCGGACGAGACAACGAGGATATTTTCATAGGTCACATAGGTCTTCAGACAAGGAAAAAAACAAAATGCTTTCAATTTTTGGTTTTCTAAACTTAAATTCATTACAATATTTAATATCACAACAACTCCAAAGTTAAAAATTAACAACATTTTTTCTAGATTAGTTTCTACTCTTATCATTGCAGATTTTGATAAAAACTCGTACTTTGAAAAACTGAAACTTAACTGTTAAAGTTAACACTTTCAGATTCGTTAAATCGGAAGATCCACATTTTCTTTAATAGTGTGCTAATTTAATTTCAAACAGTTTTAGATAAATTTAATCCAATTAAATTCGCATTAACATAGCACAAATTACTGATAAGTGTATAAAATTATTTCATTTACTACATCCATTATTTTTGTCTGTCTCTTTTGATTAAATTTACTCTATTTGAATAAAACTTAAATTAACGCAATTTAATTCAGTCTGTCCAATTTTCTATTTGTTATACATATTTGGTCCTATTTTTGCATTTTATTGTGTTTTAGCCTAGTTGGAATAAATTAGCTAGTTAATTAAATTCAGATTAATTAACTTTATCTAACCAAATTTAGTTTAAATAATTTTATTTTAAAGTATTTACTGCTGTTTAGTTCAACATTATGAATTCTAGATCTAAAATATAAAGATCAAAGTTGACTATATATAACTAAAACTGTAATTCTAATTTAGTCCAATAATTTAATTCAAACTTTTATTTTACACATTTCAGTTTTTTGTATTATATCTATTTAAATTGACTAAGTCTAATTTAGATCACAGTTAGGCGTATTTAGATTAGACTAAAATTGCAATTGAGTGTAATTTAGACTAAGTTTATTCCAAATCTTTTTCTTTAGCTTTTAATTTTCTCTTTTCAGTCTTTTTTTAGTCCAATATTCAAGCCAGTTTTCAATACACAGAATGACTTCATTATTTATGTATTCTTATTTATTATTTATTTATTTAAAAAAAAAATATAGAAAAATGTGGAGATAAAAAAATAATAATTGTACTAAATTAATAGCTAATCTCTAACTTCTAAGACATTAACAATTAGGCATCTCATGAATATAAAAATTACAAATCCAAGAATTTGAATTAGTTTAAGAGATATAGGAGAATCTGAAGAAGCCTACAAATCAAAAAATCTCAAAAATTTTAATGGGCAAAAATACAAGATTTTTTTGAATCTGGAATATATTCTCAGCATCTAAGAATCTAAAACTAGAATTCTAATGTAAAAGTTCATTGCTCTTACCTTGGTTAAGAATTTAGAATTATTTTGAAAATCTCAGAAAATTAGAAATGTTAAACGTCTAAACACATCATAAAGACTTTAAAAGTTTCAAAATCTAAAGATTTACAAAAGTACAAATAAAAACACTCAAAAATTTAAGCATTTACAAACTTTCTGAAATCTGATTTTAGATATTTTGCATTCTTGAGGCCTTTTAATTTTTTTCGAGTTTTTTAGATTCTTTAGATTCTTGATTTTTTTTTGGATCATTATGTAGATTATTTAGGTTTTTGTATTTTTGAAATTTCCCGAATTGTTTAGATAGTTTTTTGTATAATTTGAAATATTTACATTTTGTGGTTTCTTTAAATTTTTAACTTCAAAATTTCGATTGTTTTAATTTTTAAAGTTTTTTGCTTTTTCAAGATTCTCTATATTCTGTAAAAAAAATATTTTTTGACTTTCTGAAGTAGTCTTTCCGATTCTTCGAGTTTTACGGATTCTTCATCGTTAAGTACTTTGAATTTTATAAATTATTTTGTTTTTTAAATTTTTTAGACAATTTATTTTTTTGTGTTCTTCGGAGTTTTTAGATTCTTTAAATTCTTTGAAATGTTTGAAATTTAAATTTTGTGAAGTCTTGATTTTCGAATTCTTTGAGTTTTCGGATTCTTAATTCGTTAAATACTTTGAATTCTAGAAATTAGACGCTTTAATTTTTTAGATTTTTATGAGATATTTAAAATTTTTAACTTTAAATTCTTAAGATTTTTTGCATTTTTTCATTTATTTGGATATTTTAAAATTAAATTTGTAGAATCGTTTAGTTGTTTAAATTCTTAACATTTCTTAAATATTACGTATTTTTTGAAATGTAGAATTTTTTAGTTTTATTTGATTTTATTTTTTAGATTCCTAAAAATTCTTGTGTTATTCTGTAGATTATTTAGCTTTTTTTATTATTAAAATTCCCCAAATTGTTCAAATACTTTTTTCTATAATTTAAAGTTTCTACATTTTGTGGTTTCTTTAAATTTTTATATTTTTTTATTTTTTTTAACCTTAAGTTCTTAAAATTTCGTATCCTTTAACTTTTTAAGTTTTTCGAGTTTTTAAGATTTTTTATATGCTTTAAAATTTTTGATTTTTAGATTTTCTGAAATATAAGTCTTTTAATTTTCGTATTTTTTGAGTTTTTTTTATAGATTCTTTATTCGTTAAATACCTCGAATTCTATAAATTATCTAGACTTTTTAATTCTTTTGAATTGTTTGAAAATTTAAAATTTTTGGGTTCTTCGGGTTTTTTCGATTCTTTAAATTCTTTGAAATGTTTGAATTCTGAATTTTAGATTTTGTGAAGTTCTTGATGTTCGATTTCTTTGAATTTTTCGGATTGTTTAGAATTAGATTTTTAGAATTGTTTAAATTTTTTAGGTTCCTGACATTCCTTAAATATTACGTATTTTGATTTTTTCCATTTTTGGACTTTAACTTCAAAGCCTACAAAAAAAAAATTCACCTCCCGTTTTAGATTCTTTGCATTCTTTAAATTTTTCGTAGTCCTTGAACTTTTTGAAATTCTCTGCTTAAGGCTACGATCTTAAAAATCTACATATGTATCTAAAAATTTATCCCAGAACTTAAAAAAGTGTACTAGAAAGTTGATTAATCTTAAATTTTGTCAAAACAATAAGTGAATAAAAATCTTAAAATTTCATGAATCACAAAAATTATTTCAATAATCTAAAATCCATTCATAAGCCTAAAAAAATTCAAATTTTGTGGTTACAGAAATATGAAAAAACCAAAAGAATTTCAAGAACCCGATGATCAAAAAATCTAGAAGTTAAAAAGATTCTAAATCTTTGAACTGAGATCCTAGATTTTTGGTTTAGAAATTACATTGTGATAAATTCTGAAGACATTCATTAGATTCACCAAAAATCTAAAAAAAATTAAACGATGAAAATCATTACGAATTTAACTAATTTTGGATTTTCAAATATCCGAGAACTTTTGAAAAATGTCTGAAAGTCTCGAACGGTTTTTAGATCTCAAATATTTCAAAAGTTTACTTCAGATTTTAAAATTTGTGTTTCTTAAAAGTCATAGATTTTTAATATTTGTTGAGAGACTGGAAACGCCAAAAAAAATAAAAAATGTTTTGAGCAGACTTCCGATAATTGTGCAATTATTCAATATTCTAGAAATACTGAGTGTGATTTACAAATTTTGGAGCCTTAAATAAGGGAAAAAATTTTGGTCTTTCTTTCGTTCAAAAACTGATGATATTTAAAATTTTATAGTTCTAAATCTCAGAATCAGAACACTTGTCAGAAAACAATTACCGATTCTCTGTTTCAACCTCCAGCGTCGTCTCGTGTCACGCTGGCTCTTCCTCGAAGCATCTTCTTTTTTTACAGTTTCTGGAAGTCATGAAATTGATTTATTGTCGCGATATGACGGACATTTATCGGTCACTTTATTAGGCTTCGCGGATTTACATTAATTCAGTCATCCTTTGCGATTTTATGGGCCACTCCGTTTATCTTCACGTCGTGGGAGATACTTTATGAAGATAGCCTTCACCTCTCAGAATAAAAACGACAAAGATCCGATGCTTACGACAATTAAACCAAAGCGTAACTTCCAAGAAAGATGCTGCAAAATTTGATGGTTCGCGTCGCACGTGTCTTTGTAACAAGTATACTTAAATCACGGCACCCCTTGATGAGTGGTGTTGACAATTGAATGTGTTAAGTTGGTTCATGCTGGTCTCGAGTTATGTGCGTGAGCGTACCGGAATGTGAAGAAATAAATATGAGATATTACCGAAGAAAAGGGAGACGCTGCAACCCTCTCCGGTTTTTCATTTTGGGAACTCGTTTGTGTCATCTGCTTGTTTTTCGCGCTATATCTTCACGGGTTTATTTGGTGCTGAACGTTTTGCATAGTCCCTTGTCCAATTATTCCGAGAGTTATAAGATAGCTTTCGTGCGGTCTTTTAAAGACGACTTTTAAAATGTCAATATTTAATAACACTTCCTGTCACTTAGTGAAACAAAGACTGTTTGGCAAACAGCGGTTTTTTTCGCACACTATCATTATCAAAATATTTGAGGTTTAGCGAACCCCTTGAGACCCAGGTGTCAAAATCTTTCGTTTGTTTAGTTATTTACCCCCGAAGAGAGAGACATCCGGTGGTGGTGCTGGTAAAACTAGAGACTTTTGATGACTATTGTTTTTCTGTTTGGTACATTAATATTTAGTAATCGTTATTGATGGATGTTGGTAGCGAAGTCGGGGAGGCCTCCTGCAGACCTTATTACCCTGCTAGCAGGTGGTGTGCCCGTGAAACTTACACTGAAGTACATTTTTCATTAGAGGTCGCGTACTAGTGATTTATTTCTTGCCGCACTCTTTGGTATAAAGTATAGCACCCTTCGCAGATGCTCTTTTTAACAGAATTAAGCAACGGCAGCGCCACATGCTGCGAGCCATGGGTGGTGGAGACTTGGAGGAGGAAAACGCTTGCGATTGTCCGAAATGAGAACCAGAAGAAGGTCTCTGGAACAGCTGATTATTTATAGGCGGCGGATTGAAACGGTTTTTACTGGCGAAATATGGACGAGACTTGAGAGAAAAAAAATTGCAAATTTATTCATTATTTATTTATGTTCTAATGTGGAAAAGTCAGCACTTTTGAAATTTTCTACTTTATTTAATTAAGTTTGAATAAGTGACAGATTTAATTAATAAATTAAACTTTAATTTAGTTTATGTGACGAGTTTTAAATTATGCACTCGAAATTGATTTTTTTAGTTATTATTAGACAACTAGGTTAAAACAAATATGATTAAATTTAATCATATTTTAAGCAAAATATGATTAAAGAATATTTATTTTTGTATTATTTTAAGGTGAGTCTTAGCATACTGAATAAACATTGTGAAGTATACTGGCGTGTTAAATTTTATAAAAATAAACCATAAAGTGCCAAATTATGGCACTCGCGGAAATTAGAAGAAGATTTATTTTTCCCACCAAAAGAAAAACAATGCAAAATTTCTAATTTTTGGTTCTCTAACTTTGAGTCTTAGTACACCTAATAGGCATAGTAAGGTTAGTGAGTTCCCCCAATTTTATAGATATAAACGATGAAATATCACAATTGTGGTACTAAGAGTGATATGGAGTAGAAATTGTATTAAAAGTCAACCATTGCATTTTTTTTTAAATTTTTGATGTGAATTCCTAACTTTTGGCGAGCTTTGTAAAATATAAGGGTGCCAAATTTTATTAAAAAAAAACTTGAGATTTAAAAATTATGGCACCCAGAATGATATAAAGAATATTTTAATTCCTACTAAATGTTAAACAATGTAAAATTTGTAATTTTTGATGTATAATTTTGAGTTTTGGCACACTTAACAAGCATAATTAAATAACTAAGTGTATCAAAATTTATACATGTAAGCTATATGGTGTCAGAATTGTGGCACTAAAAGTGATAGAACTATTTTTTTCCTAATAAATTTAAATACTGGAAATTTTTTAATTTCTGCTCTAAATTTTTGAATTTTGACACACTTTATAAGCATGATGATATTAGTGAGTCTGTTAACTTTTATAACTATAAACCATAAGATATAAAATTATGGCACTCAAAGTGGCATGTAAAATATTTTTGATTCCCACTTAAAATCAAACATTGGAAAGTTCTAGTTTTTTATCTAAATTATTGAATTTTGATTCACTAAATAAACAAGTGTGCCAAATTTTATAGATATGAATTTTAAGATATCAAAATTATTAGACTTTGATTTTTGAAACACTAAAAGCACAAAGTAACTAAATAAGTATATCACTAATTTTGTAATGCAAACCACAAGGTATTAGATTTGTGAGACTGACAGTCATATGGCGAAATTTTATTGCTACTAAAAGTCAAACGTTTCAAAATTTTCTTAATTTTTCATAAATAATTTTTATTTTTGGCACGTTTTAAAAACATGGCTGAATTAGTAAATGTGTGAAGTTTCGAAAATGTAAACCTTGAGGTATACAATTATGACACTCAATGTGGTATGAAACAGATTCATTATTACCATTAAAAGTAACACATTAACACAAAATCTTTAGTTTTTGATTGAAACTTTAAAATTTTGCCACACTTAACAAATATAATTAAGTAAATAAAAGTGCTCAAGATCAAGATTATGGTGCTCAAAGTGGTGTTCAAAAGTTTATTTGTACAAAAATTTAAAAATTTTTGATTATCGATGTTGAGTTTTGACGAACGTATTACTTATGGCAAATTAACAAAGTGTGCTTAATTTTATAGATTGGATTCTAAATATGTTAAAATTATGGAATTTATGTTAAGTTTAGGAAAAGCTTTTATTGTCACAAAAATTCAAACATTGCAAAAACTGTAGTTCTTTATTTACAGTAATATGGCATAGATGTAAATTTAAAGATGACAGTATTATATGGAATGGAAAATTTCCAATTTTTGATCTACAGTCTTGAGTTTTAGCACACCTAATAGAGATGTTAAAATGAGTAAGTATGCCAAATATTATTAACCTAAACTTCTAAACGTCAAAAGTACGTCACTCAGAGAAAAATGAAAAAAATTTTCATTTTGATCAAAAGTTAACCCTTTCAAAATTTCCAATTTTTGATCTACAATCTTGGATTTTAGCACACTGCATATAAATGTTAAAATTAGCAAGTGTACCAAATATTATTAAAATAAACTTCGAAACGTTAAAAATACGTCACTAAGAGAAAAATGGAAAGAAAATTATTCTGATCAAAAGTCAAACGATGCAAAATTTCCAATTTTTAATCTACAATCTTGAGTTTTTGCACACTTAATAAAGATGTTAAAATTAGTAAGTGTGCCAATTATTATTAAAATAAACTTTGAAACGTCAAAAGTAGGTCATTAAGAAAAAAATTAAAAAAATTATTATTCTGATCAAAAGTCAAGCATTGCAAATTGTTCAGTTTTTGATCTACGATCTTGACTTTTGGTCCCCTTAATAATCATGTTGAATTTAAGATGTGTGCTAATTGTGATAGATGTCAACCTAAAGATGTAAAAATTATGGCACTCAGAGTCCCAGGTAGAATTTTTTTATTAATAGGAGAGGTTAAGCATTGCAAAATCTCCAGTTTTTGTTCTACAATTTTGCGTTTTAAATCACTTAATAAACATTAATATGTGTGTCACAATTTATGGTTATAGAGTCATAGCACTCAGTGTGATGAAGTTTATACTATTTGAAGAAAAGTCAAGCCGTGCAAAATTTCCAATTTTTGATCTATAATCTTGAGGTTTAGCTTAAGAACTTAATAAACTTAATAAACATGTTAACTTAACTTAATAAACATGTTAAAGTAAAAAAGTGCACCTATTTTTATAAATGTAAAGCTTAAGATGTCTAAATTATGGCTCTCAGAATGATATTAAAGAGATTTTTTTCTTCAACTAAAACTCAAAAAGTTTTTGGTGTACACCTAATAAACATGTTAAACATGTAAATGTGTCAAATATTATTTAATTAAACTTTTAAATCTTAAAATTTTAGCACTCAGAAATTTTTCTTTTTTTTTAAATTCAAAAAATGCAAAATTTTGAATTCTACAAAAAGTCAAGCTTTGTAAAATCTTCAGTTATTGATTTATAAACTTGAGTTTTAGCGCATTTAATCAGCATGTTAAGTCTCCAAATTGTACCAAATTTTATAGATGTAAACCTAAAAATGACAAAATTGTGGCACCCAGAGGGACATAAAAGATTTGTTTTTGTCCCTTCAAGAAATCAGAAAGTGCAAAATTTTCAGTTTTTAATCTAAAATCTTGAGCTTAAATGCACTCACTTGGTGTGTTTAATTTAAAAAGTGTGCCACATTGTAGAAATGTAAACCTTGGGATATTTAAATTATACCAGAATCTTGATTTTATTCGCATTAATATGCATGCCAAAATAAGTGCGCATGCTAAATGTTATGGTTATACCAAAATTTTATAGATTATGGAACTCAGAGTGATATGATGATGAAATGTCAAGCGGTGCAAAAATTTCCAATCTTGAATTTAGGCACCTCTAATAAACATGTTAATATTAAAAAGTGTGTCAAATTTTAAAATTTAAAACCTCAAAATCACAGCACTTGGGTTAATATGAAAGATATTTTTAATTTTTGACCTTTAATTTTAAGTTTTGCCACATTTAATAAACATAACTAAGTGAGTAAACCACGAGATATCGAAATTATAGCACACAGAGTGATATGCAGGAGATTTTTTTTCCCTAACAAAACTAAAAAAATTTTTGTTTGTAAACCTTCAAATGAAAAAATTGTGGCACTCAGAGTTTCATGTAGAAATTTTTTGTATTCTTACTAAAAATCAAGCATTACAAATTCTCCAGTTGTTAATCTTGAGATTTGATACACTGAATAAACATCCTAAATTTAACAAAAGTACCAAATTTTATAGACGTGAAGAGTGATATGTAATTTTTGTTTGGTTTTGTGAATTGCAGTGAATTTTTTATGCTTGGTTGAGGATCTTGTCAAATTCAAACAATAAAACTAAATTTTAATGCACAAATCTGTTTTAGTTAATTAGTTAAGTAACTTAATTAAAGCTTCTGGTTTCCGCTAAGAATCAATCAATACAAAATGCAAAATTTCTGATCCACAGTTTTTAATTTTTAGGTTTAATTAATTAATTTATATATAAATAATTAATTTTTTAATTTTTTTAATTTATCATGTCAACGTTGATACCAACAGACCCCCGGATATCGGAATTATAGCACTTAAAGTGAGAGTGCTTCCTTTTTACTAAAAAAAATAAATAAATACAAGCGGAGTCCCGATTTATATTTGCATTTGCATCTTTTTATTTTTTTGATGCTTAAAAAAGAAGAGAAATTAATGATTTCTTTCCTCTTCGGTTTACCTTCTATTACTCTGTTTCCATTTCTCCAGCTTCTGGCCAGATTATTTTCACGCAAATCATCCAATTTCCTCGCTCACTCACCGAAACCCATCAGATTAATTGCAGATCGAGTCAGGCAGCGACGTTGGCCCCCTGCAATGGGGTCGATTGGTACAAACGAGACCCAGTGGGGCTGCGGCCGGTAGTCCCAAGCCTAACCCCATCACTCTCTCAATGTTCCGTAATGAATTGCTCAATTACAAGAGTGCGCGCCACCGCAGAGATCTCATTATCTCCTATGAACAAGATCATACTCGGCAACGGTTTTAACACCGCAACACGCAATTACCAAGAAGTAGATCTAGGAAGAGAAGGATGCACTAAAATGTGTGAAGATGTTCAAGACACGAACGAGAACTATTTTATTTCATATCAATAGTTGATAGTCATTTTTTAAGTTCGTTCTGGAGCGAATGCGCAAATGAGGTTTTGAAATAATGGGATTGGGAGGGTTACGAGGTTTGCGTCACGTGATTATGGAGCTTTTGCTTTCTTAAGTTGGTGATTACGGTTCGTTATGGAGATTCGCGACGGATGGTGATGTTAACGCGTTCAAATTTGGTTCTAGAAATGTCAGATTTACTCTGAAAACTTGTATGTAAAGTCACGTTCGCCATTTGTTGTAATTAACCCATAAACCGTCTGAATCCTCACGATAAAAATCGTCCATAAAATTTTATTGAGCGATACGGTTCCTGCGAAGCAGCTCGCGAACTGCAGGAAAGGTGTCATGATGTGTGTACGACGTGTCCGTGTGTAAATATTTCGCGTTATAAAATCAAATCATGTATAGAGATGTCCATACGTTTGCATGTTAAGAAGCAATAGCATGTGTAAAATAGCGAGTATATGACAAATGTGGCGGTCGTTAACTGGCGATATCGTGTTTAGGCATGCTGCAGTCGAGGCATTCTTGTAATTTTTATTCGCAATCTTCGCTTTTCTTTTATGCCTCGTATAGATGGCGTTATTTACGCGAGGCTACCGACACAAAGAAAAAAGATCAGATTCACCACCAAATCCCATCCAGACAACAAATGATGAACGTCGTTACGTGGAAAAAATGTAGATCTTTATCGTCAAAATCGATGATCGGAAATATGAATTCCTTGATGGTAGCGCGCAGGAGGAGGCCACCACGACTCGGACCGTCATGTCATTGTGATGGTCGGAAAAGACGGGATTCACGATATGATAAATAATTAAAAATCACAGAAAGAAATCCTTGATTTTAATTAACTTATTAATTAATCATTACGGAAATGACGATTTCACCTTAAATAGCCGCACGTTGCGGGGAGTCTTCTCGGGTGCTCCCCGTGAAGCGTTGACACACCCCGCCATCAACCAGACAACATTTAAAACGAATTCCACTGTCATTTCTCATATTTACGACGGACGAAGGAATAAATTGCTTTTTACATGTGCGGACGAGGGCCGTATTGCTCACCCCACAAACAATCTAACCCTTTCTGAGGCAGATAGAAGATTTTTACGTTCGCGATACACGCAAAGTTGGAAAAATTCTACAAATTAAGCAAAGTTTTGCTTTTTACAATGTTATTAATGATAATCTTAGCTCTGTGCTGAGAGAGAATTTTTCAAGAACGTGTAACGTGTAAGCACACATGAGTTTCAAAGATTTATCTCAAAATCAGTGGAAATTTTTCAAATTAATGACATTTTTTAGACTGTTTTCAAGTTCCAAAATTTAATTTAATTTGACAATTAAATTTGTTTCGTTATTTCCTCGCCTGAAAATATTTAAAATATTTATACTAGAGTACAAAAATGTTTAGAAATATGTTGGACATCATTTTTAATGTGACATTTTAAGTTAATCCTTACAAATTCTTTTCTTTGTTGAAAAATGAAAAATCTTTTAAACATTGATTTTAAAAAACAATTAATTTACAAAAAATGTAATTATGAGTAATTAAATAAAAAATTTAGTTTTATTGTTAAAGGTTTGATCCTTGACCAAATATAAAAACAATCACAAAACAAAAAAAAAAATAAGTACAATTGTTTTAAAATCCTAAACTTTATTTTTATGAAAATAAGCACATTTGCTAGCTTTAACATGTAATTTTAGTGTGCCAAAAAGTATAAATCAGAAATTAGCTATTCTAGGATTGAAAATTTTCTACGTATCTTTCTAAGTGATATAGATTTGACATCTTTTGGTTGAAGTCTATAAAATTTAGTACACTTGTTGGACTTAGCTTGTTTATTAAGTGTACCAAAACTCAAGACTGCAACTGGAAAAATTGCAATGCATTGATTTTTAGTAGTAATAAAAAAATTCTAAATGTCATATTTTCTCATTTGAAGGTTTACATATATGGAATGAAAAAAAAAGTGTGTCATAAATATAATTAAATATGTTTATTAAGTGTGCTAAAGGTTAAAATTATAGATACAAAATTGAAAATTTTGTAATCGTAAAATTAAAAAAAAATCTCTCAAATTACTCTGAGTGATGTAATTTTGACATTTTACAGTTTATTTTAATAAAATTTGACAGACTTACTAAATTTAACCTGTTTATTATGGGTGCTAAAAGTCAAAGTTGTAGATCAAAAACTGAAAATTTTGTAACGTACGAGTCTTGGTAAAAGTAAAAAATTTCGTTTACATCACTCTGAGAATTATAATCTAGACATCTTAAGGTTTACATTTAGAAAACTGTAGATCAAAAACTGGAAATTTTGCAAAGCTTGACTTTTTGTAAGAAAAATAAACTCACACATATCACTTTGGGTGCCATAATTTTGGTACTTTCTGTTTAATATTTATTAAATTTGGTTAAGTTACTTACTTCATTATGTTTGTTAAGTGTGCCAAAATATAAAATTATAGGTCAAAAATTGAAAATTTTGCAATGCTTGGCTCTTGGTAGATTTTTTTTTCAAAAGCTCGATTTTTGGTAGAAGTAAAAAAATCTTCTACGTATAACTATAAGTGCCATAATTTTGATTATTGCAAGGTGTATGTTTATAAAAATTTTCACATCTTTTAGCTTTTTACAATTTTTGACTTTTTAAGTAGCATTTTAATTGGCATAATTTTCAGGTTGATGTTACAATATTTAGAATATCTATTTACTTAAATATATTTATTAAGTGTGCCCAAAGTCGTAATCGTAAATCAAAAACTAGAAATTCTGCAATGACTGAATTTTAGTAGGAAATCTCTTACGTATCACTCTGAGTGCCATAACTAAGAAATCTCGCAGTTTACATTTATAAAGTTTGGTAAATTTACTTACTTAATTATTTTTATTAAGTGTGTTAAAACTTAAAATTATAATAAAAAAATTATAAATTTTGCAATTCTTGAATTGGTAGATGCTTTTATTTCACTCTGAGTGATGTAATATAGACATTTTGGGGATTATTTGAATGAAATGTGGCACAGTTACTAATTTCAACGTGTTTATTGAGTGCTAAAACTCGAGAATGTGAATCAAAAACTTGAAATTTTCCAATGTTCGAGTTTTGGTAGAAGTAAAAAATCTCCTTATCACTCTGAGTTTCATAATTCGAACATATTCAGATTTACATTTATAAAATTTTGCCCACTTTTTGACCTAAACATGTTTATTAAATGTGCGAAAATTCTAAATTGTAGATCAAAAACTAGAATTTTTACAATTTTTGACTTTTCGATTAAATACAGCAAATCTCTTTCAAGTCACTCTGAGTGCCACAATTTTGACATCTTTAGGTTTAGGTTTATAAAATTTGGCACAACTTCCAATTCTAACATTTTAATTTAGGTTGCCCAAATTTAGAATTGCAGATCAAAAACTAGAGATTTTACCATGTTTGTCTTTTAGAGGGAAAAAAAGTTTTTTTATATAAATCTGGACACCAAAATTTTGATTAAATGTGCCGATTAAGATTGCAGATAAAGAAATTAGAATTTTGACTAGTATGGAACATTTTCGCAAAGTCAAAATTTAACACATCTAATTTTTGACGAAGGAAAGATCTGAAAATTTTGCCAAACTTTAAACACGTTGTACGTACAAAAATACGAGATTTCGTGTTTTTGACGAAGGAGCACAGTATTTTTTTCATGTCACGTCCTAATAACATGGCGCCTCATAAAGGTGAAAAATAAACGCATTTTTTGAGTTTCAGCGGCGAAATAAAATCTCAAAGTCGAGTCGAGGCGCCTAAATGTAGAAATCAATAAAATTTTCAAAAACGTATCATTAAGCCGAGTAAATTATGCTCCGAATGTAATTCAAATGTTAATTCGGCCATAAAAAATCCCGATTTTGAGGGGAGCCCACGAGCGAAAGAGAGACACAAAAAGGGTCGAAACCGTTTAAATAAATTTTCACTTCTGTGTAGGTAGTTTTTGCTTTGTTTTTAATTAAGCAACTTGTCGAATATTTCAGAAATCGTTTAATATTCATGGCGTTTTATTTGTATTAAAATGAAAATAATCGAAATAGCTGGTAAGAAAAGGGAATGTGTTATAGGATGGTATAGTGGCAACACAATGGGTTATTGTGTCGCTCTAAAGCGGCATTTAACTTTGAAAGAAGAGGACAATGCCGTTCAACACCATTAGCCTAGTCACGGTCAAGTAGGCTCTGACAGCCGCTCCTTCGGAAAAATGACACATCGATATCATTAAAGCCAACTTAACGGCTCCAAAAATAATAAAAATCGTGGGCCCAGAATCGCGACAGGTGTTGAAATAAATTCGAAAAAGTCGAGTGTTTAGCTTGCCGATTTACAAAATTCAAACAAAAATCTTGTGGGAACCTGTTGGAGATGAAATGCGGTCCAAAGAAAAGACACAAAAGGACTACTTTGTTAAAATGACACGTTTAATGAAATGTGTATTATTTATGGTCCGGGCTTTCTTCGTCTCTTACGGTCGTTATTATTTTTTTATGTTAATCCGCTTTGTATAACTTTATATATGTTATTATACGGACGCTTTTGTAGCTGAATATTTAATGGCAGGCGGATTTAAACAAACACCATAAATTTTTGACTACCTACTTTGATTATTGCACAAATCATGCGGTTTACTCGACGAATAGATAAATACGGCGGCTTTTTCTAAAAGATGTCAAGTTTACGTAACACCAGGGGGCCCAGGCTTCGACACAGGTTCAACATTATAAATGAATTTTGGGAACGAACAAAGGAGCTTTTAACCGAATCATCCGCACTTAAAAATGGATTTATGGAACGGAAAAGACGAGAGGTAAATTATATTTTGAGGGCCAAAGTTTCGTTACCTTCCCAACTGGTGCAAAACTTGACAACTAAAGCTTCAGAAAGTGCGTGTGCATAAAATCGACATTTGATCAAAAGATCAAAATTATTTTCAAATACAGTTCTTTCAGATTTATTCAAATTTCTGTGAATTTGGAAGAACTTTTTTATTAAAACTAATACTTTCTAAGATGTCTACATTTTGGCACTCAGAGTGATATATAAAAAAAAAAATCTAATGAAAGTTTCAAAATTTCTACTTCTTGGTCAACAAATTTGAATTTTAGCACACTAAAAAACCATAAAAAGGTTGGTAAGTGTACTAAAATTGATAGACATAAGTACAAAATCTTGAAATTATGGCGCCCTCAGCGCCATGTTATTAGAGCGTGGCATGAAAAAAATTCTGTACTCCGTCAAAAATATAACGAAAACATTGTGAAATATCATCTCGTAATTTAGTGAGTACGATATATTTAAAAATTTGGCAAAATTTGACAAAATGTGCTAAAATATGACTTTGAGAGAGAAATAAAGAAAATTTTTCATTACTAGTCAAAACTCTAATTTTTGATTTACAATCTTAATTTTCGGCATATTTAATACCAAAATTGTAGTACTCAGAATTATATAAAAGAAATATAAAAAATATGCGAATTTTTACACATGCAACCATGTAAAAATTATAGCACTCTGAGTTTCATATAGAAAATTTTTTGTTCCTCCTCAAAAACAAGCATTGCATATTCTCCAGTTTTTGTTCTACAATTTAAGTTTTTGTATGTTTAGTACACATGTTAGAATTAGAATATGTTCTAATAAATGTATGCCTAAAGATGTCAAAATTATGAAAACATGAAAGAAATTTGTTTTATTCATTCGAAAAGTCAAAAATTGTAAAAACTCTAGTTTTGTTCTGCAATCTTAAATTTTGGCACACTCAATAAAAATATTAGGATTAGAATGTGTGCCAAATTTTATAAACATAAACCTAGGGATGTCAAAATTATGGCACTCAGAGTGACTTGAAAGAGATTTGCTTTATTTAATCGAAAAGTCAAAAATTGTAAAAATTCTAGTTTTTGTTCTACAATTTAGAATTTTTGCACATTTGACAAACATGTTAAGGGCAAAAGCTGTGCAAAATTTTATAAATGTAAATCTGAATATGTTCGAATTATGAAACTCAGAGTGATAAGGAGATTTTTTACTTCTACCAAAACTCGAACATTGAAAAATTTCAAGTTTTTGATTCACATTCTCGAGTTTTAGCACTCAATAAACACGTTGAAATTAGTAACTGTGCCACATTTCATTCAAATAAACCCCAAAATGTCTATATTACATCACTCATAGTGAAATAAAAAGCATCTACCAATTCAAGAATTGCAAAATTTCTAATTTTTTTTATTATAATCTTAAGTTTTAACACACTTAATAAAAATAATTAAGTAAGTAAATTTACCAAACTTTATAAATGTAAAAAGCTAAAGATGTGAAAATTTTTATAAACATACACCTTGCAATAATCAAAATTATGGCACTTATAGTTATACGTAGAAGATTTTTTTACTTCTACCAAAAATCGAGCTTTTGAAAAAAAAATCTACCAAGAGCCAAGCATTGCAAAATTTTCAATTTTTGACCTATAATTTTATATTTTGGCACACTTAACAAACATAATGAAGTAAGTAACTTGACCAAATTTAATAAATATTAAACAAAAAGTACCAAAATTATGGCACCCAAAGTGATATGTGTGAGTTTATTTTTCTTACAAAAAGTCAAGCTTTGCAAAATTTCCAGTTTTTGATCTACAGTTTTCTAAATGTAAACCTTAAGATGTCTAGATTATAATTCTCAGAGTGATGTAGACGAAATTTTTTACTTTTACCAAGACTCGTACGTTACAAAATTTTCAGTTTTTGATCTACAACTTTGACTTTTAGCACCCATAATAAACAGGTTAAATTTAGTAAGTCTGTCAAATTTTATTGAAATAAACTGTAAAATGTCAAAATTACATCACTCAGAGTAATTTGAAAGATTTTTTTTAATTTTACGATTACAAAATTTTCAATTTTTGATCTATAATTTTAACCTTTAGCACACTTAATAAACACATTTAATTAGATTTATGACACACTTTTTTTTGCATTCCATGTATGTAAACCTTTAAATGAGAAAATATGACATTTAGAAATTTTTTATTACTACTAAAAAATCAATGCATTGCAATTTTTCCAGTTGTTCATCTGCAGTCTTGAGTTCAGGTACACTTAATAAACAAGCTAAATTCAACAAGTGTACCAAATTTTATAGACTTCAATCCAAGGATGTCAAATCTATATCACTTAGAAAGATACGTAGAAAATTTTCAATCCTAGAATAGCTAATTTCTGATTTATACTTTTTGGCACTCTAAATTACATGTTAAAGCTAGCAAATGTGCTTATTTCCATAAAAATAAAGTTTAGGATTTTAAAACAATTGTACTTAAAAAGGTTGGTAAGTGTACCAAAACTGATAGACATAAGTACAAAATATCGAAATTATGGCACTGTCAGCACCATGTTATTAGACCATACCATAAAAAAAATTCTGTCTCCTTCGTCAAAAATACAACGAAAACATTGTGAAATATCATCTCGTAATTTAGTGAGTACAATATATTTAAAAATTTTGCAAAATTTGACAAAATGTGCTAAAATATGACTTTGAGAGAGAAATAAAGAAAAATTTTCATTAGATCTATTCTTGATCTCTTGGTGTTTTTAAGATTAAAAAATATATTGAAAAACCCCTACACCAAATACACACTTTTGAAACACACTAACATATGTTTCGGTATCAATGATACCATCATCAGAGTGATGATTAAACTTATCTACCCTTAAAAACTAATTACTTATATACTAGTTACCTATACCACTTTTTGGGTGGTGTTTAACAATCTAAAGAGGGAAGAAGAGGGGATGGGACCGTTATCGGCGTTCAAAACAAAGGGCTTATTCTTAATTATTTCTAGACTTTCGTAAACGTTTACGAAGTTTTGTTCTGCAATCTTAAATTTTGGCACACTCAATAAAAATATTAGAATTAGAATGTGTGCCAAATTTTATAAACATTAACCTAGAGATGTCAAAATTATGGCTATCAGAGTGACTTGAAAGAGATTTGCTTTATTTAATCGAAAAGTCAAAAATTGTAAAAATTCTAGTTTTTGTTCTACAATTTAGAATTTTTGCACATTTGATAAACATGTTAAGGTCAAAAGATGTGCAAAATTTTGTAAATGTAAATCTGAATATGTCTGAATTATGGAACTCAGAGTGATACTGCAAAATCTTGAGTTTTTGATTCACATTCTCGAGTTTTAGCACACTCAATAAACATGTTGAAATTAGTAAGTGTGCCACATTTCATTCAAATACACCCCAAAATGTCTAAATCACATCACTCAGGGTGAAATAAAAAGCATCTACCAAACTGAAGCATTGCAAATTTTCTAATTTCTGATTTATAACTTTAATTTTTAACATACAATAAAAATAATTAATTAAGTAAATTTACCAAACTTTATAAATGTATACTGCGTGATATCTCAGTTATGGAACTCAGAGTGACATGTAAAAGATTTCCTACAAAAATTCCATCATTGCAGAATTTCTAGTTTTTGATCTACGATTACGAATAAATAAAATTAAGTAAATAGATATTCTAAATATTGTAGACATCAACCCAAAAGTGTCAAAATTATGACACTTAAAATGGCATGAAAAATTTTTTTTTTCTTCTACTAAAAGTCAAACATTGTAGAATCTCTAATTTTTTGCTTTACAATCTTGAATTTGGTAAGAGTTTATAAACATATCTAAGTTAAAAAATGTGGTAAATTTCATAAACGTATACCTTGCGATATCAAAATTATGGCAATTTTTTTTTGTTCTGACCAAAAGTTTAGCAATGGAAAATTCCTAAATTTTGATCTACAATTTTAAGTTTTAACACACTTAATTAAGAAGTTAAAATTAGCAAGTATCCCAAATAATATTAAAATAAACTTTGAAACATCAAAAGGATGTCACTCAGAGAAAAATGAAAGAAATTTTTATTTTGACCAAAAGTGCAAAATTGCAAAATTTTCAATTTTTGATCTACAATCTTGAGTTTTAGCACACTTAATAAAGATGTTAAAATTAACAAGTGTGTTAAATAATATTGAAATAAACTTCACTTAAGAAACATAATCAAGTTAGTAACTAAACTAAATTTGATATTTATGTCTATTATGTTATATTTTATTTATATATATTATAGATACTATAGATATTTATTGTCAAATTATGACACTCAGTCAAAAGACAAAAATTGTAAAAATTCTAGTTTTTGACCTACAATTTAGAATTTTCGCATATTTAATAAGCATGTTAAGATCGATAACTTCTCAACTGGTGCAAATTTGACAACTAAAGCTTCAAAAGTGAAGCTATCAAAATTATAGCATTTTTTTTATTCTGACCAAAAGTTTAGCAATGGAAAATTCCCAATTTTTGATCTACAATCTTGAGTTTTAGCACACTTAATAAAGATGTTAAAATTAACAAGTGTGTTAAATAATATTGAAATAAACTTCATCTAAGAAACATAATCAAGTAAGTAACTACACTAAATTTGATAGACGTAAAACACGAGATATCGAAATTATGGCACCCAGAATAATATGTAGGAGATTTTGTCCCAGGCAAAAGTCAAGCTTTGCAAAAGTTCCAGTTTTTGATCTAGAATCTTAAGTTTAAGTTTAATGAACTTAATGAACTTGTTAAATTTAGAAAGTATGTCAAAATTCGTGTAATAGTTGAGATGTCAAAATTATGACATTCAAAGTGATTTTTAGTTCCTACAAAAAGTCAAGCTTTGCAAAATCTCCGGTTAACAGAAAACTTGAATTTTAGAGCGTTTAATTAGCATGTGAACGGTAAAAATTGTACCAAATTTTATATATATAAACATTTATTTATATATAAATATTTATTTCTATATAAACTTAAAAATGTCAGAGATTAGTGTTTGTTCCTGCAAGAAGTCAAACCGTGCACAATCATCAATTTTTGATTGCGAAAGGTTGAACTTAAATGCACTTAATTAGCATGTTAATTTAAAAAATGTGCCACGTTGTATAAATGTAAACCTCGAGATGAGTAAATTATGACAGAATCTTGATTCTTTTCACATTTAATAAGCATGCCAAATTTTATGGTTATGTGCCCACAGATATTTGATTTATGGCACTTAGAGTGACATGCAGAGATATTTCATATTAATTATATTCATATGTACTGCAAAACATCTAATTTTTGGTACATTTAATAATAATTTTTAAGTTTGAATATGTGCAACTTTATAAACTAGAATTTGCGCCTGTCTCAAAAATCAAACAATGAAAGATCAAACCCATAAAACCAACCTCGTTTATTTTGATCACAATTCTATTTTTTATTAAAAAAGAGTCCTCTTAAATTTCTGTCATTTTCAATAGCTCCACCTAATAACTTATCCCACCCGAGCGCATTTTATTCCGACGACAAGTCCAGTCACCGAAACAGAATCGTTAATTACCTCCGTCCCCAAAAACATCCAAAATTCATTAAATTTTTTTGCTCGGGTGTTCTCGAGCCACCGGTTAATTACATAGGGGACCCAAAACGATTTTCACTCATCGAACTGACAGATAATAGCCCATGGGCCCTCTTTAATATATATTACAAGAACATCATCCGTTAAAAAATCGAGCCGTCATCTGTGCTTTTCAACAAAGAAGTAATTTTTTTGAAAAATCGTTCATTTGTTTTAAAAGAGGTAGGTGATTTGATTGCGGCGCGTACCTGATCTTTTTATTATTGAAAATAAAAATGAAATGAGTATTTGTGAGGGTCTGGTCATTGGGAACTCTCAGCGGGGGTTCCCGTCGGCCCTGAGGCGGTTCGTAATATATGGAGGCCGGGACTGGATAACATTAATAGTTTACAATAATAATAGCTCACTGGAAAATGTAAGAGACGTGACAGTGCATAAAATGGTTTTTAATTTTAGCAAAATTCTGACGGTGATGGATGGGAGGTTTTCGGTTATTTAAATTTATTTTCTTTAGAATTCGATTGATTAGAGGACCGAGTTCGGATAATACGAGCTATTTGTTTAAAATGAAAAATTAGGGCCTCTAGGCGCATTGTCAATAGAGTGAAAATTATTCAAAGTTATAAATTGTTATATTGGAGATATACATCTTTTTAATAGACCTCGGACTCGTGTTACTTCACTTTTAAATTATGTTACTATTTTCGTTAAGCAACTAATTATAACGGTCCCAACTTCTCTTCTAAAATCAGAAACTACAAGAAATTTTAACATTCCTAAAACATGTTATAACCCTCTTAGGATTATATAATAGATAAGCGGAACACGATGTTATGACACCCTCTGATGTAGATGTTAAAACATCAGAGACACTTCTTCTGGCTGTTTTTAATAATGTGGAATGTTGTCGACAGGTGGCTGAATTCGAAAGGTTTTTACTATTTAATCCGTGTCTAATCTGTGAATGATGAGGATCAAAGAATGACGTCAGAGATTGATTAGGTGTGGTCGGATGCGATCATGGCCTAGGTTACTATTAATCAGGCGTGTCACGCGAATCTTGATGGAGTCTCGTGAAAAAACTCTAAAATGTGAAGGAAAGATTTTTAAAAAATGCGCGAAAAAAAAATAACATTCGATAGCTATTTAAAATTTTTAGGTCTTAATTTATGCACGGTTTGAAAAATGTCCAAAAAGACAAATTTTCACAAAAACCCAAATCTCTCAAAAAATCATAAAAAGTTTGATGATTTTCAAAACAAACCAAAATCTGACTTTAGACAAAAAAAAACAAAGAAATTATAATAACTGAAAATTTGTCTAAAAAAAATGATTATTTTTTGGAAAAAGTCAGTTTTTTTGTTATTTTCACCATTTTTAAAGTAAAGGAAATTTTTTTCTTATTAAAAAACAAATTAGGGTAAGATTAGACTGTTTGAGAAAAAAAAATGTTTTGGTTTTTTCTTTCGAACTCAGATTTTACGATTTTTAAAACCACCCAATTCTGACCTTAAAGACAAAAAATAAAAACGTCAACTCAGTGTAAATAAAAATCGTCTTTTGAAAAAGGTCTCGCCGATTTTTTGAAAACAGATCTACATGAAATTTCGTACGTTTTTTCTGTTTTAATTATTTTATAAATAATTCAAAGGCTGACTTTTTAAGACAAAAATTAACATTTTTAGAAAAAAAGTTTCTTCGATTTTAGTTTGCCAGATATTTATAACATTTTACTAGATAATTCAAAAACTGACTTTTGAGGAAAAAAACAATCAAAGTAGTCTAAACATTATTTTTTGAAAAAGCCTTAATCATAAAAGTAGTCATTTTTAGATAAAGCCTCTAGGATTATATCTTGACCAATTTTTATAAAATTGTGCTGTTTTTGACCGTTTTTAAAACAATCTAAATTCTGCATTTTTGACAAAAAAAAACGATTAAATTAGTTTTAAAAACAGTTTCAAAAAGTTTCTAGTTCTAGTTTTCTACTTATTTAGATGCAAGTAATCAAAAATTGACTATTATTAAAGAAGATGATATCAAATTGGTGTAAAAATGCCATTTTAGCAATTTTTAATCATTTTTAACTCAAAAACATACTTTTTTGATCAAAATGGTCTCAAAAGTTGCTTGTTATTAGAGCTTTATAATTTTTTTTACCGCTTTAAAAATTATCGGAAATCTTACTCTTTGGAACAAAAACACATCAAATTTGTCAAAAAACCGCCATCTTTTGTAAAAGCACATTTTATTACAATTTATACTAACAATGTCGTCGTAGACGCTTAAAAAACTTTGTTTTTTACATTTTTAGAAAAAAGGTCGTATTTCTTAACCATGCATTAAACTTTTTTTTAGCATAACTTTCCGGATAAAGTATTTAAAAACTAGAAAACTAAGAACTGCCTCATAGACAATTTCTTTTCACGGTATTTTATTAAATTTGATCAGTATTTAAATTTTATTGCATTCCAGGACTAGTTCTTGCTTCAAAAAGAGTTTTTTTTTTTCAAATTTCCAAAACTCGATTTTTAACATTTCTTAAAAATTCTACAAAAAATTGCAAGAGATGATGTAAAAAAATATTAAATTATTTCCCATATTACAAAACTGTGTTTTTTATTCAAAGTACTAAATCGCTGACTTTTCAAAACGCTTCAAATTTTAAAATGGTGTACAATTTAGCTTTTGTAATTTATAAAAAATTAAATCAAACTTAAGTTTGCAGTATCTGAGCCTTAATCTTTTTAAAAAATATTAATAGTTTTAATTTTTTTTTAGAAGTTGAAACTTAAGATATTCTCTCCAAAACCTCACTTCGAAATGTTTGTAAAGCTGAATATTTTTTATACTTTTAGATTTTATAGATCAAAAATTCAAGACCTTTTGATTAAAACCTGTTGAAAAAAAAATCAAATAATTAAAATAATTAAAATTTCCTACTTGGGACCACGATTAAAAATTAGTGAGTATTACTATTTTTTTAAATTTTCAAAATTCATCAGAATTCACTGATTACAAACAGAAAGTTGTAGTGATGCATAAGTTAGATTTACCATTTAAACTCTTTAAAAAAATAAAAAGTTATCAGAATTAAATATTAATCTCAAAAATTGGTTAAAGTTTTACAATATCGAGGATGTGTAAAAATTAGCAGTTCTTGTTTTTAGTAGTTGGTAGAGGCTCTAAATTTTTTGTATTTGGCAGGACCACCCACATTTTGAGAATTTTTAGAAAAAAAAACTTAACAAAATAAACTTTTGATTGTTTTTTCCCCATTTCGCAAAATCGCGTCTTTCCCTCTTAAAACCCCCAATTTCGGCGCATTTGCTTATCATCCCATCTAAATGAATTAATGTGTGCACGAAACGTGAAAGAATGGTCCGAAGGGCGCCGAGAACGTGCCGGAATTTCGTCTGTTTTTTTCCTCTGCATTCCCGAAACACCATCGATACCGTCACGACCTACCTTACCAACATGGTCCGTGCTTGACCCAACCTGCCCAATCTATCGATATTATACACCTAATAATCATCGTATTTCCCATTGTTTGCCGTTAACGTACCATTTGGTCCGATTCTTTAGTCCCACTGGTGCAATAAACTCGTGACGGTACTTTACTGGTACGTTCCATCGCGCCCACTTCTTCATCACAGTGGAAGAGTTACATGTTTGTTACCACGTGTTTTGAAACGTGTAATTATCCCGGACCCAAAGGCTCTTTTCGGATTTGTTCTCACGCTTAAACTCACAGAATTAGTCATATGGTTGCTAACCCAGATAGTCAGTGCGGATTGCTGGTTCTTCGCATTAAAGCCACTTAAACGTAATTATTTATGAATCCGGCTCTGGGAACAAATCGATTTTTTTCATGCTATCGCAAATTCATGTGTGTTAGTGAAAGTAGGTAATAAAATTACGACGGAATTAGTTAATTACGACGGATGGATAACTGGTATTTAAGTTCTTAGAGTGCTCATTTGGCGATTAATCAAGGAGATGCTTTGGATTAATTAATTGGGGACTTGGTGCCACTATTAGAGTCAGATCGGACGCTAATTGGATTGCATTGTCCATATAATTAAATCAATCCGATAATTAAATCAATTATTGTTGTGGAAGTGGCATTTACAACGTTACTGCTGTGTTATTAGAAGGCCGTCTTGCTGCGGGGCTCAGAAATCAACTTCTGCAAACAAATTAATTAGTACACTTTGGAAATTTATGCAACAAAAAAATTTTAAACTCACTATTTGTAAATTTTGACAAATTAGACTCATTTTAATGATAGTGAAAATGAGCAAAAATTAGCTTCTTTAAGATTGATATCTAAATTCATTAAAAAATAAACGAATAAAAATAATAACATTAAAAATTCTAAATTATTCTCAAAGTTTATGATATTAAATGTAATTTTATTGCCTTAAGCTGCTTTTAGCAAAAAAATCTGATAATTGAATGATGGGAAAGATTTTAATAATTCTAAATAATTTCGAAGTTTTGCAAATTTTTGTGTAACAATTTAATTCGAGTAGAAAATATTTTAGTTTTTTTTTTTAAATTTATGAAAAGAAAAAATTGTAACATCATCGCTACCTACATCGTCACGACCTACCTTACCAACATGGGCCTGCTTGACCCATTCTATCAATACTCTATACACCTAATAAATTAAATTAAATAAATTAAAACTTGAAAAAAGACTTTGTAATCGAAGCAAAAACTAGTTCTACAATCTAATCAGAATTTATCGATGGATCAGATTTCATAAGGTCTCGTAAAAAATATGTAAGTTTTTCGTTGTTTCATTTGTTTCATTGTTTTGTTTCATTGTGATACTTTTGAGAATTTTGCTACAATTTTTTTTGGGTCAAAAAGGCAGTTTTTTAGTCATTTTAAAAATGATTTAGAATTGTATACAGATATATCGACATAGATTTTTTATTGCATTGATCAGAATAAGTAGAAAATTGGTAAATTTTAAAAACTGTGTGTGTATGACGATTTTTTAGGCTACTTTGCTAGTAAGGCTAGGCCAAAAAGGGCCCAATTTTATTAAAAAAAGTTGAAATATAATTATCCACTTTTTTAAAAAATGATAATTTCTATGCTGATTTTATTTTATCGTTTCTTTTAGAAAAGTCAGTTTTTTGCCATGTAGAAATTGTAAAATTTTATACAGATTTACCCACAAAACTTTTTCTAAAAATCAATCAAGATCTACGTCGACGTTGTTTTGAAATAAATTGAAAAAAAAATTCTTTTACTCAAAATGACTATTTTAATTTGACAAATTTGAAGTGTTTTTTGTTTAACGTCAACGGTCAAAATGCAAAATTTAATAAAGAAAATAATTTAAGTATAATAATAAGAAAAAACTAACCACTTTTCAAAAAAATCGTTTTGATCATTTCGATAAAAAAAGGTTGTTTTTGAGTTAAAATTGACTAAAATTGCTATCAAGATCTACATCTACATCTTTCACATCTATAGAAATGAGATCAAAAAAGTTTTTTTTAAAAATACCAATTAAAAAAAATTGTAAAAATTCAAAATCTTTGACGATCTTTGCCCGTTTTCATTTCTGTCTAAAAGTCAGAATTTTAATCGATTTCAAAATCGCCAAAATTTATTATTATTATTATTATTATTATTATTATTTATTATTTGAAAATTTAATTGTATGTAGTCCACGAGGCTTTTTTTTGAAATGAGAAATATTTAGACTAATTTAATTGTATCCGTTTTCGTACCAAAAGTCATTTTTTGAGCTGTTTTGAAGATGATTAAATATTAAAATATTTTACATATTTGTCAAGATATCGGGGAAGCCTATTTTTGTCTAAAAAAGTCAGCGTTCAAGTTTTATTTATTTCGAAACCAGCCAGAACGAAAACGAATTATAAAATTAAAGATTTAGAAGACAAAAAAAAAGAAAATGTTCAATTATTTATATAAATGAAGACCCAAGCGATTGAAGAAATAGATGATAGAAATAAAGAAACAAAAGATGAAACAAAAACAAAGTAAAAAATAAATACTGAAATAACAAAAAAGATTATCCTCATGTGAACGACAATAGTAAAGAAATTTAATTGAAAACAGAGCTTTTGTTGGAGAAAAAGTTGAACAAGGTAGAGAAATAGAGGATAAAACAAGAATACAAAACTAAAAGTGGATGAAGAGAAAGAGAACAAACTAAACAAAAATTCAAAAAAGAAGAATAAAACAAGAATACAAAACTAAAAGTGGATGAAGAGAAAGAGAGCAAACTAAACAAAAATTCAAAAAAGAAGAATAAAACAAGAATACAAAACTAAAAGTGGATGAAGAGAAAGAGAGCAAACTAAACAAAAATTCAAAAAAGAAGAATAAAACAAGAATACAAAACTAAAAGTGGATGAAGAGAAAGAGAGCAAACTAAACAAAAATTCAAAAAAGAAGAATAAAACAAGAATACAAAACTAAAAGTGGATGAAGAGAAAGAGAGCAAACTATACAAAACTTCAAAAAAGAAGAAAGGTTTTTTTTTAAACAAAAAATACATGGAAACAAGAAGAACAAAAAGAAAAACAAAAGTAAAAAGAAAGAGCCGCAAAGAACCCAAAGAAAAACTATTTATTCGGAAGCAAATCAAAGAGAAGAAATTTCACCAAGAAGTCAGTTTTTGAATCATTTTGAAGATGATTAAACTCTGAAATTTATTATAAACATCTGTCGAGATCGAATCGATACAGTATATTTTTGGCGGGAAAAGTAACGTTTGTGTTATTTTGAAAAGGACGAAAACAAGAAAGAATTGTAAAATTGAAGATCTAGTACACAAAAAAAGAAAACGGTTATTATATAAATGAGGATTCAGGCGTCGAAAAAACGTACTGATTGATAAAGTAAATGCTAGAAATAAAGAAACAGAAGGAGAAACAAAATGAAAAGTAAAAAACTAACACTTAAATCATAACGAAAATTCAAGAAGTCTACTGAGAACAAAATTTCGCTAAAAACGGTGAAGATTTTGGAGAAAATGTGGAACAAGCTAGAAAAGCAGAAAATGAAGATAAATGATGAACAGATGAAAGAAAAGAGAGAAAGCATACAAAAATTCAGAAAGATAAAAAAAAAGAAAGTTTTTCTGGAACCGAAACAAGAAAAATATAGAGAAATAAAAATGTCTTCTAAAGTGGAAAAAAAAAGAAAAAAACGAAAATTGGAGAAAAAGAACCGCAAAGAAAAGATGATTAAACAATGTAAAGTGTTATAAACATCTGTTAAGAGAGAAGCATATTTTTCTCGAGATTGAAGAAGTGGATGATAGAAACAAAGAACCAGAAGGAGAAAAGGTCATCCTCATAATGCGAGAAACAATGAAGTTGTTGGAAAAATATCAATCAAGTTAAAGACACAGATGGAAATCTACAAAGACAAAAAGCAAAGAATACAGCACGACCTTTGAAAAAAAAAACTTGCTAGATCATCTGTGTTCTTATTTCGTGAAGTAAACCTGAACTTTCTGGTGTTACACTTTTCCTAATCGTTAATTAAAATTGATGAGCCTTGAGAATAGCTCAGTATGAGTAGCAGTCCGTAGAGAACAATTATTATTAGTTTTAGACTCGGCAGGAATCTGGCAATTTCCTCGGAAGGCATCAAAACCAATCAGAAGCTGTCTCGCCCGTGATTAATAAAAGACGGGTGGATTGTTGTTTAATTTTTTGGTCATTAAACGGGGACTTTGCGGTGCATTCTCTACCAGAGAATATGCCAATTAGGAGCATCTCTTCGCGACAGGGGGTACAACGGGATGATGATCGTTCTTCTTGCAATATATTACGAGGGCCGGAAAAATTTAATGGATATTAAGATTTTCAGACGGCCCTGAGACCGTAATTAAGTCACGAATACCGCAGATAGCGGCTTTTTTACTTTACTTTTCGGCCTAAACATTTTTAATCGGAAATGTGATTTATTTCGTGGAGGAACGTGAGCGATCTTAATTTCTAGCATTTCTGAAGAAAACTATAATTTTTCACGGCAACACTATCAATAACGCCAGCGCTAAACCAACGTTCTAATATCAGCAATCTCCATGTTTCTAGCATTTACACCTTGCACACTTTAGCGAGGAATTACACCTATCTATAAACAATCTCGACTCGAGTAATGTATGAGTACCACTTAGAAAATTCCTTTACCTCTACGTCCCACGATCACACTCGTTCTTCTGTTGGTAAAAAAAGGATGCTAAATGTTGACGTGTCTTCGTTCTTCGAAGTTGAGCGCGTGTCTAGCACTCTCCTCCAGGGTATGTAGGAGGATCGGATCGTGGGAAACCGCGCTGAAGATGATGTTAACCGTTTTACAAAGCCTCTGACTCTCATTATCCGTAACTAGCCGTTTTGCTCTGCAGATGGCCTCGATTGATTGGATTTTATTGTCGAAATTACCGAGACGAAGACCCTTCGATGTGTGTTTCCACTTAATTCATATGCAGATCTCCCGGAGAGAAGTAGCTGGAACTTGTACGTTATAAAAGAGACATCTCCATACGGGCTTGCCACAACATGCCACAAATATTTCCCTAAATATTTCAGATGGTAGCGTATGCTGCGTAATCACTCACGTGGGATAAAGTTCGACTACTACAACGAAAACGGAACTTTGGGATCCACTTCAGAATCTAACACTTAACACTAACACAGATTCTAACACTTCTAGAACCTGAATAATTTAAAGATGGTATAAAACAATTATTAGCCTTAATTAAATAGAAAAAAGGTTAACAGTTTTCTATAATGTTTATAAACGTGTTCCAAAATACATAAAATAATATTTTGCAAAATAAAATAATAATTTTTGTGCAAAATTTAGGACCTCGAAGATTTTCAGATCTGTAAAAATTTTAGAATTCTCAGTATCAGTAAAATTGTCAAAATTTCCAAAATTTAAGTGTAAAAACTTGAATTTTGGGAAAAACTGAAATTTTGGAAATGGACATTCTAGTTTAGATAATAATATCAACGTATTAAGTATTGTGTGTGATTTGCATTTCTTAAGACTTCGCTAAAATTGTACAATTTTTTATAATTTTTGGAAAAGTTAGTAATGATCACATTAAAGCCACTTTTGAAAAATCTACTATTGGTCGTCATCTTTAAATTTTAACAGTTTTACTTGTTTTTTTATTATTTTATAATAATTAAAAAAATTTGGACAATAATAATATTGAAGCCACTTGTCAAATTTTTAGTTTATTGTGCGGTGTGAAGGTTATAGAACGATAAAAAATTAAATTAAAAATCCCAAAAATTATTATGTGGGATTGTGGGCAACATCTTGCCTTAGTTCCAATGCATCTAAATTTTCTAGTTGGATTCTATAAATTTTTTAGACCTCTAACAAGTGGGTAAAAATCTAATTATCATATTAAGAGAAGTCTAAAGATTTAATAATTCAATGGTCCAAAATGTAACACTTAGAAATCTAGAAAGATGAAAATCTAAAAACCTCAAAAATATATAGATCTAAACATTGAATAGTCGAAAATTTTAGGTTTCTAGGAATTTTTTTACAAAATCTGTCTAAGGATATTAAAAAACTATAAACCAAGGTATAAAATTCTAATTTCCTAAAATTCTATACATATCTCTAAAAATAAAAAACATAAGTATAAAAAATCTGAGAGTTTCAAAAATTAAAGATCTAGGAACTCAAAGATTAAAAAATATAAAATCTAAGAATCTTGTAGTAATCCAAAAAACTAAAAATGTCTATAATTTAATAATTTCAAAAATCTCTGTATTCAATGTCAAAATTTCAAATCTCAAGTTTAACAACCTAAAAATCCAAATTTTATAAATTTAAATAATATAGACAATGCAACAGTTTTAAGCTTCTACAAATCTTTAAAATTTCTATAATCAAAGAATGCGAAGACTTAAGCTTTTCAAAAAAATTTGCAGCCTCAAAATTTAATATTCTGAGATCTAGGAATCTGCTTGGATCTTAAGCACTTACATTTATAATAATCCTAAATCTAAACGTATCTTAAGGAAATCTAAATCTCTAAAGGTAACCTTAAAGTCTAAAGGATCTAATTTAATTTAAACTTAGTAATCTAAAAATTACAAATTTAAGATTTTGAAGATTTCAAAAACAACTTAGTTCTTTAGATTTTTGAGATTCTCAAATAAAATTCTCTGATTACTGGCATTTTTAGATTTCTAGATTTTTAAAACTTGGGATCTTTAGATTCTTTATGTTCAATTTGGAAGACTCGTAAATTCACAAATCTTTAGATTTGCAGCTTTCTACAATGTTTAAAAATTAAAATGTTTCGAGTTTTTTTTTTAAATCTCAAAAATCTCATGAACTAAGTATTCAAATCTAATACGCTGAGATTGTAGGAATCTCAAAAAATCTATATGTATTTAAATTTATCTATAAGAAGAATACGCATTTTAGAATTAGAAGAATATAAAATCTAAAAATTTAAAAATACAAATTACCAAAAAATTTAAGAATCCCAAGATTCGAAGATTTTGATGATTTCAAAAACAAGTTAGTTCTTTAGATTTTTAAGATTCTCAAATAAAATTCTCTGATTACTGACATTTTTAGATTTCTAGAAGGAATTTAGCTTAGAACTTAGATTTTTAAACTTTGGATCCTTAGATTTTTTACGTTGAATTTGGTAGATTCGTAAGTTCACAAATC
This sequence comes from Cynaeus angustus, assembly GCA_030157275.1. Lineage (NCBI taxonomy): Eukaryota > Metazoa > Arthropoda > Insecta > Coleoptera > Tenebrionidae > Cynaeus > Cynaeus angustus. The sequence goes on from CM058064.1 coordinate 14,496,793, forward strand.
TTTAGATTCGCAGTTTTCTACATTCTTCAAAAATTAAAACGTTTTGAGATTTTTTTTAAAGAATCTCAAAAATCTCAAGAACTAAGTATTCAGATCTAATAATCTCATTTTAGAATTAGAAGAATATAAAATCTAAAAATTTAAAAATACAAATTACGGAACAATTTAAGAATCCCAAGAATCGTAAAATCTGATCTCAGAAATTTAAGAATCTAAGGATTTGAGAATTTAAAGTTAAAATTTGAAAATGAGTTTTGGAGGAAGTTAACAAATGAAACTATGTTAAAAATCTAATAATATCAATTAAATAAGCTCTTAAAAATTCAAGAATTCACGAACACAAAACTTTCAAAAGCATAAGAGAAGCTAAAAGATTTAAAATTTAAAAGTTTGAGATTAAAAATCTAAAAAATTGAAGAAACACGAAAATCTAAATAATTTTCGTAAGAATATAAAAAGCTAGAAATCCAAAAATTTAAATACTTAAATTTTTTTTAGGTTTTATAGATTCATAACACAAATAACACAACGTAAAGTAACAATAGATTTTTGTAAAAACCTAAATCTAGTTTTACGTTTCCAAACATTTTAAAATTTTAAAATTCTTTGAAATTCTAGGAATAAAACACAACCGTAATAAAAATTAATTATTTTATAAATAGTAAAATTTGTTAGACCAAAAACCTATTTTTAGTTTCTTTGGAAACTCCAGACCTAAAAATATTTATGATACTCAAGATCTTTAAATGTTAATAGTCTTCAGTATTTTCTAGTTATCAAGTGTTTAAAATATTATTAATTATAACTTAGAATATTGTTTTTTTTTTCAGGATCTTGATTACCAAAGATTGTAATTATCTGATAATTCGAAAAGAAAATATATTAAAAAGTTTAGAAGAAAAATGTTTTGGCAAAACTTGTGAAGCTCCTCCAACGAATTTCTCAAATTAACGAGTGCGATTTCTCGCCCCGAATTCTCTCGGTGGCAAAAGCATTTTTCTGTCTCGGAATTCTTCACCGCGAAGGTTATAACACTCCTGATTACATTTTAATAGGAGGCCGGACGAAATTAAAGCGAAATGCTCCCCATACGGTAGTCATTTGTCTGTTTTAACATACCTAAATGGTATTTGAAGACATTTTAATTCGATAAATGAGCGTTTGTCGAAATTTTCTCACGGGCCGTTCTCGAGGGGATTAACTCGAATTTTCGATGCATTGAAGGTCGCCCATTGACAGCACAGATACGGACCAAGTCATAATGTTGAACACATTTAATTATTCCGTTCTGATGGGTCTACGATAATGTCAGAGCCTGTTTATTTCCAAGCTGACAGGTGGCGATGGCACCATCGCGTCACAGATTAAGATCCTTCGAGATATCCGTTCCAGGTTCATTCAACAATTTGTTTTTCTTGGCTTTTAGACCACTTTTCGATGGAAAAAGAACGAGTTGAAGTAGAGAGAAACGATTGTTGGTTGTTGACAGAGCGACTTGCGACAGACCCCCTCGGGACGGCGCTCCAGAGGAGGCCTAAGCCCAGCACGCGTTCAGGCGCCCCCATATTTCTCACCGCGCATGTTTGGCTTGACACTGGCGACAGCGTCCAATATTGACCATATTTCATTAAAGTTACTACATAGACCCCCTCGGTTGGTGTGTGCTTTCCGATTACAAAATTTCTGAATTGTCGCAATCAGTCATCGACAAGGGCGGCTGCCCTTCGGACTTTATTTATCTCCAGAAAAACGAAATTAATCGAAGACCGTGACTCATTTTTATTGTTTCAACATTCTTCCACTCATTAAGACATACTTATTTTTGGCCCGGAATTCACTGACCCATCACCAAAATCCCAAAAATGTGTAAACACGGCTCGCACATACCCGGAAACCTGTTTGCGCCACAGACATAAAACTGACAAAGATTGATCTTTTTCATTCTAATTATTTATTGTTATGGCTTGGAATTATTCTAATAACCTTCAATTTGCACTTTCTTATTAACCAACGTTCGTTTTCGTTGCAAAAATTACATAAATCACGCTAATCATGGGTGTTTTACCTCTTTCAACTCGGTCGGTAATAGATTTTTATTATCACGTAAAAGTTAATACGTAATTATCTGTAAGAATAAATCAAAGCGTGACGTGTTTGTGGATAAATTATAATAAGCTGTCCAATAAAAATAACGAATAGACGAAATCTAAAAGCTTTCAGTCACGGGAATGAAAGTGTTCCATTTCTTCGACTTCGAGACGAAATCTGCTTAAACGTCGCGCTATTCTAATTTAAATTAATTTAATTAGAAATTTTAATCAAATCTACTTTTTCCAAATTAAACTTATACCTAGCATTCGTTGTAGGTTTTAATATGGAAAAACGTGGACATTTTCTTATAAATTTGAACCGTCTTAACATAAAAATAAAGCATTTTCCAAAAATCTACAAAATTAACAAAAATGCATAATTTGAAAATGGTCATTCAGCTTGTAAATTTAAACTGCCTTAATGGTAAGAACAAACAAAATTTCCAAATATTTATAAAATAAACTCAAATACGAAATTTTAAAATGCTCGATGAGCCAAATTTACTGTTTTCAAATAGAATTTGCAATTTTTCTTTTTTCTTTAAAATTCTTGAAAAATGTCTGTTTTCTTGTAAATTTAAAATTTCTTGGCACAAAAAATAATGATTTTTCCAAGAATACATAGAATTAACTAAAATGTGAATTTTTAAAATAGTCGATGAGCCAAATCTACTGTTGCCAAATAAAATTTCTAATTTTTGTTGTAGACTTAAAATACGAGAAAATGGCAGTTCTTTTTACAAATTTAAACTGCTTTAACAAAGAAACAAAGAATTTATCAAATATCTATAGAATTAATAAAAATACGAATTTTTAAAATTGGTGAGCTAAATTTACTATTTCCGAATAAAAGTTGTCATTTTCGTTATAATCTTACAATTCGTAAAAATCGTCTGTTCTTTTGTAAATTTAATTTGCTTAAACAGTAATAACAAAAAAAAAAAGTTGAAATATTTATAAAATGAACTAAAATATAAATTTTTAAAATTCTCGATGAGCCAAATTTACTGTTTTCAAAAAAATTGTAATTTCTATCATTTCTTTAAAATTGTGGAAAAATAACTGTTTTTTTGTAAATCTGAACTGCTTGAACGAAAAAAAATTAAAATTTTCCAAATATTTACAGAATTTATCAAATATCTATAAAATTAACAAAAATACAAACTCTTAAAATTGGTGATGAGGTAAATCTATTTCCGAATAAAGTTTCCAATTTTGGTTATAATCTTAGGATTTGTGAAAATCATCTGCTTTCTTATGAACTAAAATTACCTTAATAGTAAGAAAAAAAAATTCAGACATTTATAGAACAAATTAAATTAATTAATTTTTAAAATGATCAATGAGCTAAATCTACCGTTTCCAAATGAAATTTCTAACCTTTGTTATAATCTTAAAACTTGTGAAAATTATTTAATTTCTTACGAACTCAAACTGCCTTAATACAAAAAACTATAATTTTTTTAAATATTTCCAGAATTAACAAAAATGTAAATTTTCAAAATGGTTGATGAGCCAAATTTACTGTTTCCAAATAAAATTTGCTACTTTACTTATTTCTCCCAAATTCTCGGAAAATTTCCGTTTTCTTGTAAATTTAAAATTCCTTGACACAAAAAACAAAGAATTTTCCAAGCATCCACAGAATTAACTAAAATGCGAATTTTTTAAATAGTCAATGAGCCAAATCTACAGTTTCCAAATAAAATTTGCAATTTTTGCAATTTCTTTAAAATTCCTGAAAAATGACTGTTTCCTTGTAAATTTAAACTTTCTTAACATGACAAATAAAGAATTTTCCAAATATCCACAGAATTAACCAAAATGTGAATTTTAAAAAATTGTCGATGAGTTAAATCTACTGTTTTCAAAAAAAAAATTCTATTTTTTGTCGTAAACTTTAAGTACGAGAAAAATGGCTGTTTTTTTCTAATTTAAACTGCCTGAACAAAGTAACAAAGAATTTAGCAAATATCTATAGAATTAACAAAAATACAAATTTTTAAAATTAGTAATGAACTAAATATACGATTTCCAAATAAAATTTCTAATTTTTGTTGTAGACTTTAAATACGAAAAAATTGATGTTTTTTTTACAAACTTAAACTGCCCTAACAGAAAAAGAAAGAATTTATCAAATATCTATAGAGCTAGCAAAAATACGAATTTTTGAAAATTGTTTACGAGCTAAATTTGTTATTTCCGAATAAAATTTCTAATTTTGGTTATAATCTTAGAATTCGTGAAAGTTGTATGTTTTCTTATAAATTAAATATGCCTAAACAGTAAGAATAATTTTTTTTTTAAATATTCATAGAATTATCTAAAGTAACAATTTTTAAAATGAACCAACTCTACTGTTTCCCAAAAAAAAAAATCTAATTTTTGTTATTACTTTAAGATTTTTAAAAAATTGGCTGTTTTTCTTGTAAATTAAACTTGCATGAACACAAAAAATTAAGAATTTTTCAAGTATTCAGAGAATTAACCAAAATGTGAATTTTAAAAATAGTCGATGAGCTAAATCTAACGTTTTCAAATAAAAATTCTAAATTTCGTTGTAGCCTCAAAAAATAGTGAAAAGTGGCTTCTTTCTGATAAATTTAAAAATTTTAAATACAAATAACAAAAATATCCAAAAAATCCACAGAATTAACAAAAATGCAAATTTTTAAATTACCCTATGGACCAACTTTATTTGTTGTTTTTAAATAAAATTTCTAATTTTTGTCATAAACTTAAAATTTGAAAAAAAGTATTTGTTTGCTTATAAAGTAAAACTGTCTAAACACAAAAAACAAAGAATTTTTCAAAAATCGACAAGATTGTTAAAATAGTCGATCGATCAAATCGGTTGTTACCCAAAATTTTTGTTAGGTTATAGGCTTTAAAATCGATAAAAGTAGACACCTTATTATAAACGTTAAAGTATTTAAGCACAAAGACACAAATTTTTAAATATATTACAAGAATAATATGGTTACGCCAAATTTCTAAGAAAATCTTATTTTCTGCAAGCTTAAATTTTTTTCTAAATAAATAAATAAATAAAATCTGAGAACTTTTGGTGGCGAGACATGAGTGTCCATTTCTTTGACTTCGAATGAAATTCGCTTTATCGTCGCTTGTGGTAATCCAACTAGAGTACGCGCTTATTTATCCAGAAAATATGTAAATCGACGCAATAAATAATTCCCGTTGACAATATTATAAATAGTGGAGGACTTTGAACAGAAGCGTTGTCACCTTGACAAATTGTATCACACTCGACGATGCGGCGACTGGCAACACCTTTAACATTGCTCACTTCTTATTCACATTTCAACGTAATTTATGCCTGTTACTTTGCAAGGCTCTCATTACAATTAGTGTCAATTTTAAGACTTTTGTCCAAACTTTAGCACGGCTTGCATCCGTTAAGTCGCTTTTCCAATCCAAGCAGTCAAAGAACGCAACATACACATCCAGCATTGTGTCTAAACCAGCAATGCAATGATGAGAAGAGGTCAGAGGTCATACACAGGTCGCACACCTGCCCTAAAGCCTCACGAATTAGCCCGAAAGCATCCGATCCACCACCCACATCCACGGTTCTTGTCGCAATTGCAAGACGAAAACTTGACAAAACCAACACTATAATTTCATTGATGGCCAATGAATTTTTTTCGTTTCTCGTAATTTGATACACTCCCACGTATAATTCGTCGATAGGATCTTTACTTTCTTTGGTTATGAACGATCGATAAATTATTTCAAATGAATAAATAAAATGCGCCGGGTCGTGTAATAAATTTCACAGATAAATATACCGAGTGGCTCGAATTTAATTTGGTCACGCTTCGGAGATTGTGCCTGAGGGGATTCTTTCGAAAATTCGGTTTTTTCGTTTTGGTGGTGCAATGAAAACAAAGTGCTTCGTTTTAATTCATGGACAAATTTATGCTGCGACTGTTGATTACGTTTAACATGACAACCGATGAAAAAGTTCATGCTGGTTAAGAATTAGTCATGAAGAAGGTGATGAGTGACAGAAGAATAGTAGTGTCAAGTTTGGAGGTGTTAACACTAGACAATCCATGCTAAACATAATCACGTCGGGAAAAATTATCACATGCGGAGACAATTACATTCGAGCAAAAGGTTATTGTTACTTTACCAGGAATCGTGAATTTGGCTTTGAATTCACAGAAATTTACATAAACGTGCAGATACTTCTTTAAAAACCAATTTCAAAAATAAAATTTCATGACACTAACAATTCTAGTTTTGAGTGTAAGCTTTAAATTCTTGAAATGTAACTATTCTTTCGTTAATTTAAATAAATTTAACTGAAAAAACAAAAACGCGATTTTCTAAAATTTTTAATTTTTTCATTTGATACGCCAAAATTAGTGTTTTACAATAAAATTTTAAACTGATGAAATCAAGCTATTTTCTTATAAATTTAAACTAACTAAACACAAAAAATAAAGAGTTATCCAAATATCCACGAAATTAACAAAAATCAAAAAATTCGAAGTGAAAAGGACACCAAATTTACTGTTTCAAAATGCGCTTTTCAATTTTTTTCTGCGCAAATTAGAAATTGATGAACTGCTTTCATTTTCTCATAAACTAAAACTGCCTAAACACAAACAACTAAAAATTTTACAAGCATCCACAGAATTAACAAAAACCCGAATTTTCAAAGTGCTCGAGACTTCCTACAGTTTCACAATAAAATTTCTATTTTTTGAGCAAATTTTAAATTAATAGAATGTGGCTATTTTCTTATAAATATAAAGCGTCTAAACACAAAAACGCAAAATTTCTTTAATATCTACAGAATTAACAAAACTAAACATTTTTGAAAAAATGCGTCAAATCTGTTTCAACATCAAAGTTATTAATTTTTTTGTGCCGATACTCAATTTATAAAAAGTGGCTATTTTCTTATAAATTTGGGCTGTCAAAACACAAAAAAAAAAAACATTTTTAAATATCTACAAAATTAGCAAAAATTATAGCTTTTGAAGTAAAACTGCGCCAAATTTACTGTTTAAAATTAAAATTTTTAATTCACGTTGTAGGCTATAAATTCAAAATAATTTGCTGCTTTTTTACAAATTTAGATTACCTTAACACAGACACAAAGAACTTATCAAATAAATATCCATCCATTATCAAAAATACAAATTTTTGAAAATAAAATGGTCTGGATGTACAAACCTGGTTTCAATTTTTTTTTTATGAATTTTCGTTGTAGATTTTAAATTCCAGAAAATTGCCTTCTTTTTTTAATACATCTAATTCGCTTTAATAAAGAAACAGAGAACTTTTCAAATATTCATAAAATGACAAAATACGAATTTTTAAAAATATCGGAAAAATGGTGCCAAATCTCAAAAAAATTCAATTTTTTTTCTACGGTCATGAAATTTGTTTAAATGTGGCTATTTAACTGCCTAATCACAAAGAATAATGAATTGTCTAAATATCTGCAGACTAAACAAAAATACATTTTTTTAAATGTTACAAGAATGGCAGTGATAAGCACGTTTTTTTTTCTTTCTTCGAGTGACAAATTATCTGTAGAAATTAAATTGCTCGAAAACAAAAAACAAAAAAAAATTAAGTATGTGAAAAACCACAAAAACACAAATTTTTAAATTTGACGTTACATCAGATTTATTGTTTCCAAATATATTTATTTTAATTTTTGTTAACGATTTAAATTCTTAAAATTCAACATTTTCTTATGAATCTGAACTGTCTAAATATAGACACAAATTTTTTTTCAAATATTCCTAGAATTAACAAAAATATAAATTTTGAAAAACATAACAAGAACGCATTTTTTCCTGTGAGCTTCAAATTGTGGCTATTTTTTAGTAAACTAAGTTGTCTAGGCACAAAAAACCGGTTTTTTTTTTAATATTCACAGAATTAACAAAAATGAGAATTTTTTAAACGGTCGATACAACTAAACAACTGTTTTAAGGCTAATTTCTAATTTTTGTTGATAGCTCTAAATTTGAGAGGGTCTGTTGAACTCGATGAGCACTTTGGGTTTCTTAAGTGCTTCGAATTTTTCGGCTTTTTTTGTTTTTTTATTTTTGTATTCTCTCAATTCTTCTAATTATTTCTATTTCTATTTAGAGAATCATAAAAACTAAAATAAAATCAAAGAATCCCAAGATTCCAAACACACCACAAGACTCAAAAAATCTAAAGAATCAAAATAACTCACAAAGATCAAGAAGTTCTAAGAATAAAGACAATTTAAACAATCTAATGATTTAGGAAATCCATAAATTTAAAAAAAAATAAATAAAAAAACAACAACTCTAAAGACTGACAATAATCAAAAAATTTTAAAAAAAAATCTATATAATCTAAAGGGCTAAAATAATTTAAAGAATACACATAAAATACAGAATCAAAATAAGTCACATATTTTAAGAAATATTAACAATCCATAGAGCCCAAAAAATTTTAAAAACTGACAATCTAAAAAATCTAAAGAATCTAAATAACCCAAAAAAAAATAAAAAATTTAAATAATCCACAAAATTAAAAGAATCTAAAAAATTCAGAAACTACAGTTTACAAATTTCTAATTTTGGTTGATAGCTCTAAATTTGAGAATATGTGTTGAATTCGAATAAATTGGATTCTTTGAGGCCCTTAAGTTCCTTAAATTCTTCAAATTTTTAGTTTTTTTTTGTTTTTTATTTTAAAAATTCTTTTTATTTTTTCCAGACTTCATTCAATACAATATTAAAATCTACAAATAAAATAAAAATGGAAAATATTTAATTTAATTAAATTAAGCGTATAAACCAAAAAGTCTAACTATTTTACTTTAGGCAATAAAAGAAAATGACACGTTACGCTGAAGAAAAAGCTGAAATTTAAAGAAATTAGCAAATATTTTTAAAAAAATATAAAAAAATTATAAAAATAAACCTTTGAAAGAAAGTAGAAAAATCAAAATTAAAATATCATGAAGAAAGCTTGAACAGTTTTTTGAAGTGAATAAATAAAACTTCGCCCAAAAATTACTAAATGAAATGTTTTTTTTTTCTAAAATAAACTGGAAGAATTTAATATCAAAAATAATATTTAAAAATTCTGACATTAAAAGAGAAATTAAGTATATAGATTTTAACAATTTAAAATTAATTGAATTAGATGAATTACTGTAGTAGATTTTTTTTTATTTTTATGATTTTATTTTTACAAAAAGTATTTCTTAAATATTCAAAAAAATTTAAAACTTTGAACAAAAATTGAAAATATTGGAGACCGGCGATTTGGAAGTTGTAACATAAATTTTTATTTTTTTATATAAAATTATGATTAATTTTTATTTGTTTAATATGACAGATTTAAAAAATGAGTTACTATATTTTCTCATTATGTTTCATGATCCCATGAGAACTTTCTATTTTTTTGTGCAACGACCCCCCCAAATTTTCCCGGTATCCAGCCGAAGCAACAATTAGAGTTCATCTTTCAATCTATTTCTCTCCACTTTTTATATGTCGGCTCTTTTTAATTGTCATTGATGAGCAGATAAGAAAGAGCCTGTGGCGCCAGGGTTGCAACCGTGTACACCGAAACCCCCAATTATCCGACGCACACAGGCGGCACACCACGACACAGTTTTATACATTTTAGTAAATTGCTGGTTAGACTGACCGAGACCATCCCACAACTCCGACCACAATATCACAGTTCCCTTTTGCTATATTATGATAGAAGACGTCTTTTGTTTGCAGCTTACCGCAAAACTAACCACAGGTTTCTACGATTAAAAAACCAAGAACTAGGCCCCAATTATGGGGGCTTACGACTTTAACGAAAATTATACACGGATGATATGAGAGCGATTTAATCAGCGAGTCATTAAAAGGGGATTTCTGCCGAATTTTCGGATTTTCGAGAAGGAGAATGGATTCATTACCACACCGTCGAGAGGAGCTCGTCAGATTACGATCTTGAATATTCATAGATTTTTTCTAATGGGAACCGCGCATGTTACATATCAATTCTTGGCTGTAGGTATGATTTTTTTTCGGTTTTGGTTGTTTTGAAAGCATTACGACATCGCCTAATATAAAAGTCACGCACGTTGGGGCTGTCGAACAGGTGGGTGCTCTAATCCCGACACGTCCTTAGGCAAACATATTTCAAGAAATGTTAAGTGCGATGTGAGTCCGGCCCTAGCCAAATGTTTTTGGCCGCCAGCGACGGCCGCTCACCGCTAATTTACTTGCGGTCCCACACACCATGTTTACAAACATTATCTTCGCTCTCTCCTGAGAAAATGATGGACTAATGACCGATTTGAAATCGTTGCATTATTACGCGATTAACAAAATCCGACGGTTTATTAAGCAAGGATAAAAAGGTTGAACTCGGGAAATTCAATTACGAGTGAAAAAAGAGCTCTTGGAAAATCAAAGTGACAACATTTTTCTCAAACTGGTTTTCACAGGAGCGAATTCAAATTGTAGGCGATTAAACCGTAATTAAGCAAAATTTTAACATGTCAAAATTAATTATAGGCGGCGAACTGCTTATTTCAATTTATTTATGCTTGCTTTAATTTAACTAATCTCAGATTAGAACGTAAGTGCTAAGATTACTAATATTCTGAAAGCATATACCATTAAAGATCACAGTTTTACTGCTATGAACAGATTTTTTTTACATTTTCAGCAAGAAAAATAAAAAAATGTGAAATTTGTGAATTTTGAGCAATTAATACTCGTACTTTTGTTAATTCTGTGAATATTTTTAGTGTTTAAGCAGTACATACAGAACTAGCCACATTACATTAAATTGGAAACAAAATTGAACAATTTTTGGAAATTAAAAAATTCAACGAACTCTAAAAAATCAAAAAAAAACGTAACTATTAAAATTGAAATAGTCTTGAGAGTCCCTAGAATCCAAAAACTTAAACAAATTTAAAAAATAAAATTTTCTAAAAAAAATTACAAAATTTAAAAAATCTAAAAACGCAGAAAACACAAAATCTTATTAAAAATTAATTTGAAATAAATTAAGAAGTTCAGAGATCAAAAATTAAAAAAAAATGAGAATCATAAAAATTAAAATAAAATCAAAGAATCCCAAGATTCCAAACACACCACAAGACTCAAAAATCTAAAGAATTTAGTAAATCCATAAATTTCTAAAAAAAAATATATAAAAATAACAACAAATTCAAAGACTGGCAATAATCAAAAAGATTTTAAAAAATAAAAGTCAACATATTCTGAAGGGCTTAAATAATTTAAAATACAAATAAATCAAAACTCAAATTAATCGAATAATTCAAAGAATTCAAAAAATATAAAGAATTAAAATAATTCAATATTTAAAAAAAAAACAATGTACATAGTCTAAAGTATTTTAAAAATCGAAAGAGTAAATAATCCACAAAATTTAAAGAATCTAAAGAATTCAGAATTCACAGTCTACAAATTTCATAAAATTTAAAAACTTCAAATAGCTTAAATAATAAAGTGCAAAAAAGACAAAGAATTCAATACTCCGAATTTGAAAAATTTAATTAATTATAATAATAATAATTAATTAAAATTAAATTACCCACTTTAAATGTATAAAAGTCTGGTTCATTCTACAAAGTGCTATCCAACGCTATGTTGATTTTGATAATATCGGTACTGTTATGGAACCTTCCAGCAATTTTCGGTGAACGTAAGTATTACATTTTTCGTTACGCATCATTAGAAAGTTTTTTTGTTTGTAGTTGCTTGTTCCCTAAGTCTCACCTCAACTACGTTGATGGTTTATAATGATAAATATCATTTTCCACTTTCTGAGACATTGGACTTGCACCTATATCAAAAATTTTTCGTACGTTGTCCTCCAGGAACTTCCAATTCTTATCTGCGTGAAGACGTGATTTAAAAAAAAAAATGTAAAAAATTCAATGGATCTATAAAATCCAAGAAATCTACCTAATACAAATAATAGTATGAAATCCAAATCCGAAAAATTCAAAAACTCAAAAAAAATAGAAAACTCAAAAAATCTACAATCAATTTAAAGAAATCAAAAATTTAAAACGTGTAAATCTATATCTAGATGTCAAAATTTTCTACATTCTCAGTTTTTTTTTTGCAGTTGTTTAGCTTCTAAGGAAATTTTAAGTATTAATTTTTTATTTAACTTTTTTTTTTTTGTAATTTTATATATTAGAAACTTCAGATTTAAAAGGATGTACTTAATTAACGCAAAACATTAAAGAGAAAGAGAATCAGAAATTTATTAAAAATTTACAGAAACCTTTGAAGATGCATCAAAAGAATAAAGAAGTTAAACCAAAGACGAGATATTTTCAAAATGTAGCAAACTTATGAAAACTAAAAAAAATTACGAACTCAAATTTGAAGAACAGAAAGTCTGTCTAGAAAATCTACAAAATCTAATGAACGCAAAAAAAATAGAAAACATGCAAAATCTAAATAATTTTAAGAATTGAAAAATTCAGAAAATCCAAAGAAATGCAAAAAATTTGAAGAATGTGAAGAATCTGAAAGAAAACTGGAAAATTTAAACAATCCATAAAACCAAAATCAAAAAGCCTAAGAAATTTTGAAAATCTAAAAATTTGAGGAGAATAGAGTGAATCCAAAAAATACACATAACCTAAAAAAATCGAAAAATTCAAAGTATTTTTAATAATCAGGACATAATTTAAAAAATTCATAAAATCTGAGAAATTCAGAGAATCCAAATAATCCAAAAATTTAAAAACTGGAAGGAAATCAAAGCATAGAGAAAATTTTAAAAATCTACACTAAAAACCAACAAAATTTTAAAAAAATTACATTATCCAGTATCTAGAAAATCTAAAGAATTTAAAGTCAAAAAATTCAAAAATGACACAATCTCAAAAATATAAACAACCAAAAATGTACAGAATCTAAACAATTTTGAAAATACAAATAGTACAATAGTCCAATGAATCCAAAAAATCCAAAAATCCTAACGTACTAGAATAATTTTTTAAAAATTCAAAGAATCTAATGAGTTTAAAATAATTTTAAAAACCGAAGAATAACAGAAACCCTTAAAATGTAAAAAAACAAAAAATACAAAAAATAAAAAAAATATATTTTTTTTTCTAATAATAATTTTTAAATTTTAGAACACAATCTGCGGAAAATATTTAGTATATAAAGATTCCAAAACTAGACTTCGTGTTAGTAGTTAGTTAGTAATATTTAGTAGTTAGTATTAAAAGTAAAAAGTGTAAAATTTTTAAATCCTGACGATTTCAAAAAATTTAAAAACATAAAATTAAAAAAATCTAGTAGCAACTTTTCTTGTTACATTCCTAATTTAAAAAAATAAATAAACTGATCTATAGAAATAATGGATTTAAAAAGTTTGTTTTCGATATTTGTAAAAATAATTATTTATTTAACTGTCTTCAGAATTATAAAACACTAAAACCCGTCTGAGTTTTTTTATTTCTCGCCACACCTTGTATATCTCTCCGTGATTTTAAACCCTGTCTTTTATTTATTACCAGTGAATAAATTCCATTACAAAATTGCTTAAATTTCGCCCATTTTTTTCATGAATAAATTGGCCAATCATGACGCAGTCGACAAAAACATGCATCGGAAAAAACCAGCAGACATTCAAGAAGAACAAGTTCCAACATAAAAATTTGCAAATCAATTTGACCATAATACGCGTTTATCTCGTATTTTAGCTTTGCAATAAATTAACACGAAACCAGTCACGGCATAAAATCGTAAAGATAATGTGAATAGATAATTTTTATCTGTAACTTGATCCAGCTCGAAATCAGAATTAGATTGTATTTTTGGGACCATTTGCTCCCAGAATGCAAAAAAAAGGATTTTGGTCACGATTTCGGCATCGCAACCCTTTTGGATGTTTTTCACACAATCGCGAGAGGTGGAAAGAGAGAGAAGAGAAGAGAAGAGCGATGTATCAAAATTTTACAAGGAACTCGGTGTCGGCTTCGGGCCTATACTTAAGTGTCTCCATAGGCGTTACCCAAGAGGGACGCGCGAAGGCGGCGCCCTCTAGCCAGACCTGAGGCGCCCTCTGACTTGTGTGTACCTGATAATTTCACTGTTTATGTGGGTGGAGTGCGACCAACTGATTATAAAATCATCCCACAGATTTTCCCAGACTTTAAATGTATAATTGCGTGTTACCCTGCGAATAATTGCCGACCGTTAAAGCGAAGGGTTTAATCAATTATTATGGGCTTTTGTCTCGCGGTCAATTTCGGGGAATTGACACAGGAGACTAAAACAATCAATAGACAATAAGACAATGACCTAAAATTACAGTAAAACTTTTTACGCCGGGCAATAAAAAATACACAAAAACACAGAACTTTTTTAGTCCTGTCCGGGCCTGTCCGGGATTTGAACCCGGGTCCTCTCGCACCCGAAGCGAGAATCATACCCCTAGACCAACAGGCCGTTGAAGAAGACAAGAAAAGAAAACGGAGAAGGAGGAATATGAAAATAAAAAAATAAGAACAGAAAAAATACACATACTTAGTTTGGAGACTTCTTAAAAACTTGTTTTAAAGAATTAGTTTAGATTTTAGAAAAAAAAAAATAACAATTTTTCAAAGCCTTAAACAGTGTAAATATGTGACAATCCTAAGAGTTCGAAATTGTATTCAGTGATAAAACATATTAAAACTTTTAAAAACTGAAGAGATTCTAAAATTTTCAGAAACTTAAACACAAGAAAAAGTTTGTAGCTGAAACAATTTGAAAATCTGAAAAATCCAAATAAATCGGAAGGATTCAACACAAATGTTCTAAAAATTATTCAAAAATTAAGAAAAATATCAAAAAAACGAAATCTAAAGCGTAACAGAATTAAAAGAATTTTAATAATATACAAAATCAAAATTTTTGAATTTTAAAAGCAATAAGTGAATACCGAAAGTTAAAGAATTTTAAAAATCATACTAAATACTAATCACAATAATATATTTTAAGAATTTAAAATTTAAAGCAATAAAATGGTTAAAGAAATCCAAAAAAATTATTAATTGAAATTAAAAAATCTAAAACTCAATGAAGTGCTTTTTGAACTCTTTGAATTATTTGGCGTTTTTGAATTCTTTTAATTCTTACTGTTATTTTTTTTTAATTCTTTAGATTCTTTGTGTTTATTGATTCTTTTAACTCTTTATTTTTGACTCGTTTAAATTCTTTGGTCTTTATTGTTTGGATTCTTTAAATTCTTTGAATTTCTTGAACTTTCTACACACTCTTTACTCATTTACTTATTTTGATCCTTTCAATTCTTTGTATGACCATATTCTATCGATTTTTACAATTTTTCATATTCTTAGATGTTTAGAAATCGTTGGATTTTTTGTCTTATTTTTTTTTTTAATTTTGCATTCATTTTTTGAATTTGTTGGGTTTTAGATTTTAAGTATTCTTTAAAATTTTTGCATGATTTGGGTTCTTTGATTTCTTTAGATTCTTTAAATTTTTTGAATTCTTTGAATTTTCTGAATTTCTTGAATTATCTGAATTCTTTAGATTCTATCAATTTTTTAGCTTCTAAGAATGAAATTTTTGAATGAATTGGATTCTGTGGATATACTAAACTTTCTATATTTATTAAATCTTTATAGAAATCTTTAAATTTCTTGAAATTCTTTGTTTTTTTTTAATTTTTAGATTTTTTTTTTTTTAATTATTTGAATTTTGTGAATTTTTCTGATTCTTTGATTTTTTTAAATTGGATACAAATTTTGAATTATTTGGTATCGTTATATATTCTAAATCTTTGTTTGTGGACTTTTTGGGTCCTTTAGATTTTGTGGATTTTTTACATTTTTTGAATTTTGTAGTTTTTTCGCATTATGCAAATTCTTCAAATTTTTGTTTTTTTTTTAAATTTTTGAATTATTTGGATTGTATGGATAAACTAAACTTTCTATATTCATTGAATCTTTAATTTCTTTAAATTTTTTGAAATTCTTTGATTTTTAAAATTTTTAGATTATTAATTTTTTTACTATATTTGATTTTTATGAACTTTTCTGAGTCTTTAAATTTTAAAATTCGATGAAATTTTTAAATCGTTGGATTTTTTTATGATCTTTAAGTTTTTGAATTTTTTGGATCCTTTAGATTTTGTTGATTCTTTACATTTTTTGAATTTTATGGATTCTTTACATTTTTGAATTTTGTTTTTTTTTGCATTATGCAAATTCTGTAAATACGTTGATTTTTTTTTTTAATTTTTTGAATTATTTGGATTTTCTGAACATTACACATAGTGTAAATTCTTTGCATTTTTTAGGTTCTTTACAGTTTTACACTTTACAGTTTTGGAACTCTTTGAATTCTTTAGCTTTTTAGATGTATTGGATTTTCAAATATTTTTCATGATTATTATTTGAACTCTTGTTTTTTATTTTGGGGCTTTTTAGATTTTATAGATTCTTTAAATTTTTAAAATATTTTAGATTTTCTAAATTCTTTGAATCCTAGAAATTTTGAAGTCTCTGAATAATTTAGATATTTTAGATTCTGCAGGATTTTTAGATTTTTTGCATTTACCTTTCTCTATTCTTCAAATTCTATTATATTCCTTTAATTTCTTGAATTTTTGATTTTTTTGGATCTTATCGATTCATTAAATCTTTGGATTGTATGTAGTTTTCTTTATTCTTTTAATTCTTTAGAGCTTGAGATGTAAATTCCTTTCTTTTTGCGAATTTCCTGTAACATTTTGAAAATTTTCTGCTCTTGGCTTATCTTCTTTTTTTCTTTCCCTTATTTGCAAGTGTTTCAGTTTAACATAAATTTTTTCTCCAAAAATCCAATAAGATTTTGATGAATTTGCGATGGTTTTCGTCGATTTTTTAACTTTATCTGATTTTCTGTGCTCTTTACCATTTTACATTTTAATCACATACTTTCGGAAAAATATTTTTTTTTTTAAAGAGAAAGAAACTGGTCTATTAAGCAATGTAGAATGTAGGAATTGTACAAAAAAATGAGAATGTAAATTCTGTTAAAGTAGAATTCTTTAAGAAGTTCTAGAAGATATCAGAGGTTTTTAAAAAAAGGAATTTTGATATAAGTGTACAGGTTTTCAAAAACCTGGAACATTCTAAAATATTAGAATATGTAGTAATTGCAAAAATTTCAAACAAAGTTAAGTTAAGAAAAGTGAAAGTTTAAAAAATTTTGATATTTGAAATTCTATAGAAAAATGAATTAAGAGAGAAATCCTATAGACTCAAAGTGTGAAAAATATGAAAAAAAATTAAAACTGAGAAAAGTTTAAAAATATTTAAAATATAAAAGTGCAAACAATAAAAGATGTCAGTAGGAATAATTGTTAATTAAGCTTCAATATATCTCGAGAATTTCAGAAGGCTAAATTTAGGTTTCAAGTTTTTAGAAATTATCAAATTGATATTATCCTTTGTGCATTAAATGTTCTTCGTCAACTATTGAATAAGTAGATAGATATAAACTTCTTAAACTGTAATAGTGCTCTTCGTTTATTGCCCATAACACTTAAGCTGATTAAAGGTACTGAGATAAAACGATGTAAATTTATTAGTCACATCGCAGTAAAATTTATTATTAATTTCCAATAAGACTTTTATCGTTTTTACTAATAATAATGTAATAATATGATTTAGTTGTCTCTTCGATCCCATCAATCTGTAAATCGTCTCAAATGATCGGTTTCATCCCTTGATCACCTCGAAATTCCTTCCCAGAATTTTTAATGTTTAATTCTCTAATTGCGCTATAATTACGAAAAATCCTGACCATTTCCTATCTATCACGATTGACAGGCGCAAATCAAGCTCGGGCGCATTTAAAAAATAATCGTCCGAAATTACCTCGTAAATAATTGCTCCACCAACCTAACCTGCAACAATTACAATTCTTCCAACAACAACAATGGGTACGATTAAACAATTAAATGCAATTTGTAGAAAATAAGGCACGCGATTTTTAGCTGTCAGTTGCTTCAAAGATTGATGGATCAACTGATCGTTGGTAAATCACAGCCAAGAGAGAAATTAACCGTAATGGTTCTTTATTTGAGGTTACAGCTTTGATTGACAGCTCCTGAAGTTTGCCCGATTGTTATTTATGTGGTTTTGCCGTGAAATATTGACCACACGTCGGCTGGAAATGTTTATTACCCTCGTTCCGATTTTAGCTTGTGGTTTTCATTTTATGGCCGTGAGCTCGACGGATTCGACGAGGTTTTTTGCAGATGCTCGGACGAGATACAGAAATTTATTGGGAATTGAAAATTGGTGTTTGATCAGATGCCTACTTGGTTCGAGGAGGTTCCAGCTAACAGGCACAGATGGCGATAGCTGTTGGATTAAGAGTGGAACATAAAGGCACTCGCACTACCCACCGAAACCGGGGTATTGATTATTTTACAATAAATAACTGGTTGTATAAAGCGATTCGTCGATTTTATTAAGTGAGAATTTAAGAGGTGCAGCCGCAGGTAGGTTCATTTAGATTCTATTGTTGCGGCGTAAAATTGATTTTTGGTAATAGCGGGAAATGATTAATTAAGATTTCTTTGAGTTCGTCTGTCACGAATTTTATTGAGATGCTGACGGAGGCTGAGATATTCTGGCAGAAAAGGATGTTAGAAGTGAGCCAATTTGGTAGTGAAAGAACATCTGTCACTTTCCTTGAAAATTCTCGAAGACAAATGAAATTTTGAACCTATGAACCTGAAAATTTCGATATTTTCTAGAAAGTTATAATATGTGGAATCTAGCAAATTTAACGGATATTTTTTTTTTAATTTTTTTAACAGGAAAATTTAGAAAACTAGAAATTTATCTACAAAATGAGAATTATAGGAAATTATAATGTGCGCGTAGAAAAAACAAAGAATTTCATTAATTTAACCACTAGAGCTCGTAGACAAAAATCTGTCGAACTGAAAGCTTTTAAAGCTCATATTTAAGAACTAGATAACTCCCAAATCTGCTTAAAAACGACGTTAACGAAACGGAAAAAATAAATCATTTTAGATGTCGAGACGGAATCGCAGGTTTTGTAGCATCTGGCTAGAATATTCTTAAAAATTACAACAAGGACATATTCATTGATTATTAGTTATTAAGGATTTGTAAAAGACTTTTAAAGTTCAAATTTTAGATGGTTCTTAGAAGACTTTCTAACATTTACATCACATAACTGGAAAAGTCAGTACAATTGTAATGTCTAGAAGTAGATTTACACTAGAAGCATTCAAATCTAATACTTTAGAATAAATAAAGAATACAAATCAAAGGTCTTTGGAGATTTCTAGAGTTATGTTGTCTCAAGTAGAATTTAAATAATTTTATATAACAAGATAAGTACACCTTTTATAACTTCTAGAAAAGTCTAGAACAAAAAAATATTTGAGATTTAATCTGTTGATCTGCTGGAAATCTTTATAAGCTTAACATTCAAATTTTTTATTTTTTTCTAAATTTAAACCTGAAAAATTTCTTAGAAGCTGCAAACTATATCTAAGAACTGAAATAAATAAACATAATTTTATTACAAATTTTGCAGCGTATGACCTATTCTAGTTCTAGCTATTTCTAGACCTATTAGACTCCTAAAGTTGCTGGGAAATTTCAATGAGACAAAATAATTTACCAAATTTTAGATAACAACATTGATGCATCTAGCTCGAATATTCTATAAATTTTTGGAATATTCTATCAAGATTTAAAAAAAAAATGCGTTAACAATTGTAAAAGATTTCTAGCGCAAGGAAAATTTTTAGAAGCTGCAAAACTGTATCGAAAAGCTCGAAATGATATATCTAAAAATTACAGGTTTTGTAGCATGTAAAAAATTCTAAGATTTTCCACAGTGACATAGATTAATCTATTAAATTTTTGACATTTTCTAGATCTAAAAGATTCTCATAGAAGCTATAAAACCAACGTCAAAAAAAGATTTTTGAAAATTTAATTGACAGAATTCAAGTAGAAATTCTACAAAATTCCAAATTTCTAAAAGTGGAAGATTTCCATAGAAGCTACAAAAACCATGTTATCAAGAGAAAAATGGCAAAAAAAATATAAAGAATTCCAAGGTTCTAAAATACAGTTTTAAAGATCCATACAGCCATAAATACATCAGAAAATTTGCATAACAAAATCAAGCAAGAAAAAATAAAACTTTTTTGACTTTTAACAATTGTAAATTTTTAAAATAAATTTAAAAAAATAATAATTTTGATGGAATTAGAAGTTTAGTATAATTTTTTAAATAACACTTATTTGATCTAGAAATTAGTGTCAAATATTTTTGAATTTTTTAATACAGATTTTTGTAATTTCATTACTTCCTTGCTAGTGATTTAAGACTTTTAATTTTGCTGTCCTCCAATTTATTCAATTTTATATTCCTCGAATTTTTTGAAAATTGTTTATGTCCGTTAGAACTCTTTCACTTTAAATCTTTCTATCCGTTGAAATCTTTCAATTATTCTAATTCTTAAGTACTGTAGACTTTAGATCCTGTAGATTTAAAAAATCTGTAATTTCCTTAGAAGTCCTTGGATCCTTTTATTTTTTCAAACTGCCTTTAGAATTTTTTTGTTTGTCAAATATTTTAATTTTTTGGATCCTTTGGTTGAATTTCTCCGAATTTTGTACACAATTTTTGGTATTGGCTTCTTAAATTTTTTAATTTTCTGTACTTTAAAATTTTTGCAATCTGTAGATTTTCCTGGATCATTATTTCATCATTATCTTTTTTTCCTATCTTTTATTTTTTATACTCTTTTAGTCTTTTGAATAATTTAGATGAGATTTTTGAATTTTAATTCCATTGAATTTTCTTGAGCTCTTCGATTCTTTCTTGAAAGCTAAACTGTTGTGATCTTATAACAAAACTGAGCTTTTGGCAAACTTTTTTCTATTTTTCTAACAGTTAGGTACTTCTATGCGATAATTTAGAAACTAACAAATTTGAAAAAATGCATTTAATTATTTTGAACGTTGGTCTAAAAATGAGCTAATTTTATACAAACGAGAGATATACTTTTTCGAATTTGTATGTTCTTAGAAACGTTAAAGAAAAATCTTTCTTAGGCTAAACAATACAAAATTCTCTTTGAGTTCTAATTCGCCGTGACCACTTTCCCAAACCACAAAATTTCTTTTGACGACTAATTTTGGTTCATTGCAGCTCCATCTTGCAGGTACAGTTACAACTGTGAAAAATCAACCATGTAATTATTGTGTCCAAATTTTTTTATTGAATCGTTTCAGACATTTTATAACAATTTTAATTATACAGCTGCCGACGTACTAGTAAGAAACCGCAATCTGTAATTAGTGAGTATACAGAGAGTTGGGCCCCAACTTCGAATTTATCTCAAGTGTTTAAAACCAACTAAGTATTTATTTTAGCCTCGTGATTGATTTTACAATCAAGTGGAGCCATTTTCTGATAACATTGAAGTACGTGTTAATTGACTAACGCTTTTTTATCAATTATCACATTGCTACTACATCATCGAGTCATTAGGAAATAAATATTTATTCATATTTACACAATCATAAATAATATATACATCGAAACTTATTTCTGAAACGAACGGTAACTGAGCTCAGTCTCAAAAATCAGAGGTAGATCAACAACATCTTTGGCCTAACAAAAACTAACACATTTAACATTTATCTTTTCATGATGTCTTCTATGGAAAATCCTAATTTGACTTTAGTTTGGGTAACATTCTTAACGTAGAATTCTTCTTCTTCCGGTCTCTTCTTGGTGAGGTCCAAGCATGTGGAGCTTAGCTGGGGTTCTTCAGGAACTTTAGGTTGGCAATGCCGCAGTTCGTGGGTCTTGAGATCGTTGTAAGTGGTGAAGAATTGAGCACACATCTGACACTCCAACGGACGTTCTGTGTGGGTCAAAAGATGGGTCTTCAAGTTAGAGCGTTGGTTGAAGGAGCGGCTACAAACGGGGCATTTATGAGGAGATTCTTCCATGTGGAGAATCTTATGAACTGCCAGAGTTCGCGATTGACAAAACCCCTTGCCGCATTCCGTGCATTTGAACGGTTTCTCTTTGCTGTGGATGTACCTAAGAACGTGAGTTAGCGATTGTCGCTCATTGCCGTGGAATAGGGCTCACCTGTGGTCTCTTAGATGGTCTTGTCTCCGGAACGCCTTCCCACAGATGTCACAAGAATACGGTCTTTCATCAGTATGCGTCCTCTCGTGGATCAACAAATTGTAGCTTTTGGTGAACTGGCGGTTACAATACTTGCAGATGAACTGTCTTTTTGGCTTGAGTTTTCCAGTCATGAGCTTGGGCTGCAAAGGTGCACGACCTGCACCTTTCTGAAAGTTCTGGAACTGCAGCTTGGCGTGATACAACGCGGCGTTTTGTAGATACTGGTTCATGACCGTATTGTACCCGTACGCCACGTTGGGATACGGATAAAATTCGCGTTCTCTGTACCAAGGATCACAGTATCCCGCCGGGGGCGGCGACGAACTCGGGTAGGTCGGAGTGTGTGGGGGTGTCAGTAAAGGCGAGGTGCTATCAGCCTCTTGCTTGACTTGCGGGAGCTGCCTCAAAAACCCTACACCAAACAAAAGAAATTAGTCTCCTCTTTAGAACCACCACGAAATACGAACCTGCTTTAGGTCCTTGATAACCTTCCACGTAACTACTGTTCAAATTCATGTCTCACAAATCACTGACTATCAACTTCGAGGAGCTGGCACTGACTGACTACTTCTTCGTCAAGTAGGGTAGTGGCCGGGAGTGGGGACTTTGGAAGGTTTTAGTAGCTGGCACCGCCTTGATAATTAAGCCCCAGAGTTGCGATTCGTCGGTGGCACACTTGCGCACTATCGATCGGAAATTAAATAAGGGTTGATAGGGCGGGGGTCATTTAAATTACGTCGTAATTGCATTGGCGGAACGTTTGTGAAAGGTAATTGCGACACTATCTAACGATTCTCTCATCGGAAATTAATCAATATTATTGCTACCGGTTAAATAAAGACGATATCTTGAGTTATTGTCAATAAATGACGGCGAACATCAAACGAGGTTCTAGTGCAATCGATAATTTTTGAGGACTTTTCTACTAGTTCCGCGGCGCTTTTGAAGCGATGACACAGTTTTCTGTAAATTTGGCGGCGATGCGAATTTCTGACGAACCGCCCGGAGGATGACTTTGCGACAAAGGGAATTAAAAATAAACAACAAGGTAGACTGATTGTCGCACTTTATGATGATGTCATTTATGTTGCAATGGAGTTTATCTAAGTCGGGAAATTGTATCACCTGTAGAGGCTTAGAGAATTGCAAGACAAACATTTTATGAATACATTGTATGTAAGATAATTTTACATATTTGATACTCCTTTTTATTACTTATGTGAAGAGATGTCTCATACGATAATAAACAAGCAGTGAAAATTTTACGATTGAGTGGGCAGATAACACTAGGCAACAAAAAAAATACGTTTTTTTTTCCCAGAGATTTAATTGTGTGATTCGGGATTGCCATGCTATAGAAAACTTAGAACAGTAAATAAAACATTTCAGTCACGTATAGTTTTTAAGAGAAATTTATTTTAAATTTAGCAATTTTTCGTAGTTACTTTAAGGTTAATACGTTATTTAGACTTTAAAAATAAACTTGTTGTGTGTTTGTTCTTTTGGTCGTCTATTGAAAGAAGAGGTCGGTGTCTCTCTAATCAAAAACCAACATTAGTAATACTTTTTTTTTACTTCTTGGTAAATATAAAACAAACAAAAAAAGCAAAATAAATCCGGAGAATTGACACAACAGCGAGATATGGTGAAAAAACTGAATATAGACTAATACTACAACATGGTATTATGATTGTTTGTAACAAAAATTTAAAGCTACCCTCCTAAATTGATCAAAAAAATTTATTTAAAAATAAAAATAAAATCTCTTTATCTATACGTGATTGAAATAAATGGTTATTTTTCTGGTATTAGGTGCATGATTATCTACAAACTACGCTATAAATTTTCCCCGGGAAATTTTGAGTGTTGACTAGTGTAATCTAATAATATCCCGACCATCAGCTTTCAAATTTTAATTATGGACTTTGTTGGGGATCTATAATCATCACTTTACTGCGCTATATGGTTTTCGATAAGCGAAAAACAACCAATATTTGTTTACAAAAACAAACATATCTAATAGCTCTAAAATTCCTGTAGTTCTGATTCAACTAGGTTCGGACGAATTTCAGATGATTAAACAAAATTTTCAAGTATTTTGTTTACTTAGATTTTATTTATCATCTGTTTAGTTTTCATACGTATGCTTCCAAATTTCGATTTTTAATTCAGAGATTACAAAAAATAGAGGATAATAGAAATATTTCTAATAATTAATTTTTGACTCTGGTTAGTAAATCTCCAATTTGAAGTTCACATTTCGAAAAAGACAATTTTTTAAGTTTTTGGAGTGACCACAATTTGGATAAAATCTCACATTTTTCAAATTCAGATTCAGTCCAAATTTTGAAAGTACTCAAAAAGGGTCTCAGTAAATTTGGACCGAGGAGCGCCAACATTTGGAAACAAGAGCATTTTTTCAAATTATAATTAAAAACCTCTAGGAAATTCTTTAAACAAAACTTAATGTTTCCAACATTTCGAAAAAAATTGTCACGTTACAATTCGTGCTTAATTCCTATTTTTATAGGATTTCTAAATTGCACAGTTTAAAGCCATTTTCATACCAAATTTCAAAATTATTATCTGAGATTCTCAAATCTGAGGTAAAATTTTCTTTTACAAACTGCACAGTCGAAGTCATAATTTCCATTTTTTTAAACAAAACTTTATCGTTTAAAAATGGAATTTTACGAACTTTGCATCTAAATATTTAATTTCATTATCAATTTAGTTTTAAATAACGACAAATTTTCTGCCCAAAATGTGCACAAGTATGGTATTTTTTTCTAAATTGCTAAATGTAAAAACGAAATTCTTAATTATCAAACATTTTGTAGCTTGGAGCTACAATTCATTGCAAATTTCAAAATTTCACTAGTGTTCTGAAATTCGCAAATCTAGAATCAAATTCTTCAAACATACTAAATTAGGAGTTAGAATTTCTTAATTTCGTTAAAAATAATTTTAAAATTTTTAAAAATATTTGAAAGAAAACTGCCTTTTTAAACAATTTTCAAATAACCATTTTATAAAAAAAAGGAATTTTCTTTCAATTTTTTTTTAAATTAAAAATTATGACATTACTTTCCACCTAAGAATTAGTTTCTAAATTTACAAACATTTCGTAACTTGGAGAAACAAATTTCCATAGTAAATTTACAAACTTTCTTTAAAATTTTGAGATAAATTGCCTTGAAATAAATTTTTCATATGAGAATTAGATTGAATTCAAAATGTTTTCAGGAAACGGTAATTGTCACGACAATATGAATTTTCTTATTTAGAATGTGTAGAGATTTCCATTTGCGTCAAATTTCCAAATTAAATCTTGAGATTCACAAACATTTCGTAGTTTAAAGCTAAAAATTTCCACCGCAAATTTTAAAATTTGGGACCGTTAACTAACTTTAAGAAAATTCTTAGAAATTGTAAAACTGTCCAAATTCAAATTTTTGCATATTAAAAAACTTGTTTGTAGTTTGAAGAGAAAGAAGCAAATTTGAAAGACTCCAAATTTAGATATTGTACAAAAATGGAATTCTTGTTCATATCTCGAAAAAGACAAATTTCTAGAACTCAAAAAGATGTCCAATTTTAAATTTTGAGTAATTAACAAATTGTAGGTAATTATAAATTCTTGTAAAAAATTGCAAAATTTCTGTCCAAGTTTTAAAAAAAAAATGTGTATTCGTAAAATGTGATTTTTTTTTAGTTCATAGCCCACAAATTGTTAATCGTTCTATTCTATGATTTAGAAAAAAGCAAAAGTAATAAATTTGGGAAAATAACGGACTCCAGATGTCACGATTCAATATGAATTTATAATTTTTGTTATAAAAAATCCTTAAAGATTTTTGGGGTATAATATAAATTGAAAATTTGGAAAACTCTTGATAACTTTTGTAAATTTTTTCGAATGGTCCAAATTCCCAATTTTTGATCTTTGAATTCGAATTAGCAATGAATCAATGTAATGTGGCTGATGTGTTTGTTCTTTATTATTATTAATGTAATCACCATAAAACACTTGTTTTCCAGGAGTATAAATGAATAAAATATTAGCCATGTCACGACAGCCCACATTTTCGAGTTAATGGAAACAAAATATTTTTCTCAAGTTCACCTCCCCAAATCTTCCGTGGGTGATAATTTCCTGACAACCCACGTCGACGGCCACTTGCTTTTTCTAACGACTTACAGACCCGGCCATGTGTTACCCTTCTCTATCGTCATATTTCCAAAGTGTTACACTTATCTAAGAAAGATAAAAAAAGTCGAAAAGTGCATCATTCCCCTTATTCCCATTGCCGACGTGACGGTTTGAAATTACCCTCAATTGTACTAGCAAGCAACAATACCAATTTAGGGTTGCGTCAATCCTGCACGCGCCCTTAAGCAAATAGTGGCGAAGGCAAGGTGTGTGCTCACTTATCACTGCTACTATATAACCAGGAGATAGCGGTGCTTTTGAACTCGCTTTGATATCGCCGCGCTATTGAAATTTTTGTGGAAAAAGCGACGGAAAATTCGTTGGAAATGCTGACGGGTTGCGAGGGTGTGGTGGTCAAATGCAGGTGTTTGCGGACTGACAGACCCTTGAGTGCTGTATTGTTTCCCATTCGGCAGCAGCAGCTTTAAATTAATGTTAGGAGTAAGCGATAACCGCGAGCGAAATTTCCAGCTTGCTCTGAATTATTCATTTTTATGTTTGGGGAGGACCACCTGTTCGGATAACTATACCTGCTAAAAGCTCAAGGTTGTTTGGGAACAGCCAGCAAATAGGTCATCAGCGAGATCGGTAAGAATCATGAAATTCCTACGGCTTATCTTGAACACGGTTTGTGCGGAAATAATATTTGCTTTTCAATAGTTTCACTGTTTTCTTTTTCGTCATCGCATTGATTGTTTGCGAAATTGTGATATTTTTTTAGTCAATAGAACGGGTTTTGTAACTTTTAAACGGCGAAGCGCCATGTGGTGGAAGCTTTTACGCTATTTCGTTGGGCTTAGGGCTTTCGTGAAGAAGCCGACATGTGGGGCGATCGCTTTGTCTGCTTCTGCGATGTGATAGCTTTTCAAAATTGAAAAAAACACGCAACAGAGGGTTTGAAAAAAAACATAATCCGAACCTGATTTTACAAGTGAAATCTAGTTTTTATCGTCTTCATGGGCAAAAGCTCGAAATTTTACAAAAAAACTGAGAATGGCTTTCAAGGGTGCCTAAAATTTAGAACTGAGAATCTGAACAATCTAAAAACCTACCAAAAGTTGAGAATATTTCATGATTGTTATAAAATAATGTTTTCAGTTTTTATGGAGGTTTAATATACTTTAGGTTTCAGGCTTGAGATAAACTTTTTAACTTCAAATTGTTTGTTTCTGAAAAAACAAAAATTCCGAAATTTTCAGGTTTCTACTTGCTACTTTCTTACTTTTTGCAAAGATACTCGACAATTTAGTCTGAATTTTATTTTCTATTTTGGGCTTTCAGGGTGTTACATTTTGAAGTTTTCTTGGTCTAAAAAGCTTCCAAGTTTAAACTGATTTTTCCTTAAAGGTTTGTTCAAAATTTTTTTGTTCTCAGGTTTTAGGTTGCAAACTGTAAAATGTTCTTCCGTAAAAACAGCTTTTACATTCTTTCAGTTTTAAGGTCGTCACTCTCAAGTTTCGAATATTACATAAAAATTAAGAAAATTTAAAAATTCATGCATAAACTGTCTGACAATTTGCAAACAGAAACCTTAAGAAATAAAACAAATAAAATTTAGTTAAAGTTTAGTTTGTTCTGAAAATTTAATGAAATTTTAAAATGATGTTTCCAGGTTTTTTTGAGGTTTTTAGAGTCCATGTTTTTCAGGTTTCAGTTGGTAAATTAAAAATTTTTCATTTTAACGCCACGAGCTCAGTTTATGCAGATAAAAATGTTTATAAATAATTTAAATAAGATTAATTTTTGTTCTGAAATAAGCTGCGGTTGCCTTAAACAGTATTTTTAAAGAATTTGAATTTCCTTCCTGTTTTCAGAATTCAGGATAATATCCCATCTAAAAAAAAGTTGTCATAATTATATGAATCTGGAAAATTCCTAAAAGATTCTTAGAACTTTAGATTTCTGAATACTTAGATTCTCAGATTGTTAGATTCCTAGAACGCTGAATTTCAATTCCTTGAAAATATTTTAGATTCTTGAAATGATTAGACTTTTATGTTCTTAAAATTCAGAAATTTTTGGAATTCTTAGAAATTGAACATTGCTAGATTCTGAACATTCTTAGATTTTTTAGATTTCTAACAATTTAAATTTTTGAGATTCTTAAAATCTCAGTTTGTTAAATTTTAGAGATTTTAACTTTCGTACACTACTGGATTCTTGGAGTTCGAATTTTTGTCATTTTTGGATTTTCGGCGTTCTTACATTATTCCTACATGATTCTTAGACTTTAGATTTTTTAATTCTAAAATTTTATATGTAAATTGGATTTTCAGATTCTTGAGATTCTTAAATTTTTAGATAAGTCTTTTGAATCCGTAGATTTTTGTGATTCGACAGTTCGAATTTACTTAATAATGAGATTTTTATATTCCGAAAACTTATATTTATCATATTCTCAGAATTTAGAATTCTGAATTCTTGAATTTTTAGATTCTTGAGATTCTTAAATTTTTTGAGACTTAGATTAAAAAATCTTTGTAAAATTTGTATATTCATATTTTTTAGATTTTTTTTTCGAAATTCTTAGATACATAAATTTTTAAGATTCCCAGATTTTTTGGTTTGAGATGTTTTGTGTTCTTTAGATCTGTAGATTTTTACGTTATTCAAATGATGATAAGCTAAAACCCTTAGAATTGTAAGATTCTAATATTTTTGCAATTTATAGATTTTTGAGAAAAAATATAGTCTGTAAAAAATTAAAAAAAAATACCAAAATGATCGAAAGAATCTAAACAATCCACGAAGGCGATAAATGTTAAAAACAGTTTGGAAATTCGGAAAAATTTAAAGAATCTAAGCAATCCAATAATTCCAAAAGAATCTAAGGATCTAAATTTTATTTGTAATTTAAAATTGCAGAATATTTTAATCTAAAACTTTTTCTGCAAAAATAAAAGTTTTCTAATTTAAATTTTGAGGTTTCTTCAAATACGGAAATAAACATTTTTATGAGTTTTTATGACCCAAAAACCAAAAACTGAATAGATAATAGATAATAAATAGAATTGAAAATTTAACTAGTCTAAATCTGACTAAAGCTCAGTTTCGATAAAAATCTCGACTAAATTTGACTGAACTAAACTTTGTCATATTAACTAGGACTAATAAGTGCTAAATCGCACCAAACTAATTTGGCTCTAACTTGACCGAAATGGGGCTAATTAGTGATTAATTAGGCAAAAATCTCGGAGAAAAGTTTCAGAATTTGGGCAATGTATATATAATGTTACACTACATGTTAACACAATTTCCACGTTTGCCATTAATTCTGCAAATGTTAGTAAAAATCGTTTGCGTTTAATTAATACCATTCACAATAAAATTTCACCAGCACAAAAACAATCTGTCAGAAACGTTTCAAGTAACCGTATTCAATCTTGGGTGCTTAAAATTCCATCTCTTTCTGTCTCGTTTGCTCTCATTACCCTAATCGCCGGCTACGGTTTCCTGTAGCCAAAGTGCACGTGTTGCCGAAATATGAGATCTCTCCTAATTAAGCATCCCAACCAGAAGCACATTTCTGACACTGCAAAACTCGGCAAACCGTTCTAATTTTTACCCAAGAAAGCCAGCATTATTCCCATCAATCTTTGTCTGTTTGCATATTTAACAAGATTAGTGATGAGTCTCTGGCACAAGTCGTCGGTTCTCTTTGAAGCTCCCCTAATCTTCACTTTCACCCATCCCTGTTTACAATGACCTTAATTTGTGTCAATAAAGGACAATTGCCGGCTCCTTCCAATATCCTCGTGTTTACTGTTTGTTTATTAGCACGTCGATTTTACGACATTTCTCTGCCAAATTGCTCGAGATAATAAAAACTCTTCACATAAATCAAAAATGATTAAAACGTTTGCTTCCTGTATCGAATTTCTGACGAATATCTTCACAAATTGTTCGGAATCTTACCGGAAATGTGCGGCTAATGGACGGTAGCGTGAAACTCTGTGTCTTAATAAAAAGCAGATTTTAGGGCGTTCTTGAGATAATTTAAATGTGTCGAGGTGCTGTGTTCCCGACGGGAAAAAACGTGATAAATGTGGAGAGATAACAAGGTGGGTTGACGAAAGTCGCACGATTTTTTGTCGGGAATGTTGACTGTGTCTGGGTGTTCCAACGAAATTATAATACTTTCTCTGGGGGGACGATCGTAGAAAGTAAAAACGGGGCAATATTATTTTTGGGTCCAGGTAAAATGGGGCGCACGACTCCTTTGAAGAACCGAAATGCCGACTTTTACAATCGGTAGCGAAACAGACCGAGGGAATTTTGCCATCTTATCGGTTATAAATTCATAAATTTCGTGTCTGGGGCTTGCTTCAGATGACCCCAATCGGCGAATTGGCCCCATTTATTACCTGGAAGCATGGCCACTGGAATATTTAAATATCAACAGAAGAGAATTTTGATATTGATGCGTAAAAACCGATTTTTTACACTGAACTCTATTGGGTAATAAAAAATATTGGGTCTAATCTACCCTTTTTGAAGGTTCTGTTATCCTTTTGGAAGTTGTAGACTCGTGAGTGGATAAATTTTTAGATTCTTTAAAAACTTATTAAATACTTGAGATCGTTCGATTATCAACATTTTTAGATTTTTAAATTCTTACAAAATTTGTAGTCTTTAAATTATTAAATCCTTAATCCTTTTTGTGAATTTTAGATTGTTAGATTTCTAGCAGATTTCATAATTTAAAGAAATGATTTGTTTTTAAAAATCTTGGATTCTTAAATTGGTAACTTTCAAATTATTAGATTATTTAGTTTGGAAATTTAAATGAGTAGATTCTAGAAATTCTTAAATATCTAAGATTGTACAAGAATTTGTTAAACTTTGATTTCTCGATCCCTGTTTCCTTAGATCTATAAATTCTTGGAATTTGTAGCTTTTAAGACTCTTGAGATCTTTTTTAAAATTAGATTCATGTGGCAGTAATTTTATTGATTTTTGATTTAGAAGTTTGTGATTCTCTTAACATTTTTATACATTTTTACAATATGGCATTCAGATATTTGTGATTTTTAGATTTTCGACTTTTTTATATTTTTTAGACAGGATTTCTAGACTGGATTTTCAAATTATTAATATTATTTGCGAAATCAATCAATTTTTCGACTGTTAAAATGTGTAGATTATTTGTGTTTTTAGATCTATAGATTTTAGTATATTCAGACCCTGAAACGCTTTGTACCTTAGATTTTTAAAATTTTTAAATTTTTGAATTTTAGATCTTTAGATCCTAAAACGTTAAGATTTTTATATTTAGATGTACAACTCTCGAAGATTCTTAGGACTATTAAAATAAGAGAAAATTTCTAGATTTTTAGATCGTTTAGTTCCTGAATTTTTGAGATACCCTGATTTTTCGTGCTTTTATACTCGTACATTTTTAGGATATTCAAATACTGATAAGCTTAGACTTGGTATTGTGCCATGTTCATATTTTTAAATTGTTAAATTTTTAAGAAGAATCTTATATTTCTTAAAAAATAAAAAAAATAACAAGGAATCCAAAGATATAATTAGACAGGTCAAGAAATTTTAAAGGATCTAAGAAACTCAGAAAGTATCTAAATAAACAGGTCAAGAAGCTGTAAAGGATCTAAGAAATTCAGAAAGTTAGAAAAATCTAAAGAATATAGAAAATCTCTAAAATGTAAAACCTCAAAAAATTTCAACAATTCAGAGAGATCTAAACAAATATGAAGAGGGAGATCTAATTATTTTATGATCTAAAGATTCGAAATTTCAAATTTTTAAAAATCTAAAAAATTTCGTACTAAAACTAAATATGCCTAGAATCTAGGACCTTTACTATTTGGGCGTTCATACAGAAATTGCTGAATTCCAAGAATTTAAACATTTTAGTTGTTTCAGAAATTTAAAAACTACAAATTACACTAAGATTTATGGGGTTCTGACAACATTGACGATGGAGTAAAAAAATCTAATAACAAATTTCTGAAATTCTAAAGTTTTACTAGAATTCTTAAATAGAAACAGATATTAGGTTCTCTGAATTCCTTTTTTTTTCCAGTTTGGAAAGAAGATCTATTCAGTTAAAAAATAAAAGAAGTATAAATTTTCAGGATCCAAAGAATTTAGAAAATTTTAAACATCATAAACTCAAATGATCCAAAAACCTAGACAATCCGGAACAAACGAATTCTAGGGACAATTTTAAAAAATAAAAAAACCAGCAGAGATGCAGAGAATTTGAAACATTAAAAAAATCCAAAGTGTCTGTCATTTTTAGATTTCTGGGATTCCTATAAGAGATCTAAATTCATTTTGGAATCTTATATAATTCTTAAATTTGATAGATTCTCAACATGTTTAGCTTTTTTAGATTGCTGCAAGGTTCCTAGACATTAGAATTTTTGATCTAGAAAATCCAAACAAGAATATTAGACTTAAAAGGCTTTAAATTTTGCAAGATCTGAGCTTAGAAAATTCATAGTAAAATATAAAATAATTACTAAAATAATATTTTAAAGAGTGTTGTTAAATGCAGAAAAAAAAGCTGATCTTAAAGGACCTTTAAAAATTATTGAAAAAATGTTCAACAAATGTCAAAATTGTAGGCTTAAATTATTTGAATTAGGAAAAGAAGAAAGGACAAAATTAGGTTAAATTTTTATAAAATATTGAATGTAAATTTAAAAAAAAAACAAACCGAAGAGCAATCCAAAGAATTCAAAAAAGCAAAACAATCCTTAAAGAAAAAAAAATGTAAGGAGAATTTTAGGCACCTAAAGAATTTAGAAAATCTATAAAATATAAACCCTAAAAAAAACTCTAATGAGCTAAAAGCATTAAACAATCTTGGGATGTATAGAAATATCTACGTAGAATCTATTAATTCTACGAAGATTTAAAATTCTCTAAAATCTAACTATTTTAAGGAATCAAAAAAAAATAGTAATTAAAGAAGTGAAAAAATGACAGTTTGATAACATTTAATAATTAAAAATTTATTCTCATTTGCTTTTAATAATAAATCTCTAAAGCCTGTAAAACAAGACTTCATGATGCTCCTTTTCCATTTAAATTGCCGTCTCAGCTAATATCCCCCGTTAGCTTTTTAAGAATCTCATCCTAACAAAAAACTGGCGTTGACAACAGTTCCCTTTTCTCGTGAAGCCCTTGAAACCCCTGACCCTGGAAGCATAAAAGACTCGTCACGCATAAGTAGCGTCACTCCATTGTTTATTTTATGTCAATTTGTACAAGGCCGCAATATTTCTGTTCTCAATAAATCTTGATAAAACATACCCATCGAATAGTGAAACACGAAATCTCCCATATTGTGCTGAAATCCATCATAAGTGTTTGATAACGAGCCCAAAATTAGGGTGCGATTTGTGGAATAGTGAAAAAATCCATTTAGTATAATTGTTGAAAAAAACGTAATCGCCTCACTCGAATTGTTACAATTAAAAGCAAAATATGATAGGGATAGTTTGTATAAATTGCAAAGCTGTGTCCTCGCCTCTTCGACAGATGGTTGCGATAAGAAACTTAATCCTAATTTTGTACAACATTTCTCTATTAGGAGCTAATTTATATGCATTGTATTACAGGATTTGTTGCAGAGATAACTAGGACTTTTGGTATTTACTTTGATAACAACTCGTTCTGTGGTTCTACTTCACTTTAATTACGCACAAGTTAACAATGGAAATGTTTTCTTTCGATAAAAGTCCGTATCTTTTGCAGGGGTTACGGCTGATGCAAACCGATGTGGGTTGATAAATTGACAGTAAATCTTTTTAAAGTAAACATTTATTGCCGGGCTACCTATAAATATGAAAAAACAGCAACAGGGCCCTTTTATCGCACAGTATCTGGTATCATTTTATAAATAACAATAAACTTCAACCATTAATAATTACAATGTATAATCTTTATTACTTACCACACTCACATGGTACACCACATTACAGCTAAATCATTTGCCACGTATGGTAAGTCATAAACCAGATAAGTTTATATTGCCTTTTATTACTCCTTGATAGTGATATAATGCATGTCGAGCTTTTTCAAAAAGCTAACTCACAAAACAATTTTTTGGGTGACCTTAGGGGAAATGTGCCTACTCGCGCGCACTCTCAACACCTTGAAAATCATACACAATATCTAGAAATCCACCCCTTTTTCTGCCTCCTTCACTCTATCACCCCTCGTGATAATCCCCCCTTTCCACCAAGTTATCAATTTCAATTTCCGATTTTTATTCAAATTTTCGCCATCGAGTCGGTGCCCTCGAGCTTAAACGCTGTAGAAGCGAGGAAAACTCATCCACCGGTCCTAAATCTAGTTACCGGATTTTGATACACCGCGCTTGTTTTGTTTCAGGGCATGCTTTGATCTGAGGTGTAATGGCTGCCGCTCCGCATGCAAATGGCTGCTAGAGTACCGCCTACGCGATCAGCATCCTTTGCATCTAGATTGTGATGATACGAATTGAGATCAAAAGATAGATAAGTCACAGTCTCAGTGCCAAGTCGAGATTGAAAGATATCGCGTATTTAACGAGATTTTATAGTCAAAGGTTACGTGATTTGATTGCGGAGATTTGCAGATACTGTATTGTTGGGATAATGACGTATTAAAATATGCAAATTGGATATTTGCAGAGGGCTGGGAGGCGGATTTTGATGAAGCTGTAGTATGTCCTTAATGAGTTTACGGGAACACCCTGTATATGTACATGGAAAATCTGATGCTTATATCAATCATCGTATTTGAGCAATAAATGCTTGTAACGTTACTCATTGGTGCAATTATATCTATTGATTACTTTGATGTTTATTTGTTGCTGAGTTAGTCATGACGATTGATTTTCCGATATTTGTTTGTTTTTTAGAATTTCTTCTTTTTCTGGGACCGTACAGTTCGACGAGCAAAAAACTTACTGTTAGTGAGCTTACGGCACTTCGAAAAGGGTTCGGCGACTGGCTTTGCCCGTTTCTTAACTGTTTACAAAAAGCATCAGCCTTCGCTTTATAACTCTTTTTATGGTGCGAAAAGGGTAGTTCAGAAGCAATTTTTATTTTTTTATTACCCAATAGGTTTTGCTGTAATAAATCGGTTTTCGGAGAAACATTTTTACGAATTTACGAAAAAAAAAAGTGAATTTATATACCAAAATTCTTCTGTGTCGATGGGCAAATTTTACAGTTGCCAGCATCTAGGTAATTAACTTTTTAAATTGTTTGAATTTACTGGATTTGTTAGAATTCTTGAATTAACACACTTTTTTCAGAAATAATAATATAATAATATTGTAAATAAATTGTAAAAAATTCTTAACTCATCTTGACAAAGATATTATTATTATTTAATATTAGAAAAATTGTAACGAGCTTTTAATTATAATATCATAGCAAATCTAGTCATGATACCAAGCAAGAATTCAAGTACCTAAAACTTTAAGAAACAAAGAACTTTTTTACTAAAACTAAATAGTTCTAAATCTCAAGAATTTGAAAATTTTAGCTGCTGAAAAGTTTTAAAAGCTACGAATTTTTGTGATTTGTGAATATAGAACATTTTAAAATGTAAAAATTTCTTGAATCTTAAGCTTAAAGATTCTAGGAACTATAAATTTTTAAGTTCCAAAGAGAATTCAAAGCACCAAATGATCAAAGAATTTCACTGAAAACAGTTTAGGAATCCTGAAAAACTCGGGGAAGCTAAACAATAAATGAATTCTAAAAAAATCGAAAACATTTAAGAAATGCAAGAAGTTTAAGAAAATGTAAAAAAATAAGGTAAATCTCAAAGATCTAAAGAAATGTATAAATTCTACGGTGACTTTGGAAATTTTTGAGAACTTAAAAAAACCTAAAGGAAAAAAGTAAAGAATTTAATGTATTTTTGATATTTTTAGTCTTACACTTTTGGATGACCAATCTTTCAGATTGTCGATAAATTAAGATCTTTGTTGTTATTCAGAAATTTTTAAAATTTTCAGAAGGTATTTAATCTTGAATTTTTTAGATTTTCAACAATCTTAGATTTTTGGATTCCTACAAGATTTCAAGATTTTGGAAGCTTTTTCGATTTTTCTCAGATTTTTTGATGATTTTTAATGATATGTAGAATATTGAGATTTTTATATTGTGAAAATTTATAAATTTTTGAGACCCTTTGATAGATTTCGTAAGAATCTAAATTCTAGCAGATTTCTAAATTCTTGAATTTTTAAAATTATAGATCATTTGCTCATTGTTTTTTCGATTCGTAAATTCTTAAATTCTTTAGAATTCAGTTTAGGTTCATGAGATTCTCCAATTTATTTATTTTGTTAAAAAAATTTAGATTTTTGGGAAGATGAATTTTTAGATTCCTGAGATACTTAGATCTTAATATTTTTAATGTTCATAGTTGTCTAATGTTCTTTTTAAATTCTTAACAATTTTCATTTTCTGGGACTTTTATTTTTTTGATTTAAGATGGTTTGTGTTTTTAGATCCGTGGCTTCTTAGGTTATAATTCTGATTAGTTGGATACCAGAATTGGAATTTGTTGTTGGTGTTCAAAAATCTACACATCTTCAAAAGCAAGAAAAAAAGAAAAGAAAAAAAGTTCAGGAAGTCAAAAAAAAAGTTTCAACGGATCTATAAATTCTGAGGACATTCTAAGAATAAATAAGGATTGATATGATTAAATATAAAACATTTATAAATTCCTGAAAAATAAAAAAAAGAAAACGAAGAAATTCAAAGAATCTAAAAAATCTAATTTTGTAATTTTTTGTTTTTACCGATATGAGGAATCTATTTTCAATCTTTTGCCTTAATAATTTTTCACATTCTCGTTTTGTTACATTTTTAAAACCTTCTTATAAATTTAAATTCGAAACATTAGAAATATAAAAATTTAGTGTTTCAAACGATTTAAAACAAAGTAAAATTTCTGCAAAAATTAAAACTATCCTGAAATTTTCAAATATCTCTTAGAAACGATTTTTTTCACGGTTACAAACAGAACTGTATTTTTTAGTGGTGAAATTTGTTCAAAATTTTATGAATGATGATTGATTTGTCATGTTAACAAAGTAATAATTTTTTTAGTGTTGATTAGTTCCAGTCATTACAATCACCACCTCTTTATTTATTAAGAAAACATTCTTCTGGAAATTCTTCTACAAACAAAGCCAGTTCCATGTCTTTCAAACGTTTAGAGTTAAAAATAAATACAGTTCCAAAACTACCACCTCAAGCTAACAAATTTCCGTTGGGTGGTTTGTTTTGAAGGACAATTACACGCTTCTATTCCCTGGAACATTCAACAAGCAAAAGTGACAGTAATGTTGCCTATTTGTACCAAGAAGCATCATTGCAGTCGCGTGGGACCCCCATAAACGAGAAAAGTAAGAGTAATAAAAACATAAATAGTGCAATTCGGGCCAAGGGCAACGGGAACTTGCTCTTTGTTGAAAAGAATCCGATACTGAAGTAGTCATGGATTTACTTTTACTACATAATTACAGACAAATTTTTCTAGAAATATGAGCGATTTATAACGGGGCTATAAAAAATTTTTGCATGTTGGAGCTTCGTAAATAAGTTCGTCGTAAATTTAGATTCCAGCTGAGATCGCGAAATGTTAAACTAGATGTTTTCACGCTTTGGTCCATGTTTTGGTAGTGTGTCAAAAGCACAATAAAGCGTGAATTTATCGGTGAAAATCATGCAGAAGCCGATATCGTGATTACTCCCAATCCGTTTGTAAATCATCCAACATAAACAAGTTGTCATAATTCAAACCACAAACCAAGACTGTTTACATCAAGTCGACACTTGATCCTTAATATGTCTGCAGAAAACATAAAAGTCCCCATCGAAATTACCAACCGTGAAATACAACCACTTTACGAGTCCCAAATAATTTTACACAGCCGCCAGAAATCCCACGATTTATTGCTTCCATTCTTTCGTTTTTAATTTAGAGCTTTGTTGCAAGCTTCCAATTCCGGCACAACGTTTTATGTCGCATAAATTTTAACACCTAGACTACCTATTATTACCAAAACTAAGTCAGCGAATTCGTCGAAATCCGAGCTTTACAACACGGCGAAAGCTCACCTGGCCGATACGAGCTTTTGTAAGTTTTAATGTGTGATAAACAAATTTTATGGTTTTTTGCTTTTGCTCGCTTTACCAGGAATGATAATAAAATAGACAATAGATGACCTCGGCCGAAGATGGCCCTCTAGTTTCAAGCTGTGAAATGTTGTTGTTCGTTTGTGTGACTGAAGATGTCGTCTCCAGGTGTGGAGCTTTCTGTACCTGCCGTCGGTACCATCGCACCTGAGACATAAAGGTGGCAGCACTGGCTCCCTGGCGGCCTGCAATTTTTAAAACTAGAGGGTTGATTGACCTAGGAATTTCACTCTATTTATTCAAGCAACAAAAAAACAGTGACGGCGTCGGGACGTCACTCTGACCATAAAGTTCGAGCTCTTTCGAAAAAACAACGGTGGTCTCCCGAAAGCCCCCCCTAGTGCTCCCCCAAAACCCCCTACAAAAAAAAACTAGTTCATTACTAGTACCAAAATCAAATTACACCACTTTCTCGGTACCAAACCCTCATTCTCTTCCCCACGTGAAGACAACGCGAGACCGGAATGAGTTTATATCAAAGCGGGTTGTTGAGATATTGTCTTTTTGTCATGAAACGCTCAAGAATGCGAGCAGTAACAGCGTCTTTGTCTGATAGCTGCGGTTCCTCAGGTTGTCTTTCTTCGATGACTTGGACGATGGAAAAAATAAGAACCGGTACCAGCGTGCAACGTTGCCGGATTATCGAGTAGTACTTTACATATCGGTTTTCAGGTTGTCGATTGTTACGAGAAATACAAAGGTTGGATTTAATTACTGGTAATGTTTTGTTGGGTTTTTAGGAATTGCGCAAGAAAAAGTTGGTAGGTACCGAGAATACGATGTTGGTGGTACCGAGAAAATAGGAGTTGATGTGAGAGGAATTGTAATCTACGTACGTAAAAGCGAGGATAATTGTTTAGATTAAAAGATGCTTTTCTTGGTGTTTGAAGGTGCGAAACGGGAAAATGTTGGTGAAGATAGAAACAGTTTTGGGGAAATGTTAAGAAAAAAGTCATGACTATTGTAGGTCTAAACTTGGCAACATGGTTTTTTTTTTTTATCGAATCTATCACCGCTTATGTGTGGGGCAATTTAACGATGATCTAATTTAACGATTTTTAAATTTTGTGATTTTTTTTGGTATCTAAACTTGTAAAAATTTGGAAATTAAATGTATTTTAATTTAAATTAAAAAACTTTAAAATTTGTAGTACTAAATGTTTTAAAGATACTAAAAATCTTAAAGAATCCCAAATATGATTGCTTTTGGAAGCTGTGAAAGTTAATGAGAATTAAGGGCATTTCAAAAATACTTCAAGCAGAGCTTTCTAGAGTTCTAAAATTTTGATTTTTTATAACCTTAAGTTTGTCTCAAAAAATTGATTAGCTCATTTTGAATTCTATCTTTCCAAGTTCTTAAGTTTGTAATTCTTATATTCGTAAATTTTGGATATTCTCAAATTTGGACATCTTGAGATTTTTTATATTTATATACTTAGACCCGCAAATTTTTCCATTCTGAAATGATTAGATTCTTACAATTATAAATACTTTAATTTATCGATCTTTGGATTCTTCGTATGCTAACATGCTTAGATTTTTAGATCTTTGAGAATCTTAATTCTTGTTAAATTTTGTAAATTTTTAGATTCTTAGATGTTGAGCCTGGTAGACCTAGCAGAGCTTGAGGTCGTTAAATTAATGATATCTTATTCGGTTGAAAACAAGAAAATTGTTTAGTGTTCTAGACTTTCGAAATTTGAAGATTTGTGAAAATTTTGTATTTCCAAAAAAATTTAGGTCAATCGACCTTCGGATGTTGAAATGCTTACATGTTTATATCTTTGATTTTCTTAATCTTTGTTTAATTCTAATGTATCTTAAATTTCTAAAAACCCTAAATAAGATCTAGATCCATAGATTCTTAGATTCTTGAAATTGTAGATTCTTAGATGTTGAGACTGGTAGATTCATTAGAAGTTGAATTTATGAGATTCTTATATTAGCATATTAATCAATTTTGTATCTATAAAGATTTTAAATTCATTGACACCCTAAGATGCTTAGATCTTCGTTTTCTTCAAATTCATGATTTTGGATTCCTAATTTTTAAATTTGTCAGATTTATTAATTTTTCTCGACATCTTTACGTTCTTAAGATTTATGAATTTTTGAAATTCTTAAAAAAAGTTAGATTTTTAAATTCCCAAATGTTAGGTTTTGAAATTTACAGATTTATATATGATTGAATGTACGTATGAATGTATATAAATTTATATATTTTTGATTCTTCGGATGCTAGATTTTTAGATTTTTAGATCTTTGAGAATCCTAATTTTTGTTAGATTCTAGACATTAGAAATTTTTGAAAGGCTTGGATAAATTTTAGATTCTTAATTTCGTAAATTTTCAAAGCTAAAATTTTTAGATTTTTAGAAATTTCTTATTTGGTAAAACTCGTCGATCAGTCAGAATTGAGATCGTAAAATTAATAGGATCTAATTTTTTAAAACTTTTAAAATTTTTAAGTTTGTTAGAGTCCTAGATTTTTGAAATTCGGAGATTTTTGTATTTCCGAGGATTGTTAGATTTTTAGATTCTTCGAATAGATTCTGTGTACTCTTAAAATTTAAAAATTTCCTAAGATTTATGTATGAATTTTTGAACGTTTTATGATTTTTAGGTTTTTAAACTCTAAAAATTTTAGGTTTTTGGGATTTTCAAGTTTCGGTTCTCGAAATTGGTTGAGAATGCACGAGATATTTGAAATACTTCTAAAATTTTCGAAATTTCGAGTCTTAAATTATAAAATTTCTAAATATTATATTTGTGGATCCGTAGATTTTTTATATTCTTCAAATATTAGGATGGAGGAAATTAAAAAAATTTTTGATTGGATTTTTAAATTTTATTACGATTTGTTTATTTTGAGATTCTCCAATGATTTTAAAATTCCTTAGGTTTTTTGAGATTTAAAGTTTAAATTCTTGGGGTTTTCAGGTTTATAGAAACTCGGATTTATAGATTCGTAGATTTACATAAATTTTTACATTCTTCATGTTTTGGCATGATTATTTTTTTTTAATTTTTAAGGTTCTTAAGACACCCTAGACATTTTTAATTTATTGAGAGTCCACTTAGAACCCTGGATTCTCAATTTTTTGAAATTCGGAGTTTTTTGAGATTCTTGAATTTCCAGAAATTTATAGAATAATCTCACATTCTTATATTTTTAGATTCGCTTAGATTTGCGAAATTCTTGAATATTATTTTAAATTTTTAAACCTAGTCTAATCTAAATGTAAATTTGAAGATTTAGAGAACTATAAATCTAAGCATTTAAGAATTCAAGAATCCTAAAGATCTAAAAATGAAAAACCTGAACTTTTCACGAAATATGCATAAAAGAATTATTCGTTCTTTTTGTAGAAGTGTTACCTCTAAAATCCTTATTTTTCTTCACAATTTTTTCCAAGACAACATTTTTCAAATTCATCATCTGTAAATAATTCCTTCCAGTGACTTTTATTGCAACCTGATTAGTGAAAAAATATGTTAATATCGAATTCCCAACGATCCAAATTCCGAATGTTCTCAAACTTGATTTAATGTGGACAAGTTTTTATAAAGACCTAAGACTAGAAAAATTCAGATACTGTCATCTTTGAGTACAAAGCGACTTTCAAAATTCCACTGCTTTACATCATAGCGTAAGACGATACAGAATCTTTTTGGAAGCTTTTATCTTTATCGCATTTACCACTCAAGTATCTGCTTCTAAATTGACGACACCATTTGCATAAATAATTAATAATAAATTACCACATCATTTCACAATTCCGAGACGGACAAAAATAGTTTTTCTGATCGAAGAAATGGCGAGATAATTGGGTTAATTTGTTTACTCTCCGATCTCTGAGAAACAAATTAAAAATGACGTCTAGTTCTGTTCTTTTTCTTAGTCCGAAGTGCAATAAAATCCGCAGACGCACCTGTAAAATCACGAACGAAATCTTCTTTCTATTTCGGCCAACCATCAATTTGGCTGGAAACTATTAAGCCAAAATTAAAATACGACTCGACCAGTTCTATTGTGTTTGTAATAATGACCTCCTCTCCGTCGTACATTGTAACAGCGATTAGATGCCGCCTTGTAATTTAAAATTATTGTGATTCACAGCACGGATGCGTGGAAGGGGGAGAAAAATTTGTGGCGCTACTGCAAAAAAAAGGGTGGAAGGACGAGCGGCGCCAGGATCAAGGACGAAGAGGGTTGGTATTATGACAGCAAAAGTCCATTGTTGTCGTCATGTTCCGTAAACAACATAACTCCTGCAGATTGGCAATAGTTGGCTCCTTATTAGCTGCCAGAGCTTTGATTAAAAGCTTTATGTGCTTCGGGAAACGGTGCTTCATTTATAGCTTATTCTATTAGTTTGGTTAATGTCTAGGGTTTATGATGTTTGAACAACTGATTGAATGGCCGATTGTTTACCGCCATTTGCGTCATTAACGGGTTTGTAATTAAAGTAGGAATTGAAAGCTCGAAGCAGGAAAAATTGTAAGAGGTTTTGTGTTTACTAGATTCTGCTGGTGTAAAGTTTTTAATGGAGCCCCCAAGGAACAAGCATCCACAAATGCAATTTTTTTTCAGGCTTGACTTAACTAAAAACAAAATAAAGTTACAAGACATAGGCAGAACAGTTCTCTGTACTTTCCTCAACTTAAAAATATCGAAATCTTCGAGGGAGCTAAAAATTTGAACAATATCAAGAATCCG
This sequence comes from Cynaeus angustus, assembly GCA_030157275.1. Classification (NCBI taxonomy): domain Eukaryota; kingdom Metazoa; phylum Arthropoda; class Insecta; order Coleoptera; family Tenebrionidae; genus Cynaeus; species Cynaeus angustus. The sequence continues at coordinate 14,540,241 of CM058064.1, forward strand.
AAGAGCTTGACGAATCTAAGGTTTTAAAAATAAAAGCGAATTTCAAAGATTTCAAGCATCTAAGCACATCACCATCTAAAGAACTAAAAAAAATACAAATTTAAAGATCTACCAAGCTAAAGATCTAGGGAGTTACAGATTTAAGAATCTTACAAAGTTTCAATATAAAACATATGTGCTTTGTGAGAAAACTAAAATCTCTAAAATTTAGAGATCTAAAAATTAAAGAATCTGAGAATGTCAAGAATCGGTGAAATTCATTATAGAATTTAAAAAATCTATAAGATTAAGTTAGTTAATCTTTTAAATATTGTTCATATTTAGAGATTTTTACAAACTTAAATACTTCAAAATATTTGTACTCCTCAGAATTTCAAATCTTTGAATTATTAGATCTTTAGGTTCTTGAGACCCTATTTTTAAAATTCTTACAGTTAGATTGTTGAATTCTTGAGATTCTGATGCATTTTACATTTTTCACTGAAATTCTTTGATGCCCTACATTTACTTTCTCCTGCAAAATTTTTTTTCTTCGAATTTTTAGATCCTTAAATTTTTCATTAGATTATATATCATATACATTTTCCAATTCTTAGATTATTTGTGCTATTCTATCTACAGATCTAATGGCCATTTGCATCGATGTTTTTTAGCTTTAAGCAATACTTAAGTAATATCTTTAGCATAAGTATAAGTTTCACTACAATTACTAGACCACTGGTTTCCTTCGTTTTTGGGAAATACTCACCTAATTTTTTGATTCCTAAATTCTCGGAGAAGCGGCGATTGGTATCTAAAACTATAAGAATATGAGAGTCTAGAACTCTTCTAAGAATCTCAGAATGTAATAATTGTCAGGAACCAAAAAAAATTAATTAATAATCTCGAAAATCCGACGAATTCTTGAGATTTTTAGTTTAGTATTATAATTTTCAGATTATTGAGATCCTTAGATCTATTAGATCCAGATATTATCGAGATTATAAAAAACTAAAGTGCCTGAGATTCTGAGTTCTAGAATTTCTTAAATTTAGATTACAAGATGATTTCTAGATCTTAAATTTTTAGATTCATGAGATTTTTAGATTCTTGGAATCATTCAGATTCTCTTATTTTTTTATTTTATTTTAGTCATCTTTTTTTTATTTTGTTTTTAGATTCTTGTATATTTCCAGATTTTTAATTTACTTACATCTTTAATTTTTTAGGATTCTTAAAAAGTCCTAGATTTCAGATTTTTAGATCGCTGGAACCTCTTAAACTCTAGAAGACCATATCTTTTTGAATTTCATAGATTATTGGGATTCTTTGGATTTAAGGATTTTTTTTGTTTATTTTTTTAAGTTTTAAAATTTCCAACATTCTTATTTTTTTTTTAGATTCTTGCAAGATTCCTGAACTTGATATCATCCATAGATTTTTAGTTGCTTTAAATACTGAAAAACTTGGATCTTTAAAGTCTTACATTTTTGAGCTTCGTTTAGACGAATCCTTGGAATAATGGAATTTTTATATTTTAAAAATTTATGGATTTTTGAGGTCCTTAGATAAATTTCGTAAAAAGACTTCTAACTCCTCCGAGTTTTAGATAACTGAATAATAAGGATTTTAGATACTTAAATTTCTAAAATTTTTAGATCCTTAGATTCAAAGATTTTAAAATTCGTGTCTTTTTTACATTAAATACTAATATCTTCATACTGTTGAGATTTATAGCCTTCTTAAATTCTGAATTTTCATGTTTCTTTAATCTTTTTGATCCTATGAGATTCTTAGGTTTTTAGATTTGAAATGTTTTGTGTTTTTAAAAATTCAAATATCTAATCAGTCCTAGATGTTGAATAAAAAACTTCTAAAAGATCTAAACTTCAGAGATTTAACATTCTATAAAAATCTAAAGCCTCATAAATACTCAAAGGATCGAAGGAATCTAAACAATCTGAGAACATATAAATCATCACAGAATTTGCAAATTAACAATTTTAAAATATTAATAAGTTGTTAAAAAAATGCTAAATCTAACAAAATGTGTCAGTTAAGTTGCAATTTTTTCCATGTAGTTAAACTACCAAGTAACTTTTCATTTTGGTCATTTTGGTTTTGATAATGACAGAGAAATTTATCAAAGATTTGTTTAAGAACAGTCAAACTTCTCAGCGCTTCTATCATCTCTCGAACAGTCTAAGTTGATAATGACAGTTTGTCAACTTGTTCTTTAACTGCCAACATGTAAAAGATTCCTGAACTTGATATCATCCATAGATTTTTAGATGCTTTAAATACTGAAAAACTTGGATCCTTGAAGACTTACATTTTTGAGCTTCGTTTAGACGAATTCTTGGAATAATGGAATTTTTATGTTTTAAAAATTTATGGATTTTTGAGGTCCTTAGATAAATTTCGTAAAAAGACTTCTAACTCCTCCGAGTTTTAGATAACTGAATAATAAGGATTTTAGATACTTAAATTTCTAAAATTTTTAGATCCTTAGATTCAAAGATTTTAAAATTCGTATCTTTTTTACATTAGATACTATCTTCATATTGTTGAGATTTATAGCCTTCTTGGATTCTGAATTTTCGTGTTTCTTTAATCTTTTAGATCCTTAGAGATTCTTAGGTTTTTAGATTTGAAATGTTTTGTTTTTAAAAATTTAAAAATCTAATCAGTCCAAGATGTTGAATAAAAAACTTCAGATATTTAACATTCTATAAAAATCTAAAGGCTCATAAATACTCAAAGGATCGAAGGAATCTAAACAATCTGAGAACATATAAATCATCAAAGAATTTGCAAATTAACAATTTTAAAATATTAATAAGTTGTTAAAAAAACGCTAAATCTAACAAAATGAGTCAGTTAAGTTGCAATTTTTTCCATGCAGTTAAACTACCAAGTAACTTTTCATTTTGGTCATTTTGGTTTTGATAATGACAGAGAAATTTATCAAAGATTTGTTTAAGAACAGTCAAACTTCTCAGCGTTTCTATCATCTCTCGAACAGACTAAGTTGATAATGACAGTTTGTCAACTTGTTCTTTAACTGCCAATATGTAAAAGATTCCTGAACTTGATATCATCCATAGATTTTTAGATGCTTTAAATACTGAAAAACTTGGATCCTTGAAGTCTTACGTTTTTGAGCTTCGTTTAGACGAATTCTTGGAATAAAGGAATTTTTATATTTTAAAAATTTATGGATTTTTGAGGTCCTTAGATAAATTTCGTAAAAAGACTTTTAACTCCTCCGAGTTTTAGATAACTGAATAATAAGGATTTTAGATACTTAAATTTCTAAAATTTTTAGATCCTTAGATTCAAAGATTTTAAAATTCGTGTCTTTTACATTAAATACTAATATCTTCATACTGTTGAGATTTATAGCCTTCTTGGATTCTGAATTTTTGTGTTTGTTTCTTAGATTCTTAGGTTTTTAGATCTTAGATGTTTTGTATTTTTGGATCTGTAGATTTTAGGGTTCTTCATATGTTCTCGGGTGTTTATGTAAGAATCCCCCAGCATGACCTGTGAAAATAATTTGTTTTGGAAAACGTATGTCGCAGTATTAACGGACATGACTTTACTATTAAATGACAGCAAAGCTGAGATTTTTATATTAGTATGTGTCCAAAAATTCAAAGAATTTAAAAATCTAATCAGTCCAAGATATTGAATAAAAAACTTCTAAAAGATTTAAACTTCAGAGATCTAACATTCTATAAAAATCTAAAGCCTCATAAATACTCAAAGGATCCAAGGAATCTAAACAATCTGAGAACATATAAATCATCAAAGAATTTGCAAATTAACAATTTTAAAATATTAATAAGTTGTCAAAAAAACGCTAAACCTTACAAAATGTGTCAGTCAAGTTGCAATTTTTTCCATGTAGTTAAACTACCAAGTAACTTTTCATTTTGGTCATTTTGGTTTTGATAATGACAGAGAAAAATTTATCAAAGATTTGTTTAAGAACAGTCAAACTTCTCAGCGTTTTTATCATCTGTCGAACAGTCTAAATTGATAATGACAGTTTGTCAACTTGTTCTTTAACTGCCAAGATGTAAAATTTTAACAGATTTTGACAGTTTTGATATTTTTTGAAAGATCTATATTTTTATTTGCGTAACAATGTGTGAATTGTTGATTAATATGTATTTTTTTTAGTTTTATACACTGTGAAGGGAGAACAATGGTCCGCTTTATAACTCTTATATGTTTTTTATTGAGAATCACTTAATCACATGTATTGTGACAAACTCAAAAATGTTTGTTACTTTACTCCGTTTTTTTATTTGAAATTAAATTATCCACATAATTCAGTGAATACAAATTAATTTTGGGTAATTAACTAATCTTTAACGGGAACTTTATAAGAACCTGTTTTGAATCCCATGAAAATAAAAATCAACCCTCGTAACACCCAGCTGTGTTATTATGTTTATATTTTGAGAACCGTGCAATCATGTTCAAATTAATTTACCTACCTTTCTTTGATCATCCCTTTATGGAATACTTAAACACCAGGTGAGTTGTCGCTACTTACTCGAAATTAACATATAGTTCACATTTGCAGGTGTATGAAAATTTATTGTCCGGCTCCTGCAAAAGCAGGTGGTTTGTGTAAATAAATTCGAGGGTGTTAAGTGAAATCTTCCATCTACAACTACCTGAAGATTAGGGGTTCCCAAGGCAGGTGTCTTTTGATAACCAACACCCACAATTTCATCGTCGTTTCCCACACACTTTTGCATAAACATAGAAAGCTACCGAAGGAGTGTCTTGTCACCTGAACACGATGACAACCTAATTGTAGAACAATGGTTTTATAGCTGACACTCGTCAGTCTCGTGCGATTTACATGAGTTGGGCTCGGCCCAATTTGACGACAAAATTCTACTTTTCTATGGAAGAATTATGGTGGTGTGGTTTAATGACGTCGACACAAGTCCACTCGTTATGTATCCGTTATTCATAATCAGATGGAGTGAGAGAGGAGAACGAGTTTGAAAAGAAGACCCATTACTTTTCATTAGAGCTTGACAATCTCGACCACTTTCGAGCCGAGATTTTTTATGAATTAAATCCGGGTCTGCGACGGGACATTCCATTCACATTGACAAGCGGGTTTTGTAAAATACTTTATTCAAAATTTTTATATGTACATCACATCATTTACATGCTAGACTAACCTACGAGAACAATCTTAGCCAAAGTTACTTTAGTTTAAAATATCGCAACCTCAATCGGATTTTGTCTGATTGTGAGATCGATTTACATTTGTAGACAAAGTAAGAGCGCGCGCAGAATGCAGGAACGCGAGCTGTTTCGGCAAAGACGCCGACTTCATCAGGTCTTTTACGGTAGGCACTTGTACAATAACACATGTCGACAGCTAGTGTCTTTGTTAATAGAATTTGATTTTCGCTTGCAATCGACAATGACCGAGAACAAATGAAGAACTGAGAAAAATCAAGTTTCATGACAGTAATTTTGTTTATGATGAATGTTTTTCTTTTCTTTCAATGCGTCGCAACAGGTGCCAGACTCGCTGAATGACAGTTTTTCATTATTATTTTCTGCGACTAATTATTTTGATCAGGTCAATGTAAAACAAAGAATTTTGTGTTAAATATAAACCAAACAAACTAATCATAACAAATTGTGCCGTCATACATTCTATTACTGATGGTAATAAAATTTATCAGATTGATAGCATTTTTGTCTTGTTTTTAACAGATTATACAGGACAGTCTGTCATTTCTTCTCTTAACTGGTTCGACCGTTATCAACTGCCTTCGTTATTTTCATTTTCACCTTATCAAATTGATAATAAGAAATATTTCAGATTAATATTGAACAATCAAATCTCCGTTGATAGATTTATTGAAATTATTGAGATTTTTTTCTAATCCAGTTGTGCATAAAATTGATCTAATGTCGTCAAACTGTATTAATTTTTACTAATTTAACGAAATACGTTTAGTATCTTCATAACTGTTATGTTGTTTGCTGTATTTAATTATCAAATTGAGAATAATAGATATCAAAGTAATATAGAGTTTACCGAGTGAAAAAGCACGTCCTTAATGATTGATTTTGCTTATCAAATTTTATTATTATCAAAACTATAGTTTTCATGACATTTTTTTTAATTTAACATTATAGCGTATCATTCGTGCCAACATATCATTTTGATAATGACTATCTGTCATTGCTTCCCCTAACAGGTCTGTAATTATCAAAACATTAGTCAAGCACGTGTAACATATTTATTGTTATTTTGTTCGCTGTATTTTTTTATCAAATTGATAAAAGACGGAATTTATTGACTGAAAAATTAAATCTTCAATGACAGATGCCGTTGTCTGGATTTATCAATTTCATAAAAAAAAAATGATTGTATTTACTTATTAAATTTTGTCATTACCAGAATTCCAGTTAAGTGTCATGACCTAATTTGTTTGTTTAAAATTTGATAGTCATTCATCTATTCTTATTAATGACAGAATTTGATCGTAATTTTTTTTGCAGAAGTTTTTATTTTAATAATGAAAGATGGCATAAAACTAGTAGTTTTTGTTAAAATTGAAAATGACTTACTTTAACATCTTACGTCTTCTTTCTTGCAGTATTACTTTAACAATGACAGTTTAACAATCATTTATTCCGCGACCAAAGCTACCAATCAAAATTAGTTTAACAATCATTTATTCCGCGACCAAAGTTACCAATCAAAATTTCTTTATCTATCTAATTAAATAATTTTCTATTATTTTATCGTTGTCACTCTGATAATGACTCATATTAAAAAACAATTGAATTTATTGACAGTAATATTTTACTGTTTTCGAAAATTTCGTTTGAATAATGATACAATTAAATGATATAAAATCACGAACAGTTTCTGTAATTATCACAGTTTCGCTTCAATGACTAATTTAATTTTAATTTACATTTATATTTAAAATGTTCAGCAAATGACTGCAGCGCAGGTAAATTTAACAATGATTTTTTTTTGATAGTCACAAGTAAAACTTTAATGATCACACAACTTTTTAGTTTTAGATGAAATGAATAAAGAACAGATTTGTTTCGTTAATGGCAATAATATCAAAACCACTTACTTGACCAATTTTTTAGAAATTTAAACAGAACTTTGGTTTTAAAAATCATATCAAAAATTAAATTATCATCATTAACAATTATCATAACACTTTCTTCATTTTTATAGCAACATAAGCAACACTTTTCATTTTAATTCATTTTTATAAATTCACATTTACTTGTTTATCAGCTATTTAAAATATTAACAAAATAATTTTTAATTGAAAAATTTCAAATGATGAATATCTAGTAATGACAATGATAATTTTTCAGTTATGAGATTCAAGTTTTTGCTAGCAAAACTGGATAAACTTTCAATTTACATCAATGACCTGATGATGACAACGCCGCCATCAAAACTTGAACTAGCTAAAAAAAAAATCGATTCTTTTGACAGCGTTCAAAAAATCGGTAAAATCTTCATTTAAATTTTAATAAATTTATTCATGCATTCTGCATGCACTGTATAATTACAGGATCTTGATCTCATCAAGTCCCCAACATAACTTAAATCCAGGGCCAGTTTAAAATTCAACTAACTAAAAAAAACTGCCCCTGACAACTTACTTACGTTTGTACCGCATCTGCTTTAGGGTGCGTCAAAAAGTATATACAGTGTGAAGCAAGTACGTCAAACACGCCCCAAAGTCCCTTTCTTTTACTCACACTCGCTATATACAAAAGGAACTAAAACAATCAAGTCACTCTTTCATTACCTTCTCATAATATCTTCAATGGTAAAACCAGTCTTTTTCGGTGGATTAGGAGGCGGTCTCGGGGGCGGCAACTCTTCTTTTTTCATAGACAAATCGCTGGCTCCACTCGTTCCTGCCACCACATCCGTCCCCTTGGGAATTTGTAGATTTTGTGGTAAATTGTGTGGAGACAGAGGATTCATTAACCGTAGCTTCATCTGCGGGGCGTAACTCGGTCTGTCTGCTTCTAAGTGTCTCTTCCTGAAGCTATCCAAGAAGTTTTGTTCAAGAGCACCACTCGTGATGGTCGCTGACTTGACAGGATGAAGATCTCTTCTGATTTGGAGTTGAGGATGATGCTGTGGTGGTTCCGGAGGTTCCGTCTTCTCACTCTCTACTTCTGGTTGGTCCTCTTGTCCGGGGTCTATCTCAGGGTCTTCTTCTAAGTCGTCTTCATCGTCGATTTCATGTCGGAACTCGTGACGGTCATGGTGGGGTCTCATAGTATAAGGACTGGAAGACGAGCAGGGTTCATGGCATTGGGTTCTTTCGGAAGCTGTATCTTCACGTTGGGCGTCCAAAGAAGGACTCCTCGCTCTTGGCGACATTCTTTCTATTTCGTTGGACGGGATGTAGCCATCACCAAGACCATCGGCGGGGACGTCGCCCACGGCATGAGTCAGAGCGTGTCGCCGCAAATCGCAGTTTCTTCGGAAGACTTTTCCACAAGAGTTACACTCGTAGGGTTTATGGTCGGTATGAGTTAAAAGATGGGTTTTGAGGTTTGACCGCTGGTTGAAAGAGCGGCTGCAAACGGGGCATTTATGGGGGGATTCCTCCATGTGGAGGATTTTGTGAACGGCAAGAGTACGGCTCTGACAGAATCCTTTGCCACATTCCCCACATTTGAATGGCTTCTCCTTACTGTGGATGTATCTGTAAAAAATAGTTTTGGCTAATTTCACCATGAAATCAAAATAATAATTAGAGTCTTTTAATAAATCATTTAGACTGGCACTTAATTCAATTGTTGGAAAGCAAGGAAATCCCTCTAGCAAACAATACGTAATTTTTTAGTAGCAGTTGACTTATTAATAAAAATCGTTAATATTGTTTGTTAATAATGCCATTGATTGCACCATTTACATCCTTTTTGTTCTATTAATTAAATCTTCAGAGAACGAATATTTTAATTAGCGTAACGTAAATTTGATATCTTTTACCATTCACAATTAACCATCTAAAATCTGTACCCATTTAAGAAAGTCAACCTAAAATTTATATTAGTGGTTGATAAAGTTCTCCGTTGCAAACATGAAGTTCCCTAACGTGAAAGTTTTCACTTGGTTAATGTTAATGGTAATTAAAGAATGACAATGAAGACCAACTTTAAATTTCCTTTAGTGTATTTTCAGAATTTCATATGCCCAAGTTGCTGGATCTCCTATCACACCAGGTGAAGAACAACAAACAAAACCAAAGCAAAAGGAGCTACATCACGCAAAGTCCAAGCAAATAGAGTCACGGCGAGGACCAGAAGGACCAGAAGAGGAATCAACAAGTGTAATTACCTAGAATAAGTGTAACCATCTTGAAAAAATTCTAGAACCTGCTTTTCCAGAACGAGGAAGTTGCTTCCCGACACCTACATACAAAGGAGGCACCTGGCTTTGGAACTAGTTACCCCGGATTTGGAGCAAATCGGTTTGGAGGGCTACACGGTCAACAATTCCCACAAGATCAACAATTCCCAGAAGACCAACAATTCTTCCAAGGCCAACAATTCTTACAAGGCCAGCAATTCTCACAAGACCAACAATTCTCCCCACCAGACCAACAATTCTCCCCACTAGGTCAACAATTTTCTCCACTAGCCCAACAATTCTCCCCACCAGACCAACAATTCTCCCCACTAGGCCAACAATTTTTTCCACTAGGCCAACAATTCTCCCCACTAAGCCAACAATTCTCCCCACCAGACCAACAATTCTCCCCACTAGGCCAACAATTCTCCCAACGAGACTTAGACTTCTCCCCATCAGACCCACAAGACCAACAATTCTCTCCACCAGACCAACAATTCTCCTCACAAGACCAACAATTCTCCCCACAAGACCAACAATTCTCCCCACCAGACCAACAATTCTCCCCACTAGGCCAACAATTCTCCCAACGAGACTCAGACTTCTCCTCAGCAGACCCACAATTTTCTCCACCAGACCAACAATTCTCCCCACCAGACCAACAATTCTCCCCACCAGATCAACAATTCCCACAAGACCTAAAATCCCTACAACCCCAAACATCTCCAAATTCGTTGTCCACTAGATTTGGACCGGCATATATGTACTCTCCACCTATGTCACTAAGCAATCCCACTTATGACCCATTTACTATGAACGGAACGTCTGGCGGTACATTTATAAAACTCTGGAGGCTACTTTTGTGGTTGCTCAAACCGATAATTATAAGCATTTTTAGAATACCGGAAGTTTTGTTTATGAAATATTTGGATTATATACTTATTGTCAACTAAATAAAAGCTACAGACTGCAATGAATGTGATGATTTTTTTTGGTTCAAAGTTTTAAAAAAAATCCATTTTTGCTTTGACTTTTTAACTACAAAATTGAAAAATTCTTTAAAATCCAATGACAAAATTTAAAATTAAAGTGTCAAACATAGTTCTGAAAACTGACAATAGCGTTCAAATTATAGTTTCTAAATTCCACTAAAATTATCAAAAAATAAAATAAAAAAATGAAAATCTGAAAAGCGGAAATGTTAAAGTGACTTCAAAATTGCGAATCTGACAACTAAAAAATATGTTTTTTATGACTCTAAGATTGTAAAAACGTATTCCAGAAACCACAAAAATGAGAAGCTAATACTAAATGAATCAGAAACTTTGTTGAGTTGTTGCTTAGAATCTCATAAAATCAAAAAGTGTGATTGACTTTTAAAGTCACGAAAAAGTTGAAAAACTCAAAAACTGAAATTGAAACTTGAGAATATAAGAATTTAAAATTAAAAAACTTTAGAAAAAAAATCAGACCGCCAAAAATAGAAAGTTTGAAAAATGCCATTCTCCAAATTTCTGACTTATTTTTTGCAATTTGGTTTTTCATCGGCGTAGATGAAAAATTTGAAAAAAAATCATAGATACATTTTTGATGTCTAGCTACAAATGGCATTTGCATGTATTGTGGCCTTAATTTCTTCTTCGGGAAATGAATGCGAAAATCTGAATTCCATTTCCCAAAGTAAACGAAAAATTGTGTTCAAAATTGGTACAGTGACACATTTTAGCCCCATTTTGACTCCAAACTAGAAAAAGAATAAGCCACAGAGGCTAAATCACAGTAAAATTTTTGATGATTGTTTTGCAAGTTCTTATTTCTTCTTCCGTGTTCTGCTGAATTTTTGTGGGTACAGAAGGAAATAAAAGCCATTAAAATTCATCGACATAGTTTGAAGATACAGAATATTAAAAACATTTTTCAGTTACAACGCCATTATCGAAAAATATGGATTTTTAAATGGGTCTTGTGAAAATTGAAAATGAGGTTGCTTTCACCAAGTGTTGATTTCCAAACATAAATTTGATATAGTAGGTATTTGGAAATCCCAAATGAATATTCCAGACGTTAAAAACATTAGTCATACAAAAAGCTCAAAAATGAGTTTCTTTGATTTCTTACAGAACAGCCCACGACGAAAATGTTGTTTAAAATAGAACCAAGACAAGATCAGCCCATTCCCGTTGGCCCATACCCATCGAAAATAAATCAAAAGGAATTAAAATATAAAGCCCATAATTTCAGGTTATATGCATAAACGAGATAATATTTAGCCCATAGCCATCATCTGTCTTAACGTAAAAATAGAAGGGCAATCCGCTCGAAGAACTCCACCTGTTAATTGAAGAACACTATCATAAATACCATCATTCCTGAGGCGAACCGGCTTCGAATTCGACCGGACATTCGTAGACAAACCCGGAAAATTATGTCACAGCGAACTCGAGAGAGTAAAATAAAATGGCAGCTGGACGTTCGTTCCTCGAGAACCGTCTTTTATTCATCCGGTTAACCTTGGAGGAGCTCGGCCAAAGACCGAGGACCAAATAACCTGCACGCTGTATCTCGTGAAAGAGACCACCTCGCATCAGGTGTGAAATGAAGAACGACATTCGGAAGAAATACACCAAACTCGGCTAATTTAATTGCAAGAAAAAACAAGATTTAATCCTGCATAACTTACGTTGCGTTCTCAAAGGATTACTGGATAAATTTATGGATTTATTCATGGTCGGGTTTCTTAGGATTGCTCCGTTTAAGACGCTGAGGAATGCGGAGTCAGTGTACTTGATTTTTTCCTAAAGATGAGTTGAGATCGTTATGCTTTACGTTATCGTTACGTGGTTACGCAACGCGTCATCTTCGACGGTTACAGATATCCAGATTCAGGGCCAACCTGATTCTTGATCTAGATAACGGAGCGGGAAGGATGGTCTATTGGCTTTCTGGTTTTTTAATTAGACACACTTATGGAGCTGGTAATCTAATAAGTTGGTATCACTGATTTGTAGAGCCACTTTTATAATTATACACATGGTACTAACACCATTATATTTTGTTCTCAGGTCAAAGAAAACTGTAGCAAAAATTCATTTAAAAAAAAAAACGCGAAGATAGAAACCGGCCCCGTTGTAAAACATCCACTTTTTATTTTTTGGACACATGTAGATGCCTCCAAAGATAATTTCTACAAATTTTTCGTTGTTTTACGATATGTAAACAAGCCCGTTTAAATTTCAGTCTCGTCCCGTTGATTTAGGAGCGAGTGAAAAATATCTATGATACGTTGCCCCCTTAATTATGACTTTAAAACGTAATCATTTTTTAGATCTCCCCAATTATTGAATAAATTGATCGCCGATTAAAAGTAATTACAAGCAATCAACATTTTTGAAGATGGTGGCCTTGGAGCCACATTTCTCAACACACAATTTTTATTATAATTGCTACAGACTTTGACGGCCATCGCGATAATGACGGCGAAGAATCCTGATCATTTTAAGACAAAAGTGTTTTTGACGAAATGGGGTTGGCGAGGTCGCTCTCCAGGGGGCGAATTATAAATTCCCAGTAGCTCGACCTTAAAATTATTGGTCATAAATGCCAAGTCCGTCTAGTTTTAACGACATTTTAGGATTATGGATTCCAAACAGGTTGAGTTTTTCCATGGTCGAGGCAGGTAGAAGTAAAATTGACTTAGGTCTTCTTCACCGTTGATTTTTATCACTTCGTTCGTCAAATGTTATATAATTCGATTAAAATTGGCTTTCGTTGTGTTGCTGTGTGCATCCTTGTCTCACAGTTGGTACGCCTGGGGCTTAAACTGGTTCTAGATCCATCTCTTGAAATTACTAGAGCACTCCGCAGGATATAAAATTTCTATACCGCGTTGTACGTGGAAAAAAGATGATTATATTGCAGCCAGGATTTAATACGATCGTACTTAATTAAATCCGGTCGGGCTTAAAAATTCAATACACCTGCAATAATTAAATCGAGCGGGCTGAGAGTTTTCTACTTTTCTAACTGTTTTTTCGAAAGTCATTGCATTCTATTGACATAATTAGGCAAAGACTAATAAAACCTTTTTACGGTACTAGGATCAAAATAGCGGATTTCACACGCTTTTTGTATGTGAGTCATAAAAGCCAATGAAATTTCACATTTCACACCGCACATTTTATTGCTTTATGAATATAGATAATTATCAATTTAGTGATCGTTGTGGTATTGAACCAAGGTAAATTTACACGATTGACTAATGCGGTGTCACGTTTTACGTGGTTCGATTACCTGTGTTTAAAATGGACGATTTGGGACGAAGAATTCAGTGCTTATGCACACTTTCTAAAAAAACCAATTGAAATGTGTGTGTTAACTTTAAGGCAGTTTGCTTTCGCTGTTTTATTAGTTTAAGTAGAACTGTAAGTCACGATTTTTTTCAGAATAAGCGGAAATACAATGCATGCGCTGTGGGTTTTCAATTACCTATAAAATAAAAGGTGTGAATTCAAAAGGTTAAGCTTTCTTATTACCGAGTCCTCAAGATATTGAGCAACATGCTGAAGGCAAGTTTTAATTTGATTTGGGAACTGAATCAAAGAAAGGAAAAAAAAAACAAAATTCGAAGAGTTCTCAAAGTGAGAAATTTTGAGCACCAAAAGCTGTTCGTGTTACATAAAAAGATTTGGTGTCATAGGTTACGTCAGAACTTTATATTCATTTGTAAATTTTAATTAGGTCTCAGCTTTCAAGAGGTCGGCTTTAGTTTCAGAATTTTTTAAGGCGAAAGCGAAAAAAATTAAGAAATCGTTAACTTATAGCACAAACAACTAATTTCAAGTTGCCCGAATTCAAAAACTTGATTCTTAAAAATTAGAACTTCCAGGAATTAATTTTTACAAACGGTTGCAACATTAATTTAGCATGTAAATTTAGAGAATCAGAAATCTAAAAAAAATTGAAAGGTCATTTTAAGGTTGTCTAAAGATCAAAGTTTTCTAAAAAAAATAAAATCTGATCCTTCATTACTGGAAATTCGATTATATCTTTTAAACAATAAAAAAACTGAACGCTTCTGTTAATGAGCCAGCGATTTGAAAACTGGAAGTTCTAGCTAAAAAAGTTTCGAGATTTGTATATTAAATCAGTTTTTTAGCGATTAACAAAGTTTTAAGAAGTCGTCCAAAGTTTATAAAAAAATCTTTATGTTTTCAGAATTCAAGTCACTTAGTTACCTAATAAAATTCCGGATGATAAAGAAAGGAGAAATTTTATATTATGTTGAAGACACAAATTCAGATATAATTAGTAATTTTTGTTTGAAACGGTTTAAAAAATTTAATAAAAAATTTCAAGTGTTGCAGAATTTTTGATATCTTAGAAGTAGCAGTTTTAGGATTTTCAGGATAGGTTGGTGTAGGATTCTAAAATTTGTAAGTCTAAAATTCTTGCAGTTCTAAGATTTCAATGCCAAATATCTCAGGTTTCTTAAAATTTCTATGATTTCCAATTTCAAGATTTCGAAAACTGATAAGGTCCTTAAAAATAGAAAAGTTCCAAAAACAGTTTTTTAAAATTTCTGATGTTTTTCACAAAAAAACGATTGCTTGGGTTTCTAGAGTTCCTAAAAGGCTTCAGAATCCTCTAAATTCAGTACAATGTTAAAATGTTAAAGTTAACAAAAATTTCTAAGGTTACTAAAATTTGTACGGTTTTTTAGGATTTCGCAATTCTTACGATTCTTCCCAATACCAAATTTCACAAATTTCCTAAAATTTGGAAAGATCTCTTTCAAGGTTTTTCATATTTTCAAATTTCAAAGATTTTTAAAACTGCTAAGATTCTTAAGATTCCAAAACGCCATCAAAACTCAAAGATTTTAAAAATTACTAAACTTTTTAATTTTTAAGATAAAACAAATTTCAAAAATTCTCCGTTTTCAAGACTCAAAATTTGTTAAAATTTTATAAAATTACTTTAATTTCTAAGATCTGTATGATCAATTTTCCAAAAATTCTCAAATTTTGTATGTACAATTTCTAAGACACCTGAACTTTCTGAGATTTTGAAAATTCAAAATTTCTCTAAGATCCTAAATTTCATAAGATTTCTATTACTAATCACACTTCTAAGATTTTGAGATTTCTGGAATTCCAAAAATTGCAAAAATCCTTGAAATTTCTAAATTTCTAACATGATTCCGGGTCGTAAAGTCAAAATCTTTGAAAACTGATTTTCATTAAAATGTTAAAACTTTTTTTTGACACTTTCCAAAATCGAAATATTAGGGATTTTATGATTGAGAAAACTGCAAATTTTCAGTCTTTTTCGGCATTGATTTTAAAGATTTTCAATATTAAAAAAATAGAAGAAATTCTTACAATTTAGAAAGTTTGAAAGTTAACAGTTCGATGAATTTACTTAAAACTTTTTAAACATTGCAAAATTGTTAACATTTTAAAAGTTTTACGAAATTCTGGGTAGTCACTTTTAAAATTTTCGGTAATGCGGAGATCTTGAAAAAGTCAAAACTTTTACTATTTACCTTTTTTTAATATATTTTACTACTTTCTTATTAGTAATTCATTTTAAAACGATTTTTGGGAAAAAATCAATATTCATTCAATATTCACTTGCCAATATGCCAAAGATACAAATAACAATCAAAGACGCGCGATGACAACTTAATGAAAAAAATTGAACGAATCAGGCGCCGAGCGCGCGGCGGGAATTTTAAATTTTGAATTTCAGATTCGAATTTGATCTCCATGAAGACTGAATAAAATCTAATATTTTTTTATCACAAATTAATGTAAACAAGATTATAATTAACATTAAATTAACACCGTCCACGCTCATCTTCCATTAAAATTCATGAATTCAGCACAAAACTGAATTTCCGCAAGAACAATGCATCATAACGCAAAAAAAAACACGCGCCAGACGGCAGACGTCTCCCGATAAAAATCTCAAAACACAAAACATATAATTCAAGAAGCCGGAAATGCTCTTCCGGTGCTCATTAAGTTACTTGATTGAGAAGCTTCCGTGCTTTACATGCTTATTATTTCCCAACTATTACAAAAGTACAATTAAGATGCAAATGTAGGTAATTGTCTGTATCAAAATCCCACAAATTTGGGTCAAAAATCGATCGATTCCAGCGGTCAGAAGTCGTCGAACTCGTTATTTTGACGCACGAGTGATTCCCAATGATAAAATTTCTTAATCTCTCTACCACAGGAGCGTACTAAATGTAGTGTAAGTAATTACAACTTACTAGTAGTATGTCCGTGGTTATGGACGCGTAAGATGTAGAATTATGAAGTAATTAGTTTTAATTGGAGATCGGATGAGTTGAGATTCTTTCGACATGGCAACCACCGAAGGAATGCAGACAAGAAGACGGGGAAAAAAGGAAAATTGCTTTTTGATTTGTTTCACCGGCAAAAAGTGGCATTGTGGCCACCATGGAAGATTCGTTGATGACGATGACTTTTCAAAAGTTTGATTGAAGAGGAGAGAGCGCGGAGTTCGAAGATTTTGAACACTCCCTTTAGATCCTGTGAGCGAATTCCGTGCTTTCGTGGGTGTTGACAAGAACGAAGAATTAAGACAAGAGAGGCCACGAACAAATTAGGTAACGATTATGTTAGAGAGTTTGAAGTCTAACATTTCCTTATTGGGGCTGTTAAAGTAGTAAAAGGATTAGCGTTGTTGTTTGCTTTGTGATCGAGGTCGCTCAAAGACGTGATCAGGCGATTTCCCGAGAAAATTCAAATTAGCTCCCAAGAGCACCTGCCAGGTGTAAATGAAACAAACAATGAGATCGCGGCTTTTCGGGTCTTCCTCAAGAATTTAATGAGACTCACCTGTGGTCTCTCAGATGATCCTGTCTTCTAAAGGCTTTTCCGCAGATGTCGCAAGAGTACGGTCTTTCATCCGTGTGTGTCCGCTCATGTATCAAAAGATTGTAGCTCTTCGTAAACTGGCGGTTACAGAACTTACAGATGAACTGTTTCTTGGGCCGTGACGCCCTGCCAGGAGCTCTGAGCAGCCTCCGATCGAGATGAGCATGCATTTGAGGCGGCCCCGGTTGGAACAAACTACTCCCGCTAGGAAACGGAAACGAGGCACTTCCAGGATTATTAGGGAGAAATCCGGGATACCCGGGATGCGTCTGTGATGACGACCCCGGTTCTAGGAGCCCCGGAGGCGGCCCTGCTCGATGAGGAAGCATCAAAGCCGCAGCATGCGCCGCCGCCTCTCTCTGCATCTGCAGCTCCTTCTTCTTATCGTTCATCATAACCATGAGCTCGAAACTCGTGGATTTCCGTAGGTAGAGAGACGAAGAACCATCGCTGCTTTTACTGGTTTCGGTTCTTTCGTCCAAGAGGAGAGGGTGCATGTCGCTGGGGTACAGCATAGGGTGCATGTTCCGCGAAGGGACTACAGGTACAAAAGCGGAGGTTTCCCGGTGGTGGGCCATGGTGGCGGGCAACGGTAACTGGTGGTGGTAAGCCAGTTGGGGGTCGTAAGAGGAAGAGCGGCTTCCGGATGAGCTACGACCGGAGGAAGACACGGGGAATTCACGCCGAGAAAGGGCCAGAGGGCGGTCCTCGGCTTGCGTAGTGGAGGCGGTTTCGGCCATGGTGCCTGAAAAAGAAAAAACATTATACTCCTAGTATTTACTCGGAACCTATTTACTTTTCTATTATACCGCGGTGTTGACATTCACGTTCTAAGAACTTGTAGAAATTTTTTCGATGTGTTTGTTTTGGACATAGCTTCGATCTGCTGGAAAAGGGGAATGACGGAGACTGCAAGTTTCGCTCTTAACCTTGCATAATTGTAAATTCATGAAGAAACCAATTAAGTCATCGCTTTAGTTTATCTTACCGAGAATGATTAACATATAGATTTAATTTATTGAGCATGCAGCTATAATTATACCTCCCAGCTAGGCTTATAATTACAAAAAAAACGTGTTTAATTACGATGAATTCACACAGCCCTCGAAGTTTCGATTGGGGCCAAGTCTGCACGAAACGCACGACAATTCACAGAAATTCGTTCTAATTCTGTCACATTATATGGAAATTTGCGGTTGAAAAAAAAAACGCGATTTCTTAGTAAGATTATAGATAAAAATGATGGAGCTGACTGTCAATGTCTAGTGAATTTGAGTAGAAATAAACAAAGGAAATGAGTGACTACCAAAAAAAACGTTGACCACATTTAATCAAAGAAATGCGTCATTTGTGGTGAATTGTAGACTTATCTGTGCTTTTCCTTTTGACTACCAAGTGCCTAATTCTGTGTTTATGGTTATTTCATAAGTTTTTTATAGAGATTACATTGTTTTATTATAAAAATAGTAGCTCTTTGTTTGGATTATTAATAAACATTATTTTACTACTTGATACACGTTTTCTAGAAGTTTTCTTCTTATTGTAAAAGATTTAAGATTTTAAGATTCATTCCCAGAAGTTTATTTTGCTGAGATTTATAAATTACTTTAAAAATAGAGACTTTTTTAAAGGATTTATAAAATATTAAAGTTCATCAAATTTTCAAGAAAAGACCTTCAGCCACTTAAGATTGCTGATATTTGCTTTCTTCTAAGAAAGAACGTTAAGTTTTTTAAAGTTTTTAAGAACCCAACAATCTCCAAAAGATCTGAATTGTCGCAAGATTTATAATATAATCTACATTACTAAAGTTTCGAAGAAATCTAAAGATTGCTAAGATTCACAAGATTCGTAAGCTTCTTAAAATTCCTAAGATTATAAAACTTCGAAGATTAATTTGTAGTTCTAAAATTTTAAAGATTTGTGAGGTCTTTAAAATTATCAAATTTCTGAATCTTATTTTATCTCTTTTTTTTAATTTTTTAATATTCCTGTGAATTCCAAAGTTTCTTAAAGTTTTTCATTTTCTTAAAAAAATATAAAAACGTTACAGTTTCAAAGATTTTCAAAATTTCTCAAATTTCTAAGATCATCCAATAGGCAAGGATCTTAGTGTCGTAAGATTGGTATGATTCTTCAATTTTGAACAAGTCCCCACGAATCTTTAAAATCTCTGCAGATCCACAAAAATGTAAAATGTACAAAGATTCTTGTGATTCCTAAGATTTTCAAGTCTCTAAAATTTCTAGAACACTCTAAATGTCCTAAGATTTTTACGATTATTAAATTTCCCGAGAACCTTAAAAAATCTAAAATTTCTAAAGTTTTTTAAACCACTTATATTTTTGACGTATTTTCAGTTTTCCAAGATTTTCAATATTCTTCACGTTTCCTCAGGTTTTTGCAATTCTCAAAAACCGTGAAAATCCATAAAATGTCATCATATTTTCAAGATCCCTACGATTGCCAGAATTCGTGAAGTTATTAAAATTCTATGTAAATTGACATTTAAAATTCAAGATTTATCAACTCTTTAACAGTTCACTCGTTTTTTAAATTTATTAAAATTATTCAAATTATTTCTAGAATTCTTAAGATTTTAAAAATTTCCAAAAATTATGTAAGTAATTATTTTATAATTCCTGCTAATTCATGTCGAGGCTTATTAAAATTTTCATATCAACAATTTCAAAAATTCTTAAGATTCTTACAACCTTTAAATAAAAACACAAAATTTGTAAAATATTTAAGATTTCTAAGATTTTTAGGAATATTATTCAAAAAACCTTAGGTATTATAAAAAATTGATCTAAATAGACTAAATATCCCTAAAGTCTTCAGATTTCCAAAATATGCCTTAATATTTTTTAGGTTCCAAAGATTTCTAAGATTGGTCAAACATTAATAAAAATTTTTAAAAATTTCTTCAATATTTCTAACGCACTTTAAAAACTATAGAAATTAAAAAAAAAAAAAAGATTTCTACAATGAAAAAGATTTCTAAAATTCCTAAGATTTTTATAATTATCATTTTTCCAAAAATATCGGGAACTTTTTGAGATTTTAAAATTTGCAAAAATATCTTAAGATTTCTATTAATTTTTACATTTCTAAGATTTTTAAAATTTCAAAAATTGCTGATTTCTTTAAGATTATTTCGGTTTGTAAAGTTATGTCATATTATAATGTAATACTCATTCGTCTAAAATTTTCTTTAATGTTCCCTTTAATTAAAATTGCTTTGAAAATTTAATCATAAATATCATTCAAATTGACAGTTAAAGCTTTATTTGGATTAGAGTTTAAGACACGACAAAAAATGTTCAAATTTAATTGCCCAAACCGTAGTTGTTATTATTGTCATTTAGCTTTGATCAACTCGTTTTTGTTCTGACATAAACATTTTCTCAATTCAATGAGCAGTAAAAACTCCGAACGTTGTAATTGAGCCCACGTTACATCAAATTTATGCCCAAATTAATCAATTTTTAATTGATCCAAATTAAATTGTACTTTTGTTTTCCTGTAGAGCCCACAACTTATCGATTAGTTCCGTGTATTTTTATCCGCTATTAGACCGAAAAATCAACAAAAATGCGCAAAATTCGAACTCCGCTTAACAAAAGTCAAGGATAAAAAGCTATTATCCGAAAATTGCATTCAACATCTCACCTTTATTTGTAACGATTTCGAAACGGAAAAGAATTTAACCCAATCAAGTCTGAATAGGTGATGAAATCATGAAGGTATTATCCCAGAGAGCCATAAAATCCGTGTAAGGAAAAGGTGGCCATAATTTTCGGAGAGCTGCAATTTAGCTACTAGTCTATTAATTTAGAAAAAAAGACAACCGTTGCAGCTCGTGTCAACAACAAAATTAGCATATTTCGTTAGATTTCTAAACTTTTCCGTAATCGGTTGTTTAAGTCAAGCCCACGCGCATTTGGGCTTAAAGTTAATTAAAGATTTCAACACTTTAAAAATTTTTGACTTCTTTGTTCCGTGCGTGAGCGCCTCAAGCTTTGAAATCTAGATCAAAAATTTTGAGCGAAGTCAAAAAAGCAACGCTGCCACGTTCTTAAATGTCAATCAGTAAGTCAACAAACGCCCAGTCGCGAAGAGTAGCAATATGTAAATCAAATTTATTCCATACTAAATGACACATGACATATTGTCTACTACCATCATGGTACGAACCCAACACTTTCCCAACGCGAGCATGACCCCGCAAAAACGCTCAATTAATTCAAACATGTAACCGCGAGCGAAAAAAGTACCATTTATGGTACAAAATAAAGAACGCGAGTGTGAACAAGATGGCGGCGAGTAGTACCCGCATTCGTGCATGGATGCACGTGGCAACAACGCGCGAACATAGCCTACTTACATCGAACAAGATAAGGGACAAATATTAAGTTTTCTTTAAGCCACCACTTTTATGGTGCTCAAATAGGAATTAAAAGGATTAAGAAACACACAAATAACATTGCGTTTGTACCAAGTGACTTCTTGGCGCTTGGCGAAGAAGTACCAAAAGCTTCCGGCTTTGGTCTTCAATTGGAAAGCTTCAGAAACAAAAGCGAGAAGATTGCTACATTCGTGACCGTGTCACCTATGGGAGGTACATTATTATTTTTAAGAGGGATGAGGAAGAGGGATGAAAAAAATCGCATCGGACCCTTTTCTTACCAAACTTATCCAAACTCTGGAACTAATAAATCACATTGTATCGGCACTAAACGTCAAAAAGTGAGCACTTGAACCACCGAATGATTGTCACATTTTCCGCAACAAAAGTCCGATAAAAGCACAAAAGGGCAATAATGGAACGATAATAAATAAACGCAACGGGAGCAGGTAGAAAGTCGCGTCACCCAAACTGAGTCTGATCTCGACTAAAGGTATCTTGCTTTTGCTCAGGTGAACCTGTTGGTCTGGAAGGGGGCTCCGTGTAGAAGTTACGGTAGTAGAAAGGCTCGCCACTACGGCAGCGGTGGCGCATTCAACTGTTCTATGTTCGGCCGCCGTGTGGGCCCCCCTTTCTCCCCCTGTTACGGGCCTGTAGGCGTTTGGCGGCTTGCATTAATGGGAATTTCGACGGACGCGCGGTTCTTCCCGGATTTATTAGCCTACAGCACGCCCAGGTTCAGGGGTTTGATACAGACGAAATGTTTAATTAAAAATTTGGGAGGTGAGAGATTTTTTCGTGTTTACGAAGTGTGTGGGAAATGTTGAGAAAACTTGGGTGTGATAAATAATGATAGTAATAATACACGAAATTACACGGAATATTTGTAGTTGACGTAATAGAATATTTTTATATATGTGGAAATAGTAATTTTAACCCAATTCAATGTAGGTCTGTAATCGAAATCTTGAAAAGAGCGAGAGACAAACAATTTTAGCTGTTTTATTTAGAAAAAACATTTTTTTAACAATTGCTATAATTTCAGGAGCGTTTTAAATTTTAATCATTCCCAAAAAAAAAAAAACATAAACAATGTTCAAAACAGGTTTCAGAATTTCAAGAGTTGGTAGCCCTGTTATAACGTTTCAGAATTATCATTAGGAACATGTCAACTGTAGCATCACTGCTCATCAATCAATGTTTGACTACAAAATGTCAAATAGTGACAAAGAGATCTTTTGACATAACGGACAGAGCTGCCAACAACAGGTAATAAAGTAGAAATAAAAAAGAACTTATTGTTTAAAATTAATCAGCATTTTAATTTAGGCAAAGTACTATAAAAAATATTTTAAGATTTATTTTACTTTTATTTTATTATGACAATATAAAAAGTTCTAAAAATTAATTAAACTGTTATAGAGCTAAAATGTAGTAAGAAAATATTGGAAATTTGTCTGTGCTTTGTTTTACAATCTTGTAATTTTCCAGAGTTAAAAAATGCGTTAACTTGTAATTGATAAAATTTTTGGTAAGTTCAAAATTTAAGAAATAAAAAAAAAATCTATATCATGTTCTAAAATCTTGTCATTTTGCACAGTTAATAAACATAGCTAAGAAAGTTACCTGTTAAAATTTCGTCGTTTTAGAGTTAAAATTACGAGAATTACAAAATTTAACAGAAATTGAAAAAATGTCCAAAAATAAAAAATTCTAAAATTTCAGTTTTTAGTTCTAAAATTTCGTAATCAAGTACAGTTAATGATCGTATTTGAGGAATTAAGATCCTAAAATTTCGTTGTTTTAGTGTTAAAACTACAAAAGTTACAGATTTTATAAGAAAATAGTGGAAATTTTTAACAAGTCTAAAAATAAAAGAATCTAAAATTTTTGTTTCTCATTCAAAAATTTTGAAATTCGGCACAGTTAATAAACGTGTTCTAAAAAAATATCTGTTAAAATTTCATCGAATTCGGGGAAAAATTACCAGAATTACAAAATTTAATAAAAAATGGAAAAAAAATAAACCAAAAATAAAAAATTCCAAAATATCAGTTCTTAGTTCCAAAATTTCGTAATTTAATACAATTAATCAACGTATTCGAGAAAGTAAAATCCCAAAAATGCGTTGTTCTAGCGTTAAAACTACAAAAGTTCCAGCATTTAAGAGAAAATAGTGGAAATTTTTAGTAAGTTTAAAAAAATATATAAAATTCCTGTTTCTCGTTCAAAAATTTTGTAATTCGGCACAGTTTATAAACGTTTTTTAAAAAGTTACGTATTAAAATTTTATCGTTTTGGGGTAAAAACTACAAGAATTACAGAATTTAATAGAAATTAAAAAAATTGTCTAAAAATAAAAAATTCTAAAATTTCAATTTTTACTGCTAAAATTTTGTAACTTAGTTCAGCTAATGAACGTGTTTGAAAAACTAAAGTCCCAAAATTTTGTTGTTCTGGCGTTAAAATTACAAAAGTTACAGGATTTAAGAGAAAATAGTGAAATTTTTTTGTAAATTTAGAATAAAATAAAAGTAAAATTTCTGTTTCTCGTTCAAAAATTTTGTAATTCGACACAGTTAATAAACATGTTCTAAAAAAATATCTGTCAAAATTTCATCGATTTCGGGGAAAGATTACCAGATTTACAAAATTTAAGAGAAACTAGAAAAAATAGTCTAAAAATAAAAAATTCTAAAATTTCAATTTTTGGTTCTAAAGTTTCGTAACTTAGTACAGCTAATGAACGTGTTTGAAAAAATAAAGTCCCCAAATTTCGTTGTTCTAACGTTAAAATTACAAAAGTTACAGGATTTAAGAGAAAATAGTGGATTTTTTTTGTAAAAGAAATAAAAAAATTTAAAATTTCTGTTTCTCGTTCAAAAATTTTGTAATTTGGCACAGTTAATAAACGTGTTTAAAAAAGTTACGTGTTAAACTTTTTTCGTTTTGAGGTAAAAACTACAAGAATTACAGAATTTAATATAAATTAGAAAAAAATGTCTAAAAATTAAAATTTTTTAAATTGCAGTTTTTAGTGCTAAAATTTTGTAATTTAGTACAGTTAATGAATGTGTTTGAAAAAATAAAGTCCCCAAATTTCGTTGTTCTAACGTTAAAATTACAAAAGTTACAGGATTTAAGAGAAAATAGTGGATTTTTTTTGTAAAAGAAATAAAAAAACTTAATTTTCTGTTTCTCGTTCAAAAATTTTGTAATTCAGTTAATAAACGTAAAAATTACCAGAGTTACAGAATTTATTAATAAAAAATTGTAGAAATTTTAAACTAAGTTTAATTAATTATTAGATACTTAATTACTACTGCATAGCCATCAAAGAAATAATAAAGTATTTAAACAAATAATTAATAATTCTTAGATAACAAACAAAATTTTTAATTGAGGAACTCCCAGATTTTCAATTTAGAATTTTAAAACAAGCGGTAATAAAATTAAATTACTTATACTTACAATACTGCACTCATAAACACAATACCATTACAAAAGTCGTTATCCTCACCAGAATTTTATCTCAAAACTCCCATTTATAAACCACTTAGACCTAAAGGTTTAACAACGTTCCTGGTATGCGCATATCCACTTCCACCATCAAAAAATGAAATTAAATTAAAAAATTTTAATTGACGTATTCAAACAAGCTATCTTGCCCACCAGTGCAGGTGTTCCACCATCTCTAACAGTCATCACTGATACAAATCAGTTCATACATTCTTTTAAACGTCATTTATTAATAGACATGCATTCTCATCAGTATTTGCGTGAAAACCACAACAAAATCCAGCCACTGAAAATGATAACAGCATCCGGAAATGTGAAGATAACGCTCGAGCAAAAGTAGGTGTGGTCGTGACAAGATCAAAGATGTGTAACGAAAGAGTCCGACAAAATTTTATCCTTCAAAAGCCTGTTCTTCGTAAGGTTGCGGATAAAACACTTGCGTTGGAGGACAAATATTCTTCGCTTCCTCTTCAAAGTGTTGTTTTAAAAGTTCGTGTTTGATTTTTTTCAAGCTTTTTTCTTTGTAGTTTTTGAGGATTTTCGTGCTTTGATAAAAACCTTTGTACCAAATTTTCTCAGCTTCGCTGAGACTCGAGGGCCCATGGTGTTTTAACTTGTCCATGACGATTTTATGGGTGCGATAGAATTTTTGGTAGTCGCGGAGCCACTCGGAGTCTGCGAAGTTGATTTCAGACCGTGTCTTGAAACTCTTGGCGAAAACGACTCGTTCCAGATCTTTCATATCGGAGGTGTCTTCGTACTCGTAATCTTTACTCGCTGTCGCAACTTCTGGCGGTGTACTCTTGTGCTTTGGCTGTCCTTTTCCTCTGTCACTGTCTAGTTCCGAGGAAAAAACGTGTTCTTTTGTTAGGAGCACTCTCTCTTCTTCGGCTCGGCCTGC
Source organism: Cynaeus angustus (assembly GCA_030157275.1). Classification (NCBI taxonomy): domain Eukaryota; kingdom Metazoa; phylum Arthropoda; class Insecta; order Coleoptera; family Tenebrionidae; genus Cynaeus; species Cynaeus angustus. The sequence continues at coordinate 14,566,364 of CM058064.1, forward strand.
AAAAACGAAGGGCGAGTTTCGGGCTTTTTGGGGGCTGAAATACCTACCGTACCAAAGACAATCATGATAGTCGATGAAAATTGTGTCTCCCACGGGTTTGTTGTTCCAGAAATTAGAAGTGAGCCGACCGAGATTTGGAAAATAGTAGGTCCCAGCGCCGTTGTATTTATACTTTTGGATTTTCCCGCAGTATTCTTCTCTGTTTTGGTACTGGATGTGGATATTCTCAGTTTCATTCAACTTGTCATCTTTCCAATTTCCTGTATAAATTTGACCGTCGTTGGTGATGTAGGTGCCGGGGCCTTGGCGCCACGCTAGTCCACTAACATGGGCAGAGAAATAACCCACATATTTATCACCATTGGCGAAATTAAACTCGGCTTCGCCCTCCTGGAAACCCTTTCTCATTCCCGCGGAAATTTGAAGGTAGTGACAGACAAAAAGCGACACCTAGCGAACACTGGCCCAACTATAAGAGAAGCTCACCCAAGTCTACCTTAATTGCAAATTAAAATCGTGGAAAGAAAACACTATTTTTTTATGGTTATTACTTTTATTTGACTCAAATAACTCTGCCCAGGTTGTTTGTTTTTTTTTCTAAGACAAAAAGTCAAGCTCCATCTGACGGCTTTCACCCCTAACTTCATCTGACGTGTTATTGTGTACATGTCACGAAATGTCAATTTAAATCTTATTTATTAATTTTTCCCCCTTTATTGCCATGGAGTATTTCCGCAGTGGCTTAAAATCCGTTCTGGGCACCCCAGCGACAGGGACCCAGCCCACGGGTGCCGAAACGGTACACTCTTCACTTTAAAAATTGAAAACATCTGTTCTAACCTCAATTCTAGGTGGAGAGACTGGTTAGTAGAGTCAGCACCTCGACTTTACTGGAAGACCGTAGGGATGCTTGTCGGGCCCTCAAAGCTCTCTCTCGGAAATATCGTCTGGAAGTGGGGGCCCAAGGTATGGATGTCCTGCGCCAGGTTTTGGAACTGGACCGCTCCGATTGTGAAATCATCGGTTACTGCCTCGACACTCTCTGTAATATCACCTCAAAGGAGGTTTTCGAGGAAGAAAACGAGTCAAACATTAACATAAAAGTGAACGTGGGGGAGCAGTTCACGGAGATGTTTATCAAAAACACGGAGAACGTCACGTTGGTTCTTAGTTTCCTGGAGGAATATGATTTCAGAGTTCGGTGGCCTGCGGTGAAGTTGTTGACGGCGTTGCTCGAGAACAAACCTAAGGAGATCCAGGATATCATTCTAGTGAGCCCCATGGGGGTCTCCAAGCTCATGGATCTGTTAGTTGAAAGCAGAGAGGTCATTAGAAACGACGCCTTATTGTTATTGATCAATCTAACTAAATCTAATGCTAACATCCAGAAAATCGTAGCCTTTGAGAACGCATTTGATAGGTTGTTTGATGTAATAAAAGAAGAGGGCTTCACGGACGGGGGCATAGTGGTAGAAGACTGCATGTTGCTAATGCTGAACTTACTAAGAAACAACACGAGCAACATTAATTTTTTTAAAGAGGGTTCGTACGTGCAGAAGTTGGCTCCGATGTTGATCCTTCCCGAGAACATCGAGGAAGTCGGTTGGAGCCCCCAAAAAGTCTCAAACATGCACTGTGCCCTTGAACTAGTCAGAACTTTAGTCTCGCCTAATAACCCCCTTCAGATCGTCACGTCGTGTCAAAAAACCATGCGAAACGCGAATCTTCTTGAAGCGCTGTGTAACATCCTCATGGCGAGCGGAGTTCCCGCTGATATCCTTACCGAGACGATTAACACAGTCGGGGAAGTCATTCGGGGGAACCTAACGAACCAGGAGTACTTCGCTAACGTCCTCGCGCCTTCGAACCCCCCAAGACCTGCAATCGTGGTCTTGTTAATGTCAATGGTGAACGAAAAACAGCCGTTTTCGCTAAGATGTGCAGTTTTGTACTGCTTTGAATGTTTCCTCTTCAAGAATGAGATCCTCCAAGAACAAGTAGTGCAGACTTTGCTTCCGAGCTCTACGAATTCAACTCTGACAACCGGGCAGTTGTTGTGTGGGGGGCTCTTTAGTCCTGATAGTCTAAGCAACTGGTTTTCCTCGGTCGCTTTATCACACACTTTGATCGAGAACCCTGCGCAGAAAGAACAACTTTTGAGAGCTCTCCTCGCGACGAATCTGGGGGCTCAACCTGTGAGCCTCTTACACCAATGCTCGGTGTATCTCCAACAAACCTCGAAGCTCCAGGCGAAAATTGGCATTTTGATGCTACTTTCGATATGGCTGAGTCACTGCCCTCAGGCTGTCCAAGTCTTTTTAAATGTCCCCGGCGCGATGGCGTTTCTCACTGCTCAAACAAGCGCCAGTGAGTACGACAACAATGAGGAGATTTTACAAGGATTATGTGCCTTCGTGATGGGACTCTGCGTAGCCTTCAATGACAACTCGGTCCAGAACTACTCAAAAGAAAACTTATCACAGTTAATTGAAAAGAGAGTCGGAACGGAGACATACTGTAAAAAGTTGGGGGAAATCTCCAAACATGAGGTCTACGCCAAGGCGGCGAAGCAGCCCCAAATCAAAGCTAAACATTCCAGCGAGTTACTTCTAGAATTCGAGTTTTGTAAGTTATTCAAGGCGTTGGAACCTGTGATCATCAAGGCTCTGGGGGTTCAAAGAGACTTGTCCAACGGGATGTCAGAACTCAGTTTGAGCGAGCACGAAAACGCGCTACTTTTGCAGTATAAAGAACTGATCCGGGATCAAGATAAAAAACTCCAGGACATGCAGAAGAACCTGACGAATATGCAGAGGGAAAACCAGGACTTGAAGGTAATAAAAACAGGTCTCGATTTTTCATACCTTTGTTTTCTAGAGTCAGCTTGAGGAACTCCGACAGACAAACTCGCAACTCCACGACCAGAACACTTTACTAAAAGCTCAACTACAGCTTTCTACAGGAACTGTTACGACGGATTCTTGTGATAGTGATAAGGTGAAACAGTTGCAGGCTGAATTGGTGGAAAAAGATGCGGAATTGGAGCGGATTAGGAAAGATCAGGATGATCTTCTTGAGCTTTTGACTGACCAAGACACGAAATTGAATGCTTTTAAGAATAGGTTGAAAGAACTGGGGGAGACCATCGAGGATGCTGATTCGGATGATAACAATTCCGTGGGTTCGGACAATGACTTGTAAATAAGAGTAATTAAACAACTATTTATTAAGCTAATAAAAGTGCAGTAATAGCGGTTTTATTGATTCCGCACGGAGAAGAACACTGCCGGTTTACTGGAATGAAAAGGTAAAATTGAAGATGAAAATAATGCTACTTAATTTTATTATGCAAAGATTATAACAATACAAACATAAAAAAAGCGTACAAAAAGATTGCAGATTTGTAATGATTAGTGATCGGCGCTTCGGAGTTTAAAACTGTGTAGCTCAGCACACACGTGTAAATGAATCACAGCGGCACAGCGCCGATCAGTTAAGGTGGGCGACTGGACTGCATAGAAATAATGAGCTATCACTTGTTTTTTCGGTGCGATTAACAGCAGTACATTGGCGTCGAGTACGCATTTTGCATCAACCACGTTGGTCTGACGAAAAATTCCCGGTAGTATTGAGTAAAAATATTAATTAATAATAATAATTTCATTTATAATTTAATTTTCTTTTAATTTCTAACATCTTCGTGTGGGGTTTATTTTAATTTTTACTTTTCATTTTCAAGAATTTTATTTTCATTGGTTTATTTATTTTTTTATTTAAGAAGTATTATTTTAATTGTATTTTCAAATGAACGAAAGGTCTGATTGGCATCGCAGCACCATGCTAAAATGGATAGAGGATTACGATTGCCTCTCTATTGTCAATGACAAAGACATATATTGCAATATATGTTCAGTAACATTAAAATGTCCCCAAAAAGGGGGGGTTAAAAAATATTTGGAGTCCCACTTTCATAAAAATAAAAATAATCCGTCTTCTATGGTAGACACTTTTAATGAGGAGCTTTGTTTTCTAAATTTAAAGACCTTTTAACCCCTAAGAAAACACGTTTTACTGAGAAAAATCTCGAACGAACAATCGTCAAATATGCAAACGCTCGTCCTTGGTCAGCGCTCGATCAACAGTGCACGCCTATGGATTAAAACCTCGACGCCGAACACTAGTAATGATATTCGAGCCAAGGTTGGGCAATTTAAATAGTTTTTTCTCTTAAAATTAAAGTATTAGGGCTACAGATCTAAATAATTTTACCTTTGATTATTATTCTTAACAGTTTCATTAGATTTTTTTTGGGTAAAAATATAGGAAACAAGTTAAGATATTCGAATAGCTCAACTTGAGAAATTTGCATACAGTTTTTTTTCTGTAAAGATCTAAAACTTATACTTTTTTATTTTTTTCAAAAGATTCATTGGACAAATTTTTCCTACCATCAGCCTAGACTCCCACCTTTACAACTACAATTAAGCAAAAACTCATTTAAAAATGCAGTTGGAACTGTCTCAACTGAACACAAAACTATCCAATCCAAACGATTAGATGTACCCGGTAAGCAAAAGTTCTCCCAATAAAAGCATAAACTAAACAAATATAGAAGAATACAATCATATTCAAAAGTCGCTGAAAATAGGACGAACGATAAGTTTTAATTTACTTTTTTCTATTTTCTTTCACGCTCAGTTCAAATTGTCGATACCTTTGTTTAATTTAGACAACGCTAACAAACGAGAAAATTTGTTTTAAACATTAACCTGCCAAAGTAAAAGAAAATGCAATTCAAATTTTTGAAAAATCGCGAATAAGCAAAATCAATACTTTTCGCTCATTTTAACAATCTGCTTTGAGCTAAACGGCACAACGCTCAAATGATTGCTGACAAGGGCTAATAATTTAAATTTTACTTTTATTTTTTTAAAGACGCGGAAACTATCATGTGCTATTAATTTAAATTTTATTATCGAGAAAATGAAATTGAAATTTTTGACAATGGCTGCAAGATGAGTGTCTAATAAAACGAGAACATATTTAAGGTCATAAACGCAGTTTTCGCCGAGATTGACAGTTTGCGTAGGACTAAACGTCACATTGACTCAAATGTGAGGTTACCCACATCTGTCATTACTCTCAGATGCTAATCTTTTATAGTTTGTCACCTTAAACACGTAGCGCGAAGTTTAAAATTTAAATTTTTATCAAAAACTCTAGGATGATGTTCCGACGAGAACATTTTTCCCCTGAAATGTCAACTTCCGAAAAAATCTCAAGTTTTTACCGAAATTGACAGTTTGCTGTTAGTTTCAAATTAACCAAATGTGAGGTTAACACGTGTCATGTAGTCATGTACTACTGATTTAAATTTTACTATAAAAATTTAAATTTTGTAACAAGAGCTCCAAGACTTTTTTTTTCAGAATAAGAAGATTTTAGGGACATAAACGCAAAATCACTAAAATTTTCGCTGTGTTTGACAGTTTGCGTCGAACTAAACGTCACACTAACATAAATTATAGGTTAGCTATTGTTACTGTCACGTGCCATTGATTTATTTATTACCACCCTAAAATTGAGGCACAAAATTTAAAATATATAAAACCTGCGTTGAAGAAAACAGAAAAAAATAAACTCAAACTTACTATTCTAGCGCATTTTTTTCTGTTCGTCCACCTTTGAATTAAACAAAATTTCTGCTGTACCACTGGACATTGGATTTGTATATTTAACAATAGGATCCTTGTAAAGTGGATTTTGCTCGGAATGTTTAGTGTTCCTCAGGTTTTTTTGATGTTCTAAAAATTCACGTCGGTCCCGATACATATTTCGCCCTTTCCAAAATATCGCAATTAACAACGCCATGGCTAGGAAAGCCCCAATAATACTCCAAACTACTACTGCCGCAGCCATCGGAGTGGAACAGTTCGGTTCCGTTGCAGTCACAAGAACCGATCCAGCGTTTTCCGTTCTATAATTGTACAAAATGCGACACTTTTTCTTTTTTAGGTCATACTGGTACACACAAGCTACTTCATCTGATAAATCTTTGTGGATTTCAACCCGGACTGTGCCATTTAGTGGATTCTGGTTAATAACGTGTTCGATTACGTATCTTTGATAGGTGTTACATAAATTAAGGGCGCAATCATCGCACTGTTCGCAATAATGTCCCCTATAGCCTTTATCGCATTTGCACCGGTTGCACAGACACCTTCCTTTGCTGTTACAGATGCTGTACGTACCTGGAATTTGACAGTTTTCGGTGGAATTATGACAACCGCAGGATTCTCCGATGTAATCTTTATCACACATGCAGTTTCCAAGCATGCATTTCCCGTGCCCACTACAAATCTTTTTCACATTTCGGTCATAAGGACACTCGTATTGGCAAAATTCACCCTGGAAACGATTAGACTTACAGTGGCACTTACTGCAGATACATTCCCCCCTGAAATTGAAGTTTTATTGGTGAAATTAAATGTGATGGTTGCGTACTGGCCAGAACATGTTAGCGACAGTTGTTTGTCGGGGCCTTCGAAACGGCACTTTGAGATGTTGTTTTTGCATTCTACGGAGCACGAATCACCGGACCTGTGGAGAAAAAATCAGCTTTTGACAGTATGAAAGAGTGAAAAATACCAGCCATCTTCACACAGACATTGGCCACAGTTGATCATTCCGTGTTCACACGTCTTTGGGGTGTTCGGGAGCAAAGGGCACTTGCAAATCGAATCCACAAAATTCACCTGAATTTTGATCTTCTCTTGGATGTTGCTTTCTTCGATCGTGAATTCGGCCTGAAACCATGAAACGGTGAAAAAAGAAGACGTTTTCGTCGTACTAACCGAAAAATTGTTCTGGTACTCTTCCAGCATCAACTGAACCCGGAACTCAATTTCTTTTCCTTCTTCCGCGTTCGTACAGGAGCTTGTTTTCACCCACGTCCCATTCCTGTCACAATCCGCAAAGAATTCGATATTCAAACCGTCAATTTCTTTCGAAGGAAACAAGTTAACTTGTCTTATGAATTCGTAGTATCCTTTCTTCACCAATTCCAAAATATTAGAAGATTGCGGTTTCAATTCCCCCACGAACATTATATCCGGAACCAACATTTCCATTTGTTCGTAGAAATCAAGATTGTTGCTTTTGGAAGCAACAATAATGTTGGTTTTACTTTTCTTCAATTGGTAGTAAAGCTCTTCGATCGAGGGGTAGTCGAAATGATTCTTAGAGATATAGTTTCCGTCAAGGCCAATGTTACACAACTTTGTGTTTTTTTTAATAAAGCCTGCAAGAATTCCATCACCTCCAAAATGCAGCGTACCTTCCGTTGCTAAAAGAATCAGTTTTCTGGAGTTTTCCTTCCACCCTAGCTTCTTATCACAAACTAAAATTTGCATAATTGCTTCCATTCCTCCTTCAGGGTCGTCCAAATTAGCAGAAACTTTGTTTTTGTTTACCTAAAATTTCCAAGTTAAATATTCAATCCTGAGAGAATAAAATCCAACTTTTTCGATGAAGATCCCTACGTCATCGGTGAAATTAAGACTGTGTTTGAAAAGGTACACTTTGCCGCATTTTTGATTATTCTTCTGGCACGGATTGTCTACTGAATTAAAGGCGGTGTCAGCAAACGGCATTGCAGGTTTATCAATGTAAGAACCGAAAGCGATACTGTGATGTTTTGTTAAGTTTTTTAAAAGACTTGTTAATTTCGTTCCGAGCGTCCGTAGAGTGTCCAAATCCGGCTGCATGGAGAGCGTGAGGTCCATGAGATAGTAGAGCTGAAGAGGATAGTCTTTCGCGGGCCGGTATTTCACACTGATGTTGACTGACTCTCCTAAAATATCCTTGAATTTAAGGGAAAAACATCGTTTTATGCTTAACCATATCGTAAGTCAACGTTAACCTCATGGGGACGCAACTGGACAGCTTCGTTTATATCCGTTCCAACATCACTGAAATTTGGTTCTGCTACAATATTTAGAGTTGTTGGTAAATTATATTCCAAAAAAGTTGAGTCACATTTATTCTCCTTGTTTTTGAGAAAACAGCGATCGCCTGTGAAATTCTGAAAATCAGTAGCTTGAGAATTTTTTTTATAAAAAACATGAAAATGTAAAGAAGCATGTTGGAAGACGCTAACCTTTTGATAACACCAAACGCAACACGGGTGTGCTCTTATACAGTCCCGACAAGTCTTCATATCATCACAGGGAAAATTTAATTGATTACATTGTATTTTATCGCTGATTACAAACGTTGTGATTAATAAAAGGGCAAAAATAAATAATATATTAACAGTTGTGAACCGCATTCTCAGGAATCTTATCTATCTCTTCTGATGATAGCATGTTTAGTTAGGTGTTTTCCCGCCCGATAACAGTTAGATAACGGTATAGATAATGGTTACTTACACCGTGGCGCGATTTTCAAATAAATTGAAATTGTCTACGAAATAGAAGTGGATTTTAAGCATCCAAATGAATAAAGTCCTTGCAGTTGTTATAGGAAAAATAAAAAACAAAACATTCTAAAATATTATAAAATTGGAATCCATTTCGACTCGAAAATGGATTCCAATTTTATCCATATTTCCCTAGATGTACTGCAATTTCGTACCTGTTTTAATTCTGCATCGTTTATCGCCAAGAATAGATCTGCCTTGGCCCTATCGTCTTCTTCCAACCATTTTCCAAATCTGCAGCTTGTTGTAGATTACCTTCCTGAACTGTCGGTTTCGTCTTTTGTCCACTGGCGTATGTCCACGATTCTTCGTCATCACGGCCTGCATTCTCAGTTTCCAGGCGTCGTAGTTTTCCCGTGATTCTGATAACACTGGAATGCGTCCGAAGTTTCCCATCGCCATTTCCATGGTTAGACCGCCGTGTACAAGCACTTTTACAAGACAATGAAAACCGCACCAACACCGATTCGCGAGATCTGGGCCCATAACCTGGTGGGCGGAAATTAGGCGCAGGTTGCAAATTGGAAGAGCGTTTTTATTATATACGGACTAGTCACGTAAGGGGTATTTCTGAATTTATTTTGTACGCAACCCACAATACAAACACTCACCATTTGTTGTTGCCATATTAAAAGTGATTTAATTTAGTAATCAAAGTAGGTATTAAACCCAGCTGAGAACGTCAAAATGACAGATGATTAATTTAATTTTTAATTTTATCAACCACAATATAACAAATAAACCAACGCAACAAATGTTCAAAGAGTGCTCCATTAACTTCAAGACATGCTTCAAGTCTATTTGGAAATGATCGTCACACATGTCTTAATGTCTTGTGAATTTTCAAAAAACTCGTATGACAAGACAATTAAATAGACATAGGACATAGCCATCGTGGATACAAAATTTTGTTATTTTTTTAGTGACGAAGCTCGCAAATTGTATTGCTGGTTGCGGTAATAAAAAACTAGACTAGACCTGTATAAACGACAGAGAGCAAGCAACTACTATGTTATAAATGTGGCGGTAATGCGATCTGTACCACTTGACGGCAGAGGGCGCTCCAGTCGTGGACGCGGCGGCAATTTTGAATAAAATTCATATTTTTAGTCTCAGATTCTCAGGTTTTTGGGTCCTTTTTTGTATTTTCAGGATGAGATTTTTAGATGGTTTGAATTCTTAAATTTTTAAATTCAGAGAGTCTTATTCTAAGTCTCAGATTCTAAAGTTTTTTTCCCTTTGTTTTCAAGTTTCCGAGCAGAGCTTTCTGAAATTCTTAATCTGATTTTTAGATTTAAAGGTTGTCAAGCTTTTCATTTCTTATGTTTTCAGGTTTTAGGCTGAGATTTTTAGAATGTAAATAAGTTTCCCATTTTATTTTTTACGTTTTCATGTTCTCAAGGTAACGTTCTTCTTCTTCTTCTTTCCAGTTCTTACATTTTGAGTTCTGAATTTTTTTAATTCTGAAACTTTGGATCTTCAAATTTTTATTCCAAGATTTTAAAATTTTTAGATTCTTTGATTCCTAAATTTTACCAAAAATCTTAGATTCTCGAGTTCTCAGTTTTGCAAGATTCTTCAGTTCAGAAGACCGATAGATTCTGAAATTCTTATTTAGTTCAGAGAATATTAAAAATTATTCAAGTGTTATGAAAACTTGAAATTTTCTTTTTAAACTTGTTTTAAAATGTACCTAGATACAAAATCTTAGAACTTTCTGCTAATATTTTAATTCTTGGCTGTTTTTTCTCCAAAGTTTTGTTAAAAAAGATTTTTGTGCAAGATTTGAAATTTTGAGCTTTTTTCTAAAACTGGAAAAAAATCCAAACTTGAAATATGATTTTCTCAAAACTAAGAAAAAATTGTAAAATTTCAGGTTCTCAGTTTTTAGGTTTTTAGCGTGGTGTTTCTCAAGTTTTTAGATTCTCAGATTCTTAGACTTTACTCAAAGTCTCAAGTTTTAAAGTCTTAAGTTTCTCAGACTGAGAATCTTATATTCTGAAATATACCATCCTTACATTTTTAGATATTTAAATCTCATTTTTTATAATTTTTTTAATATAATTAATAAAGTCCATTTTGAAAAAAAAATACCTGAGGAAACGATCTGAAAACGCAAGAACCTACTGAAATTCTAAAAAACTCTTAGATTCTGCCATTCTTCTTATTATTAGATTCTGGGATTTTAGTGCTCAGGCTCAGTTTCTTTAGTTTTCAAGTCACCACGTTGACATTCTTAGATTCCGAGGTTTTTAGATTTAGCTGGGTCTCAGATACTGAGGTTTTCAAGTTTTCACTCATTTCTCAGACTAAAATTCTTAAATTCCGAAATTCTTATTATTACATCTTTGAAAATGTACTAAAATTCTAAAAAACTAGCTAAAAATTTGGGAAACTGTAGGAATAGGTTAATAAACCTTAAAGAATTGTGATTTTTTAAGCAGTAAAATAATAATAATAAATGAGTCTTATCCCAGAAATTTTAAAGATTTTTGAAAAGTTTGACACTTGATTGACACCATATTCATAAACTAAAGTTTACATGTAAATTTAAGTTGTAGAAATGTAAAATTGTAGCATCAGCATAAAATCGTAAGACCAGATAATATCCAAGATATTTATTTCCATAAATAGACTTACTCTGTATAAAAACACCTAATAAGTACACAAAATCACTACAGATTTTTCCCACTAACTCCCTCACGACTATCCAAAGAAGCCACCGACTTTTTAAGAAGGTTCGATTTGGTAACAAAATCACTTTTTTCACTGCTTTGAGCAGGAGCATGATGAGGAGGAACCGCATCCGGCACCAAACCCCTCATAAACATCGAAATACACGTCCAAGGAAACATGCTGAAACAAAAAAAAAGTTTCGTCCACAAACTTATGCTAATAAAATTATAATTGGTATTTGAACAAAGACCTACTTTCTCTTTGTGTCAAACATCGTGAAAAGCGAAATCAAAGATGTTAATAACGCAAATAGTGCTGATTTCACTATAAACATTAAAGTTTGGCAATGACTACTTACTACTTGCATATAATTCCAATTCTAAAGACGCCGGGAATCATAACAACGTTTTCTTCTCTTCTTAAGCCGTCGACAACGCGATCGGCGACGTCGTTAGACTTAAGAGTAGGCAAAAATCTTGAGTTAACATTGTCGAACATTCCCGTCGATTGGATAAAATATGGGCAGATCACTGTCGTTTTGACTCCAGTGATGCCTTGAGCTTCTAATTCTACTCTTAAAGCTTCGTCGAATCCCACTGCTGCATATTTAGAGGAGCAGTAGTCAACTAGTTTGTTGACTCCGACGAAACCAGCCATTGATGCAATGGTTACGATGTGACCATGGTTTTTTTCGATCATGTGAGGCAAAAATGCTTTAACCGTCTGCAAAAAAAAAAACAATGAGCGAAGGTCAAGGCTACAATACGGTAGTTATATTTACGATTTTTTCCATAAAATTTTCTATTAATTCGTAGAAGTAACTCTAGCGAAATATTCAGAATTTTATTGTTTATTTAACACAAAAAATTACAAGATTCTAGCTGCTCTAATAGAAATTTATGAATTTAATTCTGAGATCATTAAAAACCAGCAACTTTTTCACAAGAACTTAATATTATCTCATAGAAATTTGATATTTGTCAGGTTATGAACTTGAAACTTTTAGGATTTGCTTAGGGGAGGAATTTTATTTGGAGACTATTGATAAACTGGTGTTTTTCCAAAAAAAAAAAGAAAATCCTTACAAATTGGCCATTTTTAAAGCTAGTGACTTGAAATTTTCAAGATTTGCTAATTACGTTCTCTTAATTCAGTATAATTAATTACAGAATTGCAACTGCAGTGAGAGACATGGAAGAAATTTGTATTTGGTAAGCATGGAAAAATTAGCATTTTTTCCAAGAAACACTGAATTCTTACAAATTAGTCATTTTTTTTTACTTAAGATTTTCAGGACCTATCAGTAATAAAATGTTTATCAAACACTAAAAATTACAAGACTAGCTGCATTGGTGACGATTCGAAAAAAAAGACCATCAGTAATAATTGTTATTTTTAGCTTCATATTAATTGATATTTTTTAAACTATCAACTTGAAATTTTCGGGTTCGCTAATTTGGGTTTCTTTATTAAGTAGAATAAATTACAGAATTGTAATTATAGTGAGAGACATGGGAGAAATTTTTATTTGCACAACATCGAAAAATTAGTATTCATCCAAAAAACTCTGTTAATTCTTACAAATTGGTCATTTTTTAACCTAGCGACATTGCATACTTTATACAGCGGGAAAACACTTGGGAGAAATTTTATTTGCAGAGCATTGGAAAATAATCATTTTCTGAAAAAACTTTCTATTCTTACTTCTTCATTTTTTAAGCAAGCAAATTGAAATTTTTAGGATTTATTAGTAAAAATGTATTAATTGGACACAAAAAATTACACAATTATAGCAGCACTAGTCAAAATTTGAGAAATTTTTATCTATAGGTCATCGAAAACCAACTTTTTTGACAGCTTCTATTCGTTGATAGAAATTTGTTATTTTTTAGATTATCAACTTGAAATTTTCATGATTTGCTAATTTGGGTTTCTTTATTAAGTAGAATAAATTACGGAATTGTGAGACATGGGAGAAATTTTTATTTGCATAACATGGAAAAATTAGTATTCACCCAAAAAACTCTGTTAATTCTTACAAATTATTAGGAATGATTATGAGAGAAATTTTTATCGAAAATTTAGCATTTTTTTCAATTTTTTTAATTAATTTCGAAGTGGTAATTTTATCGACTTGAAAATTTCAGGATTTATTTCACAGAGACATTCTTATCAAACACCATAGTTATAATTGCTCTTTTAAATATTTGAGCAATTTTTATTATTAGATAAACAGAAACCATAATAGCTTAAATTTTCAGGATTTCTTTATCAAAGAGAGTAAATTATAAAATGTAACGGAAGTAATAGACCTGGAAAATAAATTTCGTTGCAAACCATTGATAAATTAGCATTAAAAAAAAAACTTTATATTAATTAAAAAATTTGCTGGCGCGCGTTTCGGTAGCAAAGCCACCATCAGAGCGACGATACAAACTGAAGCGCGCGTCAGCTAATAAACTGACTTTTTTGTGGGTTAACCATATTTTTTTATTTTTTAGAAACACCAGGTTTTGGATCGAAGAATTTTGAAATTTAATCATTTTTTAAGTTAAAGAATTGAAATTTTTAAAATTTATCAGCAATAATCTGTAAATTTACAAAAAAAAAAAAATACAAAATTGAAGCTTTACTAGGAAGGATTTAAGAAACTTTTATTTTTATCAAAAAACAGATTTATTTTTCATAAAAAATTCATGTTAATTCATAAAAATTTGTTAATTTGGGTCTACTTTATTAATTAGAATAAATTAAAAATTTGTATCTGTAATGAGAGACATGGAAGAAATTTTTATTTGCAGATATCGAAAAACTAGCATTTTTTCCAAAAAACCGTCTATAAATTCTGACACATTTGTTACTTTTAGGCTAGTCACTTCAAACCCTCAGAATTTATTAGCAGTAATCTGTTTATTTAACACGAAACATCACAAAATTATTATTAAAGATTTGAGATCACTAAAGGCCACCATTTTTTTTTTATCAAAACTTCATATTAATTTACAGAAGTATGTTATTCTTCAGGTCTCCAACTTGAAACTGTTAGGATATGCTACTTGCAGCCTCTTCATTAAGTAGAATAAATTACAAAATACTAACCGCAGTGAGAAGCACGGGAGAAATTTTATTTTCTTATTTTTATTTTTTCAAAAAAAAAAAGCAGTTCAGTTCTTCCAATTTGTTCCTTTTTTAAGCTGGCCATTTAAAATTTTCGGGATTTATTAGCAATGATCTGTTCATTAAACACAAAAAATTTCATAACTGTAGCTGCTTGGTAGAGATTGAGAAACTTTAATTATGAGGTAAACAATTTTTTCATAAAACTTCATCTTACTTCATAAAAATTTGTTATTTTTCTGGTTAGCAACTTGAAAATTTCAGGAATTACTAATTAGCTTCTATTTATTAAGTAAAATAAATTACACAATTGTAATTACAGTGAGTCACGTTTAAAAAAAATATATTTGAAGACTATCGAACATCCAAATCACATTCTATAAATTCTTCCAATTTGGTCATTTTTTTAAGTTATTAATTTAAAATTTTCAGGATTTATTAGAAGTGACCTGTTTATTGAATTTGAAATTTTTTAAATATGTGGCTGCATTGGTGAAGATTTGAGACATTTTTATTATAAAATCATAAAAAATAGCAATATTTTCATAAATAGAAATTTGAAATTTTTGGTAACCAACCAATTTCACGATTTGCGAATTACATTTTCTTTACTACGTGTAATAAATTACAAAATTATAACTGCAATGAGGGCCGTGTGAGAAATTTTTATTCACAGATTAGTGAATTAGCATTTTTCCCGAAAAACATTCTATTACTTCTTTCCATTTGGTCATTTTTTAAGCTAAAGTTTCTTTTATTTATTTATTAGCAATGGCCTGTTTATTAAACATAAAATATTACAAAATTGTAGCTGCATTGGTGAATATTTTAGAAATTTTTATTTCCCGCATTTTTTTCATAAATTTATTATTTTTCATGTCAGCAATTTAAAATTTTTACGATTTGCTATTCTTTTGGTTTTTATTAAAAAGAACAACTTACATAATTATAACTACAGTGAGAGACATAAGGAAAAATTTTATTTGTAAATCATCGAGAAATTAGTTTTTTTTTTCTACTAATTCTTACAAGTTCGTCATTTTTTAGACTAGCGACTTGAAACTTTTAGGATTTATTAGCGGTGATCTGTTTATTAAAAACCCAAAATTACTAAATTATATTGTACTGGCAGAGATTTGAGAAATTTTTATTTCCACACCATTAAAAACCAGCAACTTTTTTTTATAAAACTTATTTTTTAGGTCAACTAATAAAATTTTTTTATTAAGTGAAATAAACTATAAAGTTTTAACTGCGGTGGGAGATACGAAATAAATTATTTATCAACATATCTTAAAGAAACTCGCACTTTTCTCTCTGTTAATGGATTTTTTCAACTAGCGACTTTCTGATATCCGAAAAAATGTAAAATTATAGCTGCATAATTAGTAAATATTTTTTTTTTGATTACCCAAAAATGTGACAGTATGTTGACGTCGAACGTCCTCTTGATGAGGTGGTCCGGAGTGTCTAATAATAAATGTCCGGAAACTACGCCAGCGTTGTTTATAAGAATGGTGACCTGTAAAACACACGTTAATGGTTTATAGCAACCGCTAATTTGTTTAGCCTTGTTCGACGGAAAAAATAGTCAGTTGATGATACAAATTAGACTTTGACATTATTTCCGTTTTATAACTTACCTCACCGACTTCTTGTCGCGTAACGTTTGCTATGTTGTACACGTCCTCTTTGTCAGCGAGGTCGCATTTAAAACCATAAGCCATACCTCCGATGCCTTTGACCATGTCGACGGTTTCTTCCACAGCTAAAGGAAAAAATGTTGAAAGTAAAAGGAATTGTGCGATTGCGGTAACTGAAAGCGACGAGGATGGACCTAGTTTTTGTTTAGAAAAAATAAAACCATCCATAAAAAGCAACTAACAAATGCCGCCTGAAGCAAACTCATTTAATTTCGCAACCTCCAAGTCTATCGATTTACTGTGACAGAAAGTGAAGTTAAGAGTGCTCAAATGCGCCAAATTCTTCTTGTTCTTATATTTGTTTACAGCTTCTGCTTATTACGAATTTCGTTGCACAACAGTGCTGTAATCTTTCTTCTCGTTTTTAACGGAAAGTTACAGTCGCACCTGTTTGAACTTCCCCGTGTAAGAAAAATTCTTGTCAGCTCTTGGGGCCTGTATCATTGACCCGCAAAAAAAAGAATTTACATAATTAATAAGTGAAATTTTCTGGTGATAACTTCAGCTATTTTCTGTAATTTAGCTTGAAAAAATGTCATTAATTGGAAAAGTTGCGCCTCGACTTTCCCACGATTTTGTCATTACTCGTTAAAGTGACATTATTTCAATAAAAGTAAAAAGCGCGTTTAATGGTAGTTGTTTAAAAAAAGGCGTTTAAACTAATGAAAGGGAGTAAAAGGAAGCACAAAAATTAATACTTTCGCTTGATTACGTAAAAAAATCTTACTTTACAATTATTTTCAAAATTGATTTTTTAAACAACCCTCAAAAGTGAGCAAAATTGCAAAAAAACGAATTTCACAATTCAACCGGGGCGCTAGTTTTTTGTTTTTAGAGCTATTGAATTTCGGAGTTATTGTTAAAAAAGTAAAGGTGCAAAATTTGAGACTACGACCCCTTTCCTGGAAATGAAAAAAAATGCATTAAAACTTTTAATTTGATCATATTTCATAAGCCATAAGTTTTTCAGTTTTTAGTTATTTTTTCAAAAATTTTATAAAAAAAAAGTTTTATCATTAAGTTCCTTTCCTAGTTAGAAAATTTCTAGTTTTTGTTAAAAAAAAAAAAAATATTCTGTAACAAACTTAGTGTGTAATTAGTCAGAATTTGGAAAGCTCTAATAACCATTAAAAAATCGGCAAAAATTAAATTATGCTTTTTGACTGATTTGAACCTTTTTTTCGTCAAAAAATTAGGTTTTAAATTCTACTGAACAAACTAAGCATCATATGATCAATAATTTCTGAACTTTGTAGAGAGTTGTTAAGATACAATTAACAAGTCTTTTTTTAGAAACGTCATATTTTGGTTTTCATGTCATGTTCATCAAAAAGTCTGACTTTATGTAGATTTAAAAAATAATTAAAAAAATGCCAAATTCAATAAAGTTTTAACAAGAAGCAATCGACAAAGTTTGTTCTAACAAAGAGCTCATTTTGAAAATAAGCAAGAATAATTAGTTATTAGAATAATTACAATATCTAAATATCATAAAGAAAAATAACAATTTTTTGAGAGCAAAAAAAACAGCTTTTTGAATATTTTAAAAATATTTCAACTAAACGGCAAATTGCAAAATGCCTTTATAACTATTTTTTGAAAATAACAAAAACTGCACAGTTTTATAAAAATCAGTACAGACTTTTAAAGAGAATTTAGAAAAAAATCGCCTTTGGGGGTTGCTTTAAAAACAACCAAACTAAGAACAAGTTGTAAAATTTCATAGATTTGTATATTTAGATTAATAGATTATTTTCCTTTTTATCCCAAAGTCACAAATTAAGTAATGAGTAGAAAATAAACAACAAAGAAACAATATAGTCCTCAACAAAATAAAATACTTTTTAGTTTTTTGTTTTTTGTTTCATAATCAAAATAACTAAAAATTGTAACATTTCAGGATTGCCTGTATGTAGTAGACGGAGCTTTTAGACTAATTTATTCAACTTTTTGTCTAAAAAAATCAAAAATTACTAAAATAAGCAAAAACTAGAATTTCAGACTAAAAATCGTTAAAAAAGTCAGACTATGAATCCTTTAAAAAATGATGAAAAATTGCACCATTTATTTATCAAAACAGATTTTTTTTTAAATGCTTATTATATAGCTTTTTAAAGAAAATATCGATTTACCTTTGTTCAAAAAGTCAGAATTTAAGTCGTTTTGAAATGTGTAAAAGCTTTTCGGTAGCTTTAAAATTGATTTTGGACTAATTTGATCAGTTTTTTGACTAGAAAAATTCAAGTTTCTTTGGAAATCAAGACAACTGATTTTTAAAAACTAGCTAAACACCAGCAGTGTTAAATTGCGTAAAAATCTAACAAGAAGAAGAAGAGGAATCACAAATTTCTAAATTCCATAAGATTTACCACGATGAACTCGAGAAGACTTTGACTAAAAATGCATATTTTAGCCTAAAAAAGTCTAGAAATAGTAAAATTTATCCGACTTGACAAAACTACAAGCTTTTAATAAACATGAGTTTGAAATTGGAATAAAATTTGCAAGTAAAAGTACGATTTCGATATAAATCTGGTCATAAAAAATGTAAAAATATACACACTGATTTTGACACTGTACAATTTTAAATATTTTAAACTATTTAAAAACAATCTAGAAAAGTTGAAGCAAATGTTAATTAATACCCACAACTCGCCTTCGCCTCTCCGCCCGAATATTTTCTATTAATAAATCAAATCGCGATTGTATATTTAGAAGAAACCCGCGCCAAAAAGATTTTTTGGGTTTATTGACCCCTCAAAACAAGTCCTGTAATGATAGCTTAATAGATAAAAAACAAAGTCAAGGATTCCAACTTTGGTGTCAAAATACGTGAGATTTCTATGATAAAGTTTTCACATTGCAATTCGATTCTGGTATCATCTTAAAAAAAGAAAGTTAATAATATCAAAGCAAAAGTAAGACACAATAATGACGTCTTGTTACAACAATCAAAAAAGAAAGTTCTTTTGTGATTTTGAGCTATTTGTTGCACAAATCCGAAGTTTGACTCTTTTTGTCGTTGTTACTCAATTGAACATTGCTGGTTCACGCTCTAGTAACCTCCAAGTCACCCTCTCATCTCTAATTATTCGAGGATACAATTAAAATGCTTATTCGAGATGAGCCACATTCGAAACCGAGAAAGTGGGATAATTCTTGCACAACCAAAGAAAGTGAAATTATCAGCTATTTAGATGCACTTGAAATTTGAACTCCCACAACATCAGATGAATCTTTATTGCGAATAAAACAATTCCCGGTGAAATGAAATTTCTTTAGAATTTTGTAACGACGTGAACTGTTGCTCAAGATGTCTTGTAATTTGTTACTCAACTACCGCAAAATCTTACCTTTAATGTTTACGTCCCATAGCACAACCACCGCCTCCAAACGAGCTAATCGTAGAGCTAAAAGACGGCCGAGGCCTCCGCCGCCACCGGTGATAACGATGACTTCTCCTTTAAGTTTTTTCTTGTGTTGGTAAGACGGAAGGAGGGTCAATATTATTGATTTTGTGACGAGGAAAAGGCATATTAGGATGAAGCCGAAGACGTCGACCAAAGAACGGAATATGCTGGGACCTGGTTTGGGTGTCATTCTTGAAAGGATTGTGACTAGACTTTGGGGTGATCAAGGCTATTTAACATCGTTGGCCTTAAGGGAGGTCACTGAAAGTAAGGTGTACGAAATTAGTGAAAATGATTTTTTATTAGTTAAGTCTGGTCTCTATGAAAGAGACCAAGGTTAACTGTTGCAACATAAGAGAGTTATTAATATTAATTTTGTGAGACCCTAAAATCGATTAAAAATATCCAAATTTTTCTATTCGTCAAATAATATTTTACTTTTAGCTCTTATATTTGAGATTCTTTAATATTTTTACGTACGTAACTTCAAAAATTATCTTATTCAGAACATTCAAAATAAGTAAACCAATTGGTTTACAATAACTTTAGGTTTCAGAATGAAGCCTAAAATTAGGCTTCATTCTGAAACCCAAAACTTCCTACCTCTACCATATATTTATGACCCAAAATTTCACATTTTCAAAATTCAAACTGACAAACCTGAACTATCTACAAAAGTTGCTTTAAAAATTTTTGACAGGACAATTAATTGTGGTAAATCATTTAGATGTTTTTAACGGAATTTTATATTTCTACATTTTTTTCAAAGCCTATAACAAATTCGTCTGGATATAATAAAAACCAAAAATCAATGTTTATCACTCTCTCTTTAAAATTTCACAAATTTGCTCTTTTTCTTCCCCTAATTCCAAAATTAAAATAAAAACACAGTTACATGAATGCTGGAATCTAAGAATCTCAGAATACAAGTTTTCAAAATTTAATAAGGATCTTGAAATTAAACCTGAATCTAAGAGTTCCAGCCTGAGAACCTAAAAACCAGAAAAACGGAGAGCCTGAAAACCTAAAAACTGGAAGATCAAACTTTTTAGTGAAATATACGAACCCAAAAATTAAAAATCAAGCTTAAAAATTTCAAAACTCGGAATTTTAGAATTTCAGTTTGGAGCCTCAAAACTTAAGAATCCAAAAAAATTATTTTCTAAGCTTGAGAATTGAAAACCCTGAAACTGAGACTCTGAATAGCCAAGAATTTAAGAATCTCAGGATCTCACAACCAGATTTCTAAGAATTTTAGAATCGAAAAATACTGAGCTCTGAATCTAACAAAGATCTCGAAATCTCAGAGTCTCAGCCTGATAACCTAAAACTTGAGAAATATACGGCCTGAAAACCTGAAAACTTAAAAACTTTTAATATTTTATGTAAAATCTAATCCAAAAATTATAGAATCAATCAGAATCAGAACTTAATGACAAAAACCTGGACATCCAAAAATCTCAAAATCTAATAACATTAGAGTCTAAAAATCAGAGAACCCGAAGCCTACGACAAATCTTAACTTTGATAACCTGAAAAGTTATCAAACGAACAGCCTCAAAAAGTAAAAACCAGAAAAGAAGCCTAATCCAAGAAAAAAAAAAGCCAATCTTAAAATCCAAGAATCCGATGAAGCATGTACCTACAAAGAGAATTTAAAAATTCTAATAAAATCTCAGAACCTAAAAATCTCAGAAGCCAAAAATCTCGAAATTCCAAAAGCCAGAATCTAAAAATCTCTACTTAGAGCATCAAAACTTGAGAATCCTACAGTGTGAGAGCCTGAAAATTTGTGAAAACGAGGAGTCTGAGAACGTAAAAACCTGAAAATTTGAATCTAAGAATTCTATAATTTAATAATCTCAGTCTGACACAAGAGAGCCTGAGAAATTGAAAATATAAGAAATAGAACGCCTGAAAACCTAATCTGAAACTAGAAATCTCATAATTTAATAAATTCATATTTTTTCTGTTAATTTTTTTAAAGCATTAAACGCGCAAAACACACATAGAAGCTCAAAAAGTTCACTTTTACAACGTCCCTACTTCGAAAAATAAAAAAATGTCACCTTCACCAACAAAGCTATAAATTTACATAGCAATTAAGTCAGTTCATAAAAATAACGTAAACAGTTGACGTCGACCAAATAAATAAAACAACAGAAATCAAAATTAATAATACTATAAAACAAAAATTTCAACTTAATATATTTGTTATTTTATAAACAACAACAAATAAATTTAAATTTGTATCAGGTACACACTCTAAAGGTCCAATCATTTAATGGTTTTATGTTAATAGATTAATAGTGACGTCAATTTAACTAATTTGTTGTTAACCTTGGTAATTTTTGTCAAATTGACTTTGAGCTACATTTCCTGGTCATTTTTTTTAATATGTGCGCACACTCATGATATGGAATTTGATGGAATCAAGATTGTGAGAATAAAATTGTTAAAAAAATCGTGAGCTAAGAGGATTAAACTGGTTCTCTTATCACTGGCATCGTTACGTTGAATTATCATAAAACAAAATATAAAAAAAGTAGTTCAGGTTGTAATTGAGTTCTATGACCTAAAGCATATTATTTAATATTTTATGTAGCAGTCGAACTGACGGAGGAAAACCGCTTTATTATAAATCAATAAATCAATCTCAACGTAATTACTTTGACAATGGCTCATCATATTACATGAAATTAATTACACCAGCCTTGACAACAAACAATTTTACAAATTTGTTTTTTTAACTTTGATTATGAAAGAATGCTCGTTTTTTTTTTCAGTGACAAGACTATATGAATACAAAGAATATTTCCTGGTTGGCCAACAAGAAAATTTGGAATCAGGATTCCAACATTAAAACAGAAATTTCCCTGCAGAAAGGTGCAGTAACACTATCCTTGACATCCTTCTGTTATTATCTAACACTCAAATGCCAATCTAGTCAAAAGCGAAACTAAAGTGAACGTACACGGTCCACTTTAGTTACACGAAAAATAAAAGAAAGAAAAAAAGTACACACCTGGATTACTCTAACTCCTCATCTTCTTTGTCACTTAACGAAATGTGGTCACTCCTCGATGACCGGTGTCTAATCACTGGGTCGTGGATTTCAGCACTGTAAACAACAGGATTTCTGGTCAATGGGCTGGCGTCGAGGCGCAACGAAACGCGACTATGCGCAGAACGTTACCCATAACTTCAAATTTCAGGTGTTAGATATAATGTTTCCCCACTTTTCATTTCTTGGGCCAACGCAATTATGGTTTATTGCGAATGTTACGAGGATAATAATACGCTTTGTTTAATTGTACTGTTGGTACATGGGCGAATTTTATAACGTTGCTTGATTAACTAATTAAATATCAAATTTTAGGTAGAAAAGTAAGAGCAATTACGGTGAAATTTCAAAATGAAAGTTAAAACATGAGTGATTTTTGGGAGAAACTTACTAACGTTTACTGGAGAATTAATTTTAAATAAACAACAGCCCGATGACGACATTTATGAATGGTTTGAAAAAAATGTTATACTGAGTTAATTATGGATGCAAGGTGTGGTGTGGTGTTCACTATAGTATACATTCTGGAAAATCATAAAACGAATGACTAATTCTCCTTGTTTATATGTTAAACGACAGACTTTAATTGCTGTTTTTATTTCATTCCTTCACTTGTTAAAATATATATATATATATATATATATATATATATATATATATAAAATGATTTTTACCGTTTCAATTTTTTTTAGTCCAATTGAAAAGGTGTCTTTAATTTAAATTGAAAATCTAAGAAACTAAAAGTCTCAGAGGTTCAGAATTTGAAAAGCTATAAAATAAAGACCTAAAGAATCAAGAATACCTGAAAATTTGAGTTTTCAAATCTGCAATTTGAAAGTCCAAGAATCTAAAAAAACAGATGATTGAAAGTCTGAGAACCTGAGAACTGGTAGATCTAAACTCTTGATCTAAATTTGGAAAGAATCTAAAAATTTCAAAATCTATAAATTTTTGTAACTCGGAATTTAAGAATTTCAGTATCTAATGTTCTTGGTTTGAGCAATTTGAGTAAAATCTAAGAATCTAAAAATCTTACACTAGAATCGTGCAAAACCTGAAAAAAAGAACCTAAAAATCCTAAAAGATTCAAATATCAGAATCTCAAATGCTTCAAAACCTAAAAACATAAAAAATAGAGAGCCTAAAACTCTAAAAACCTAAAGAATCTCAAACTTACAGTAAAATCTAAAAATTAAATAACCACAAAACCTAGCAATCTCAGAATCTAATAAGAACCTCGAAAGCTCAGAATTTAAAGACCTCAACCAGAAAACTTGAGAAAAATCAAAGAAGCTGAGAATTTAGGTAAAATCTAAGAACTAATAAGAACCTCAGCCCGAAAACCTAAGAAACAGAAGACCGTAAAACTAAAAAATGGAAAGTCTAAGACTCAAAAAAACCTAAGAGTCTGATACCTTGAGTAAAATCTAAGAATCTTAGAATTTAGCAAGAATCTCGGAATTTTAAAATTGAAGAACCTCAGCGAGAAAACCTAAGAAACAAAGAGCCTGAAAACCTAAAAACATAAGAAATAGCCTGAGAACCCATGAACCGGAAACTCTGAGACTTTGAGTAAAACCTAAAAATCTTAGAATCCGATAAAAAATTCAGAATCTAAGAATTTCAGTTCAGAAAATTTGAGAGCCTGAGAAACTAAAAGCCGAAAAAACGATAGGGTAAAAAGCTAAAAATTTGAGAATCTGAGACTGACTAAAATAATTCAAACTGTAAGATTCAAAAAATCTCAAAATCTTATTCTAAATTCTAAAAATCTCCGCATGTCACAATTAAGAATTTCAAAGCCTAAAAATATTAGCTCAGGATATAAGCATCTCAAATTAAGAGCTTCAAGTAAACTAAAAACCTGAGAATCTGAAAAACTAAAAATCTGGGAACATAGAAATCTTAGAATCCCACAACTAAGCATTTCTAAATTTAAAGTCTCAAAGCTCACAGGACTTGAGAATCTAAGACTAAAATTTAGGAATTAAAAAAATCTCAGAATCGAATAAAAATTTCGAAATCTAAAAATCTTAGCTTGAACACCTGTGAAAAAGAGTCAAAAAAAATAAAAAGCCTAAGACCCAATAAATCTGAGAATCTAAGACTTTGAGTAAAATATAAGAATCTCAGTCATAGAATCTAATAATATAACCGAGATCCTGAGAACCTAAAATTCGGAGAATCTGATACTTTGAATAAAATCTAAGAATCAAAGAACCTCAGATTCTATAAATCTCAAAATTTCATATGAATGTAAGAAGCTCAGCTTAGAATCTCAAAACTTGAAAAACTCCGAGTCTGAGAACCTGAAAAACGGAAAACCTGAGAATCTTAAAATCCCAAAATCTCACAATTGAGAATTTCAGAACTTAAAATCTCAGAAACTAAAAACTTGAAACTTACGAATTTTAAAAGCTTAAAAACTGATAAGAACCTTAACGAACGAGAAGCTAAGGTCCTGAAAAACGGAAACTTGAAAATTCTGTGAACTGAAAACTTGAAAACTTGAAACATTTGTCCTCTAATAACAAAAGATGTAATAATAAAAAAAACAGATTCTGACAATCTGGTTAACTACAGATCGGAGAAATTCCGAAAAAAAAAGTCTCAACAAACTAAGCATCTATACACTTTTGAAGAACCTAGTAAAATAAGAAAATTTTAAGTCTAAGGATGTCAGGATTACAAATGGAAAGCAAGTAATCTAAAGCTGTAATTTAAAACTCTGAAAATTTCAAAAACTGAAAAATTTGAAAGCCTAAAAATCTGAGAATTCCAAAATCGAATGAAATCATTCACATTTAAAAATTTTTAGATTTAAAATATTTGTTGTTTGAAATTTAGATTTAGAAATAGAGATTCGAATAGAAACAACTATGAATTATTTTAATTAGTTTTTCATTTAGACCTTCGATTCTCAATTTATTTTACACGCTCCGACGATAAATTTAAAAGTTTTCACCGTGTTTAAAAATAATTTGAGTTCGAGCAATCCAAACTTCAACTGCTTCTTTTTTATCTACTGCTCTTACGTATTCTCTCAAGTTTTTTCTACAGATTAGCAAAATTCATATAGTTTTGCTAACGCAAATTGACCATTAAGAGTAATAAATATTAAAATATTAAAATGAATTAGATCTAACACTGTCCTTGTATTACGTAAGAGCATTCACAGAAAATAGTTACAAGAAAACATATATTATGTATTTACACGCACGCAATCATTAAAGCGACTCGAAAAAATTAAGGAAAAAAAAAACAAAATAAATGAAGAAAACTAATTAGAATTAATGAACTTAATAATTATAATTTTATCGTACATTATGAGAGAAGCAGTAAATGCGCATTGTCGGGAATGTGGAAAACCTTTTTTTTTTTTAATAACAAGTTTGATACACGACTTTTGTTTTCCATTAGCATATCTAAAAAAGCATTAGCACGGAGCAAAATTGAAAATGACGCCCGGTGGATATATCTAGGGATTTAAGGTCTGCCACCATAAAACTTAAATCTCAATAAAAAAAAATGTATTTGGCGCCATATGACCTGAACAAAGAAAAATGTAAATCCATGGAATACCACTGAGAAATACCTTTCCGATTAGAAAAACCACGTATTGTTCTAATAAACACTGAAAATACCTCCAAGCATTCGAATCTTTATCCCCCCAATCCCCACCAAACCACACTGATAAGCGTATTTGTGTACGTTATCAAGAAATTTGTATTTTTGTGCTGTACCCCAGTCCAGCTGTCGCTCATAAATCTCTGTAACAGTCCAAAATATTTACAAAGTGTTGATCAACAGCACCAACAAACAAGCTGTTCCTACATAACCTCAAAATGAATTTTATTTTACGTGGAAACACAAATTAAAAAAAAAACATGATGCATATGTCATTTTGGTGGGACTATAAAATCACCGATTTCCTATTTAAAGGATTCGCAACGAACTCCATCGGAAGCCTCATCGGTGTTTGCGTATGCGTGGGGGGCATGTCTTTCATGTTCGAATTCCTACGTTATCTCCAAGCTAAACAACGCCAAAAGGAACTCATTCTCAGGTCTGAGCAACTAAAGACAATATGTCCAACAGAAACTTCTACGCTACTCTCTGAAGCAGGGCCCTCACGGCCTGAAATCAACATAACTTTTATGGATAGGTGACACCTCTATTTTGATAATCAAACTCTAGTTTTAGCTTCCAGGACGGTCCTTTACGGGGCTGAAATTTCACTGTGGTTCTTGTTACAAAATCTTGGCTACATTTTGATGCTCACAGTAATGTTGTATAATGGCTGGTTTTTTGTCTCTGCAGTCATTGGTGGGGGCTTAGGGTATTTTATATTTGGACAAATGTTTATGAAGATTAATTTGCAAAACTGTCATATTATTAGAAATACTTGGTGTATGCAGAAGTGTGGGGAATCAGGTAATTTAGAGCTTGTATTGATTAATTAAAATCGATACCTTCTAGATCCTGATCCTGATCCTGAAATCCTGTCAAATTCCTGTGAGTTTTTTGAGTGTCTTCTAAAGTTCACGATGTATTTTCAGAAAAAGTCCCTGGAAATCGGGAGGGTGAATCCACACCCGCTCTTGAAGCTGCTGGGACTTCCAGGAGTGCCTTAAACTGTCATGAGGTGGTCACAGCTAATGTACATGTAGAATGCCATACTTGACTACAAAATTTCCATTTTATTTAACTGTTATAGCCCTATTATTTATATTACAACATTCTTAAAGGTACAGTGTTTAATTTCTCCTGAATTTCTTCCATTTCTTTTTGTAAAATTGAATATTTAGCCAAAAACGTATTCATCTCCTCTTTGTAAGCATCGACATCCGGTAAAGACCTCAAAAACTCTTGTCTAGCCTCGGGAAGCTGGGAAATATCTGTACATTTCGGAACTTCCGTTTCCAATAAACATGACACACTAGAATTTGAGGTTAGGAAAAGCGGGACACTGAGCATGTGTTTACCTTGATTTCTCATCTACAGCTTCGATCAAAGCGTTGATTTGTTCTTTTAGCTTTTCACGATACGCTACATCTTAAGAAACACACTATAAAAAGCTTTCCAAAAAGATTTTTTTTTAAAAACTTACTTGCGATATTTTGTGAAAATAACGAAGTTCGACGGGCCCTTGAAGACATTGCGTGATACTGATAAGTAAATATTAAGAGATGGCTCTTTCTAGCAATATTGTAGAATTTACGGCAAAAAAGAACACAAAAAGTTGTTAACAAAATTGAATTTCAAAATTGACGTTAATTTAACCAACTCAACGAGAGATAAAAACAAAATTCCCTTGAATTATCTCTAAGCGTGGTGTAATGGTGGTTGCCCATTATTTTTTGTACTTTATTAAGTAATTTAATGAGAAGTTAACTTGTTTGTTTTATTTTTTGCGATAAACTGTAAGTTAAAAAAAACGTTATTAAAAGTGTTGCAAAGGAGAAAATGTAGAATTTAAATTTAAATAGACACAAAGTTGGTAACAAAACTGAATTTAAAAAGTGACGGTTATTTTACCAACTTAACGGAAGGTAAAATCAAAATTCCCTAAAATTATTTTTAATGAAGTGTATAAGTAGTTGCCTATCTATATATTTGATTTAATTTTAAAATACTAAAAAGTGTAATTTCTTTAAATGGATTTATTAATGCGTTAAATAACAATCTCAAATTACAAAAAAAAAGAATTGTTTTTGTTGGCCTTTATCTATTTATTTGGACTAGACAGAAAAATCACAATTTTTTTTTGAACTTCGATACTCTCATGACACTGTGGAGATAAAAACTTTAAAAACACCTTTCCCGACACCTCCAACATTATTCTAGGTTCTTTAAGAAAACAATTTATAACCCCTTGGCGCCATCAACCTCAGCGCCATTCTTCTCATTGCCAAAATCCCATTTACAGTAACAGTAATATACCCCAAAACTGCAATCTGGTTGTGAATATCGATAACTTCAAACTCGTAAGTCCCCACATTACTCTCCAACTGTATAATTTCACTAATGGGAACCTCAGCGTACCCCACTTCCTGACAGGTTTGAATGGGACGCTCTGGATTCACAACCGGTTCACTGATAACTACAAACTTGATGACTCCATCGTTCTTAATCAACTCCGTTAACTTTATACAGTTTTCTCTATTTCTCTTGATGTGAATGGGGAACGTCTTTTTGAAATTAAAAACAATCTTTTCTTCAGCTTTCGCTTTAGGTTTGCTATACGGAGCTTCCATTTGTGGCCCTGTGTAATCTAAGAAAGAGTACTCAATGTAGAACTGTTTCATTTCTTCATTTCTCAACACTGATGAGCCTTCTAAGAAACACAAGTCGACAACTGTTATAGAGAGTTTGGAGGCGTACTTTTTGGGGGTGATGTTGTCGTATGTTCGTAGTTTAATATTTGCGGTGTTTTCTTCACGCCATTGTCTCCAGATAACGTCTTTCGGGTTTAGACCGTGAAGGATGGCATGTTCTTGCAAGGTTTGCTTCCAGTTAGCTTCGAAGTGTAACCAACGGACACGTTGTTTGAGCTCATTGTTCATATCAGACTGAGTTGTTTTCAAGACTTTGTTCCTATTCAAGACTAACCACACGCTGTCAGCGAAGTGGTCAAGTTCGGACTCTGTCACTATAAGAGAGCCAAAGTTGTGACTCTTTTCTGAGAAGTCGTTATTTAAATACTGTGACATTTTTGTAGTTTGATGAATACTTTTTCTTCTTCCGTAATTGCAATGGTTCTTGTTGAATAAAGTTTTTAATGCGATTTGTTTGCAGGTGAATTTGTACCAGAGGTCCACATAAGCGATTATACCACCATGTGCATCAATAATAGAACTTCTGAAGATTATCCGGTCTTCTTGTTTAATATTAATCACTTGCATGATATGCGGAATGATTAATTGTGTTTCACTTAAGAACAGCTCGTCTTTCAAGGAGGTGGCATACAACCTGAAGATGATGGGGGATTCTTGAATAATTTGGGTGAATTCTTTATCAAGAATAAAGTCGTAATGAGTGGTATAGTCAAAATTTCCTTTATTTAATTCAAACGACGCAGACTTCGCGGAGTCGTCCTTGTCAAATAGATTCCATTTTAATACGAAACTGATTTCAGGCTTCAACTGTTTGCTGATGTAGTTTAGACAAGAATTTGAGACTTTGAATTTTTGCATGTAGAAATCCAACCCCATAGTTTGGAAGTCGGTGTCGTTGATACATGTGGAGCTTCTGAAACCTCCGCTGATAGAGACTGAACTGCTCCCGACAACTGTTTCGAAATCTTTTCGGAGTCTCCCTGGTGTGACTTTGGTGATTTTATGTTCTCCGAAGTTCTCCATGATGAAGGTGATAATGTAGTAGACGAAAAATTTTGACACGCAATAGGTGAATTGTCAATTTATTTAGGCAAATCAGTTACATGTTGAGTAATAAAATCGATAAAGTTACTGACTCTTGTAAAGACCGATGGGGCTCCGATGGAACCACAAGGGATGAAACCCCAAGAAACGACACCGACGATAACATCGTCTTGAATCAGAGGACCGCCGCTGTCTCCCGAGCACGCACCACTGATGACACCAATCAGAGGCCCCGTGCACACATTCGAATCTTGAGAAAGAGGGTTTTCTTCGTCTTCACTGAGCAGCTTCTCAACCGCCGCATTGCATTCTATGGCAACAAATCAACATTTCATCAACTCCTTTACGTACTTACCTTCGAAGCTCAACAGAGGAATCGTAACGGTCTGCAGCTGTGCCGGGAGATCCGGGATGTCCGTCGTTGACATGTCTCCCCATCCAGACAAAACCACATCTCCGGTGGGAACACTGTCGGCAACCGGCAACTTAATAGGTTGCACCACAGACCCTAGTTGCAAAGGAGTCGCAAGTTTAAGAAGCGCGATATCATTGGGACCAACATCTCCACCGAAATTAGGATGGACAATTTTTTGTACCACGTTGATTTGTTGTCTTGTGTCTGTGGTTTCCCATAGATTAGTGATACCAGCAACGACCATGTGGTCACCAATTTCTGGGACTTCAGTCACACAGTGACCGGCAGTTAGAATCCAATTCTCAGAAATGATAGTTCCTCCGCAGACGTGTTGGAAGACCCCGAAGATTCCCCATTGATAGGAAATTTGGTGAGGAAACTGACCGTGTTGGGCGTCGTGACCGTTGACGATGCGGGAGTTGGGGCGCGAGTAGCCGAGTTTAGGGACGGTTTGCTTAGCCGGTTTGCCTAAAGATTGGAAATAAAGACTATGTTACGATAAAGCGAAAATTTTACCGGAGACGACGGCAATAACGGCAATCAGGAGCAAGAATACTTTCATGGTGAAGAAAATTAGGTTTCTGAGGTTCTGAGTTTTTCGATAGCTCTTATATAAAATGCGCGAAGGTGAAAACTGCTATTGTAGTCTAATTGAGATTATAAATCTTTGATCTCTAGTTTAGAGTGATAAAGTGGTTCGACAGGTACTCATTTTTGATAATAACGTCAATTTTAGAGAGCAAGGACAATTTTCAATTTCTCTTAAAGTAAGCAAATTCTTAGTTTCAGAAGAATGCAATGTTTTTCCATGGGTCGAAATTTGGAATTTATCCACTTTGAAGCAGCTATTTTATCTATATATTTTTTATGTGGGTCGTCTATTAACAAAATGTAGCATAAACGCCAATCTTGATAAGTTCTAAGTTTGTTCGCTTAAAATACAAAAACTGACATCTAGAAAAAATAGAACAAGTGATTGTCTGAACAAATCGTCTTAATGATAACAAATAAATTTAATGTTTATTTTCATTTTTATAAACATTCTCATTTTACTAAGGGTAAAATTTAAATTACTAAAATTATCACTAGTGTTTGACAGTTTTGACATATGTTAACCTTACATTTCAATCACTTTGACGTTTATTTTCACGCAAGTTGTTAAAAGTTAGCGACAATTTAGTGACTACCTAAATTTCCCCAAAAGTGTAAGGCGGGAAACTTGAATATTAAATTTACATATTCATTTTTCTAATATTCTTGTCCATTTTGTGTTACGTCTTTCTCTTGAAAGTTATTTCTGAGACTGAAAATCGGGTAGATTACTATTTTTTTAAATATTCCATTTAAGTATTGCTAATTTTTATAGTCTATATCAGTTTAACGATCGAAGACGATACAAAATGTAGCGTGATAATCAAAAATGAAAGATAATTTAATTGAAAATGTGGAGTACTTCATTGTTAGACAAATATTTCAAGTCTCTTAATATTTATTGTCTAAAATTCTGAAGTACACTCTTCCCGTCCTGATAAAAAAAAACTCGTTAACTATTGTCAAGTTTTTATTATTATAATAAATGAGGAAAACAGCTGGAAAAAAATAAAAACTATGTACAGCATACAACAAATTTGCCACTAAATTTTCAGATACAAAAGTACCTAGCAATTTTGAATTAAATAAAACCAAGGACTGAAACCAACCTCTAAGCATTCAACTCCTTCATCCTGTTCAACGCACTTCCAGCTTTGAACCATCCAATCTGTAGTTCATTAAGCGAATGATTAAGAAGAATCTTCTCTACTTTTCCATCTTTGTGTTTAATCTCACATTCTACTTGTTTTCCCGGTGCTAACGCATTGAGGCCTTTGATACTGATCTTGTCTGTAGGTTGGATCTTATCATAATCACTGGGATTCGCAAATGTTAACGGCAAAAGTCCTTGTTTTTTCAAATTAGTTTCGTGGATACGAGCGAACGATTTGACAATAATAGCGCGTCCTCCTAAGTGTCTCGGTTCCAAAGCTGCGTGTTCTCGAGAACTTCCTTCTCCGTAGTTTTCATCCCCGATAGCGACCCAGCCGATATTGTTAGCTTTGTAGTGTCTCGCAACGTCTGGAACTGCGCCCCATTCTCCCGTGAGCTGGTTCTTGATTTTGTTCATTTCACCGTTTTCGGCATTGGTAGCACTGAAAAAAATCATGAGTTGTGACAGATAAAACTCCTTGTTCTTACCCAATGAACATGTTATTTGAGATGTTATCAAGATGTCCACGGTACTTCAACCAAGGTCCCGCGGCGGAAATATGATCGGTGGTACACTTCCCTTTCACCTTGATTAAAACAACCAAATCCTCCAAATCCTTTCCATTCCATTTATCGAACGGTTTAAGGAGTTGTAGCCTTTGAGATTTCGGACTAACGTCGACTGCGATTTTGCTCCCGTCAGCTAGAGGTGCTTCGTATGTGTCCTGACCAGGATCGAATCCTTTGTTTGGAAGCTCATCGCCGAAAGGCGGGCTGAGTTTGAATTTCTTGCCGTCGGTTCCGGTTAACTCGTCACTCACGGGGTTGAAATCCAAGCGACCGGCGATACTTAGAGCTGTTACAAGCTCGGGAGAGGTGACGAAAGCGTGGGTCGCCGGATTTGCGTCGTTACGGCCGGTGAAGTTGCGATTGTACGAGGTCACGATGGTGTTTTTCTCGCCTTTTTTGACGTCTTTCCGGTCCCACTGTCCGATGCACGGCCCGCACGCGTTGGCCAAAACCTGTACAAAAGATTTAGATGGTGGATGCGCCGGGTTAGTTTAACTTACGGTGCCTCCGAAGTCTCTTAGTGTCTTCGCAATCCCGTCCCTCTCGATCGTCGCTCTGATCTGCTCCGATCCGGGGGTTACATTGAACGGAATTTTCGATTTCAGCCCGTGTTGTAACGCTTCTTTCACAATACTCGCGCATCGCCCCATGTCCTCGTACGAACTGTTAGTACAAGACCCGATCAACCCAACCCTGATATCGTTAGGCCACCCGTTTTTCTTCGCCGCTTCTCCTAGTTTACTGATGGGATTAGCCAGATCCGGAGTGAAAGGTCCGTTTACATGAGGTTCCAACGTGTCGAGATTAATTTCAATAACCTGGTCGTATTTGCAATTTTCGTCGCTATTCAAAAGAACACTCTTGACTTTATCAGCTTCTCCGGCGATCGGCCCTCTGTTTGTAGCTTTCAAATAATCGGACATGCGACTGTTATACGGGAACACCGACGTCGTGGCGCCAATCTCCGCACCCATGTTGCAAATAGTCGCCATTCCCGTGCAGGAGATGGAGTTGACGCCAGGTCCAAAGTATTCCACGATAGCCCCAGTGCCTCCTTTCACCGTGAGTATGTCGGCAACTTTAAGGATAATATCTTTAGGTGAGGTCCAGCCTCCGAGTTTCCCCGTTAGTTTAACACCGATGACTTTGGGGCACTTCAATTCCCACGGGATGTTAGCCATGACGTCGACAGCATCCGCACCGCCGACACCGATGCACAGACCTCCCAAACCGCCCCCATTAGGGGTGTGGGAGTCCGTCCCGATCATTAACAATCCAGGAAAAGCGTAGTTTTCCAGGATGATTTGATGGATAATGCCTGATCCTGGTTTCCAGAACCCGACACCGTATTTATTTCCAGCGCTGCTCAAGAAACTGTACACTTCTTGGTTGAGATCTTTGGCGCGAGCTAAATCTTTTTCGCCCCCGACTTGGGCTTCGATTAAGTGATCGCAGTGGATGGTGCTCGGGACTGCCACCCTTTTGAGACCGCTGGAGATGAACTGTAACATGGCCATTTGAGCTGTGGCATCTTGCATCGCCACACGATCTGGTCGTAGTCTGAGGTAAGATGTGCCACGTTCGATTTCCTAAAAATTGAGAAGTGAGAGTTGTTTGAGATATTTTTGTTTGGAACATGGCGTGGGCGGCGAAAACAAAGTTTGGAAGAGTGGCCAATTTTCGCGTGATCGTTATGTCACGATATGATAAAAGCACCTGAATTTTTCCATTGAGTTGTCTGTTGCTAATGTTGGATAATTATTAATTAGTCCCAGATTAGAGCTTATTGCGATTGATAGAAAAATCCGCTGTTTATAGCCAGATAAAGATTAAATTAGATTAAACATCGCAAGAACTGTTGTTACTTTAACGTGTTTTATATATCACCATGTGTTCTTGTCTTCACTGTTTTTTCTTTAAAAGTCTGATTACAGTATTTTTTGTTTAATTCGTATAAACCTTTGTCTCACTGGCTACATTTACCCCGTTTTTCTTCACGGATTATGC
Source organism: Cynaeus angustus (assembly GCA_030157275.1). Classification (NCBI taxonomy): domain Eukaryota; kingdom Metazoa; phylum Arthropoda; class Insecta; order Coleoptera; family Tenebrionidae; genus Cynaeus; species Cynaeus angustus. The sequence goes on from CM058064.1 coordinate 14,600,930, forward strand.
TTGTTATTACTAGGCAAATATTTCGCTCCTTTATTTACCTAAGAGAAATTATCATAAAATAACTAACGGGGACTAATTCTAGAACTGCAATAAATCATACGCTTCATCACGTGAACTGAGCGATTTGTCCTAATCGCATAAATAAAAAATAACATTTTCTTTAGTGGAAAAACACAATTTACAAAAACAATTTAGTAAGTGAGTAACTATTAATAATGCGCATTTCTATCCAGCTGATTAATTACATAAGTCATCGTCCGAAGTACACCATGAATTAAAAAAAAAAAAACTTATAAATAAACGTCATCGAACGTCTGCCCCTAATACTAATTAAAACCTGATAACATTGTTCTAGATAAAAAATGATCACCTCAATGTCAGATAAGTCATTTCTTAACCTAACTTTTTCGGATCGATTATATAACTCAAATGCATTCACGAAATGCACATTTTTCTAGTCAAAATAACCGTATCAATATTTATAAATAACGAAAAAAAATAATATCCGGTTTAGGTTATCAGGTCACCCCTTATCAAAGTCATAACCTCTAAAACTGGGTCATTTACCTGACTCTTTGGATCATCCAAATGCGAATAGAGCACTTTTTCCGAAAGACAAAGCGGCCTGTTCAATCTTTTTTTCACAATTTCGAGATTTTTGACAAGTTTATCATATGGCAGTCCATCCTTATCAAACTTGCTCATTGCCACTTGGGAAGCGGCGGCTGCCAGAGGTGACAAATGGAAACATCTCCTTTGAATATCAGTCAGCAAAACACTGCTGGCCTTGCCCCCCTGAAAGAAAAAGTAAAGTGTACTTAGCACGTCTTGTTTTGTGAAAACGCACCCCCAAGTGAATTTCCACGTGTTCGAAATGGGGGCGCTCTTAGAAAGAAAACTTACTTGGCGATGCAAAACTCGCATACAGTGCGCCATGGTAGCAAAGTGGCCCCAAAACTGTACGAAAAAAAAAGCTGTTTGGAAGTGAACTACGCTCTTACGTGTGCACCCTAAATTTGATCTTCTCGCTGTTGTCGGTGTTTCTGCGCACGCATTCCACAATTCTATTCCATTAATAGCTTGTTTTCAAATTCGTATCGCCGATTTTCTGAAAAAAAGACTATTTATCGTGGTTTTTGCGAAATAGTGTTTACCTCGTGGTTGATATGACACAGATTTTTCAAGAAGAGGCCACAATTTTAGTAAATAAACACAATAATATTGACGAGGAATTTTATTGACATTTAGACTTTGGCAACAATCGAAATGACGTAGCTGTCAAAAATTTTTCATGACACGCTTGGCGGAATTTTTTTAACCACCAATCAATAAATTTGTTAAAAGCAAAGATTTATAAAAATTTCAATCATTTTCTTCTTGTAGTGGCTTTATTCCCATATTTATACAAATAATAATAATACTAGATCCGTTTTTAATTTTTTATATTAGGACTCAAATTTTTTCAAATTTGTACTGCATGTTTTACTGGTTGCATACCCACCATTTTTAATTAATCATAAAATTAATTTCTTGTTTATTTTATTACAACAATGTATATAAATGAACTATTACCGATCGTTTATCACTTTTAATTAATTAATTAAATTAATTACGTGGTTACTCATTTGCAGTCGAATGCACTTTTTTTAGTTGTCAAAGTACAGTGCCTCGAACATTAAATTAATTGTTTTTTTAATTGCGATTATTCGTGTATTAATTAATTGCATAAGCAATACGCAGACTGTCAGCTTGTTGATTATTTTTTTAATTGATAGTAAACATCTCTTCTTTATCAGTGATATTAATTTATTAATGAGCTTATTACAAAGTTTCACAATACAGGTGGTCTTAAATAAGCAGCTAACTGAAAACTAAAAATTCTTGTAAAAGAACCACAAAAATTGATAACCATCTACTTTGTTAATAACCAACATTCAAATATTTATAGATATCCACTTTGTTTTTATGGAAACTTATCTTCTAGAAAAGAGTTTTTGACCTAGTTTTCAAAGTCATTTAATGACTTAAATCTAATCTAATCTGGTTAAAGTATTTATGGAAGAAGTTGCTGGTTATATTGAAAAAAGAAAGTATTAAAAAAAAATCCTAAACAAATTAGAAATTTTCGTCTTTAAATATATAGATGTTGATTTTTAAGCGATTTACGAGCGCACAAGCACTCGACTGAGTTGAGTTAATACTTTAGCGGACACGATATTAGAGCGTCACAAGAGCAAAACAGGTCTTCTTGCCGCTTGGATATGGATCAATCCAGTTAAAAAAAATACGCTCACGCGTTTGCACTGCATGGTTTATAGATAACCGGCTGCGCAGTAGACGCTAAAGTCGAAGTTGGCTTGAGCGGGCGATGGTCTATAGCTCAAACAAGTAATAAAGGGACGATTGTCGTTCTGTAAACTTATACTTAGTAACTCAATTCCTTTTAGTTAGTTGTTGATATGGCGCGCAATACCTTCATTTTCCAAAAATCTAGATGTGAAAAGTTGTGCACATTTATCACTTTCGATATTTTCGATTATGCTATTGTAAAATTCGGTTTGTTCGCTTTCTCGCTCTGTTTTGGTGGTTTCTGGTTGTTCCAAACAGTTCTCTTTTGTCACAAAGCTGATATAATGTTTTTTATACAGTACGGTCCTATGTACTTTACCTCACTCTATGTATGTTCTCCTTGAAGTATTCTCGTTTATTTCCTCTTTTTTTGTAGCTACTTTTGTGTATTTCGTCACTTTATCCCATAGCGACGGTTGTGAAAAGGTACTTGAAAAAAATAAAATCTTGGGTAGTCACTCCAGTTCCAGAAATTGAAGATGGTTACGACAAAGATTTGTTTCTGACCACAGTGTATATAGTGGTGGTTGTTGGATTAGCACTCTTGACTTCAGTTCTTTTCATTATACCGACAAGTGAGGATAAAAACATGTACTTTATTGTTTTTATCTCTGAGGAGTATTTGTATAAAGTACGCTATTTTTTGTCGTGGACTGGAAGATTGAGTTTTATACCACTAACATACATATCGGTGGTTCAGCCGTCGCTTCGGGGGAGCTACTGCTGGATCTTGATGAAATACCACATCAAACTTTGCATGCACCGTATTATAAGTCTGAATGAAACTGAGATTTTTGATGAAGATATAGAAACGGAGCTGAAATTTTGTCTTAATTACCATAGCAAAATCTGCCAGTATGTTAAAAAAATGAGAGTAAATAACTTTTGATGTTTTTTAGAATTCTCACAGAAGTCATTAATAGTCTTCAGATTTATGTTTTACCTTTCCAAATCGTTGGTACTCTTCTCATTGTTAACATAGTGGTCTACTACTTTTGGGTTTGTTTTTTCTACTTTTTATTTCCATTTTTATTTTTCTGGTAGTTTCAAGATTCTCTGACTGATCAATATCCACGGTTAATTGCATTGGGAGTCACTGCTTTTGTTACTTTAGGAAATCTTACTCAACATGGCCAGGAACTTGAAGACTTTGTATGATAAAAAAGTATCTATGATTTTTATAAGCAGTATTTTTAGACGTCTAATATTTTTGATCGTTTGGTCGAGGTGAATTGGTGCGACTGGAATGAAACTAATAAAAAACTGTATCTTATGTTTTTAATGAAGACCCAGAAACCATGCAAGTTTAAATATTCCGAAAATATATCAATAAACTATAAAATGGGTGTGGAGGTAAGAAAAAAAAATTGTGAGGAAGTTTATTAAATCTGTTTTATTTCAGATGGTTAAAGCGTTTTTTTCGTTTATATCTGTCATGGTTAGACTCCAAAAGTAAGAATAAACAAATAAAAAATTTAAAGAACTGTTAAAGTAAATAAGAAAAATGGTAGATGCGCTAGAGCAATATTTTTCATTTTAAAGCTGTTTTAAAGTTATCCCTGTGAAACTGTCTAAAGTTTAATCAGTTTCAATGTTTATGAAAGAAATGTGGTCAAGGTTAATGCTAATATTGATAAACATTACAATTTTAGAATCGACACAAACTGAAAGAAACTGATAAAATGTTGTTCTGCGTTCAATGTCTTCAGAAAGTGTAAAGTTTAGACAAATTTGTAATTTTAGCTCAGTCACTACAAATTTAGGCTTATATCTAACAATTTATGATAAATAATAATAAAATTAAAGTAAGTAAAACGCATTTATTTTTAGAAAATTAATAAAACATTTTGAACACAAAAAAATAATTTCGAGAACGAGGTATAGAATCTAGGTTATTGTGAGAATTTTAAAAAAATGCAAAAATCTATAAATCAAAGGCACCTTTACTTTTAAAGTTAAAGGTAAAATTAAAAACCAAGATAATTTGAAAAATTTTACATTTTTTCTTGTTGAAATATGTAATACGATATTTAATTTAATAATAGTTTTTATAGTCTTAAAGTCAGAGGAGTTTTTTAAAATGTTTTAAAGTTATTATTTTCATTTAATTTAATATTAGTGGTAATCTTTAAAAAAAATAAGTTATTCACATACTTTCATGTATTATTAAGTATATATTATTCAAATAGAAGTTTTAATATGCTGAGAATTTAAAGAAAAAATCTAGAGTTTAAGCAATCTAAAAAATCTAATGTAGATGATCTAATAAATTTTAAAAAGTCCTAAAATCCAAAAATCTGAAATCTAAATAAACTTAGTGATTTAGAAAATTTAGGCAAGCTTAGAATATTTAGAAAGTTTAGTTAATATAAAAAAATGAAAAAATAAAAAAAAATTATAAAGAATTTATTAAATTTAGAAATTCTGATAAATCTAAAAAAAATAAAAAAAATAAGAAATATTGGGAAAAGTAAGTAGAAAATCTAGAAAATGTAACAAATTTACAAAGTTTATAAACCCATGTAAGGAATTTTGAAAATTATGGAGATCTGGAGAATTTATAAATTTTATGAAATTTTAACAAATCAGAAAAATTCAGTGAGACAAATTAGTGAAATCAAAATATGTAGCATTTTAACTAAATTAACTTTTAACTCACGACCAAAAAATAAAGATACATATTATTTAAAAGTTAATAATCAACACAATAATTTTAAGTAAATAAGTAATTGAAAAATGCACAAATTTCAAAACTTTCACATCTAAAAATTTTATTTATTTCAAGTCTTATTTTATACTTTAAAGATATATCGTTAAAGTATTAATAACAAGTCAATCAAATTGAAATATTCATAGCAAGAAGTAGTGGTGATGTAGAGCAAGTAGGTCAAAAAATTAATTTTTCATAACTCTGTGTCGCAACACCAAAACGAGCTTTAAATGAAGTAATAATAAATTCATTCAGGTGAGCTAATTTTGACTGTGACCTAGAAATAGAATTATTAATTGTATTTTTTTATTTATATTGACTTTAAAGGTGCAAAAGTTGTAGGATTATTTGTCAGTATATTGAGTAAATGTTATCCGGAGAATAGAAGATTTAATATCTAAATTATATAAAAAATTAAAATCCACTCAAAAGTTTAAAGCACTTAAAAGATCTAATTTAGAAATTTTAGAAATTTGGAAAATTTTGAGTTTCAAATTTTAGTAAAAATATAACTAATTTAAAAAATTACTTTATCTAAAGAATCTCAGAAATGCGAAAATTCAAAAAATAAATGCCGTCTAAAGAATTTAAGATTTTTAGAAAATCCAAAGAATTTGTAGAATTTGTAAAATCAAAGAAGTAGCGTTTCAACTAAATTAACTATTGTCCGAGTATTCATAAAAAAAACATAATCAAATTTAAATATTCATAACCAAAAGTAGTAATGAAGCCGCGGAACTAGGTCAAAAAGATTTTTTTATAACTTTGTGTCGTAACACTAAAGCAGCTTTTATCGAAGTAGTAATAAATTCATTCCAGTGAGCAAATTTTGGATGTAGGTGAGAAAAAGAATTACTTGTTATTTTTTTTTATGCATGTTGATTTTAAACGAAAAAAAGTTATCGGATTTTGTTTAAAAATGTTAGATACGCTGTTGCCGACTCGTTATTTTTTTATATTGCTCGAAAGAGTTACTTAATGTTAATGATTATTTTAGTGTTTATAATATTATTATTTATTTATTGTTTATATTGAATTAATGTTGTCCGGAAAATGAAAGATCTAAAATATAAATTATCTAGAAAATTCAAAAAAGATGACTAAAAAAAGTACTTTAAATGTCGAAACAAAAGTTTAAAAGTAATTAAAAGAATCTAGTTTGAAATTTTAGAAATTTGGGAAATTTTGAGACATCAATAATTTTATTTTGAGAAAACTAGGTATTCTAGAAAGTCTTAAATATCGAGAATCTAGAAAGTTTAGGTTATTTAAAAATCTTAGGCTTACTAACATAGAGTTTAAAAAATCTAGGAAATTTAATAAATATAAAAGGTTTACAAAATCCAATTAAAGAATTTAGAAAATCAAATCTAGAAAATTTAGACACTTCAGAAATTTTAACAAAACTGAAAAATCTAGAAAGCGTAACGGATCTAAATCTAATTTGGGATCTTCAGAAAATCTGGAGAGATTATGGGATCATTATATCAAAATTAAAAAAAATAGCATTTTAATTAAATTAACTTTTAACTCACAATTAAAAAATAAAGGCACATATTATTTAAAAAATTAATAATTTACCTAATAATTTAAAGTAAATATGTCATTATTTTCGATAGTTAATTAGATACCGCGTTTTACTTTTAACTATGACAAATGTGAACTAAAAAAATGTCTTCACAATCTGCAAATTCAGAAATTACCAAACTTCCACATCTAAAAATTTCGTTTATTTCAAGTCTCATTTTATCCCTCAAAGATATATTGGTAATAAGTCAATCAAATTTATATATTTATAACTAGAAGTAGTGTTGACGTAGAACAATTAGGTCAAAAAATTAATTTTTCATAACTTTGCCTCGTAACACCAAAACGAGCTCCGAATGAAGTAATAAAAAATTAATTCAGGTGAGCTAATTTTGGCTGAGTTAGAAAAAGAATTATTAATTGTTAAAGCTTTTTTTTGACTTTAAAAGGAAAAAAATGGAAGCAAAGCTCAAGAAAAGACTTGAAATGTAGAAGCAAAACTTTAATAGTACTTTACAGAATTTAATTTGAAATTTTAGAAATTTGGGAAATTTTGAGAAATCTAAGTTATTTTATACACTTAAGAAATCTTGGTAATCTATAAAATCTTGAGATTCTAGAGAAATCTTTGGGTTTACTTACATCGAGCTTTAACAATCTAGGAAATTTAATAAATCTAAAATGCATAAATAATCAAAATTAAAAAAAACGGTAAAGTAAGAAATTTGGCGAATCTATTTAGAAAACAATAAATTTTAGAAAGAATTTAACAAAATTAAAAAATGTAGATGATCTAAAGAATCTAAGAAATGCAAAAAATCTAAAAAAATATTGCTTTCTAAAGAATTTGGTGTTTTTAGGAAATCTAAGATATTAATAGAATTTGTCAAACCAAAAAAAGTTGCGTTTTAACTAAATTAATTATTATCCGAGTTATTATTATAGAGAAACCATAATCAAATTTAAATATTTATAAACAAAAGTAGTAATGAAGTAGCGCAACTAGGTCAAAAATTTTGGCTGTGGGTAAAAAAAAAATATTAAAAAATATTTGTCTTCTACTCCTGTTGCCTTTAACAAGTTAAAATATGATAGATACGCTATTGGGGCATTTTGAAGGCATCGGTTAATGTTAATAATGGTTATGGTAAATTATTAAATGAATGGCATAAAAAACACGTCCCGTGAGCGAGCTGTCTAAAATATTGACCAAATTCAATTTTTGATCTAGTTTCTTCGAGTTATAAGGAGTTTGTTTGTTTATCTTACGACATTAGATTCAAGATGTCCTCCATAACTATCGACAGTTTTAGTACCACTAGAATTACAGCTCATGTTTGTAACCAACAGTCATCCAAAGGATTTTTTTATATTATACTATTTTATTACTATTACTATTTAATTATTACTATTTTATATAGTACGAGTTCGGGGTTCCGAGTTATCGCGGTTTGTTCAACGCCGCTCTATAGTCTAAATGTGAAAACTTGTGTGGATTTTTCACTTTTGATATTTTTGAGGTGAAATTCGGATTGTTTTATTTTGTACCGTGTTTTAGTTGTTTTTGAATTTTTTAAACCTTTTTGTTTTGTTACAAAGCTGATATTATATTTTCATTCAGTACGGACCCATGTACTTTACATCACTTTATGTAAGTAAGTTTTTAGAACCTTGACATTTATTTAGTTCTATTTCCTAATTAATTTTGTGTGTTTTTTTATTACATCCTGTAGTTAAAAAATTAATAAGTTTAAAAAATTTTTAATTGAAAAAAAACTTCAAAAATGATAAATTTGTAGGTGTACAGAATGTATCTAAATGAAATTCGTAGAAGTGTTAATAGCGTAAATTTTGAGAACTACAATTTTTATTTTCTGGTACATCATCACAATTTTAGGGAATTTTGAAAATTTGGTGATTCTGGGAAATATTAGAATTTTCGAAGGTTTAATGAATCCAAGAAAGGCGAGAACATTTGTGTTTAGGAAATTTAGAATTTTGATTACATCGAGGAAATTTAGGGGATGTAAAAATTTCAAAAAGTCTGTGAAATTTGTGGCATATGAAGAATTTAAAAAAAAAAAAAAATAGGGAATATGAGTTTGGATAGTCTACGTACCTAATCTATAAATAATAATCTAAAAAATGTAGGAAGTTTTTGAAATCTAATACATATAGATAATGTAGCAATTTAAGAATTTTTTTAAAATTTACAAAATTTAGAAACTTTTTCTAAAACTATAAAAATGGTGAAAGTACAAATTTTTTTCCTTACAAATGAAACTCCTAAATGTGTTAATAATAATAATAATAATAATAGCTTTAATTTCATATGAGAGAATCTTAAATTTTTTGAAGATTATTAGGTTCAGGAACAATTTATTTAATTTTATTTATTTCAAAAAATATGGAATTTTTTTGTCTTCGAAGTTTTCAGCTTCTAACTCGTCCAATTCTTTTTATTTCGCATAGTTCTCGGTTGTCTGGCTCTGTGGTTGTTCCAAATTCTTAAACGAAAGTAGCTAATGTTATATAGTACGATATTCATTTCTGTATAGAAATTCTGGAAATCATAGATGTAAAATATTTTTAATATCTTACGATATAATATTTTTAGAAAAAATCATAAATAATTCAAAAAAATTCAATTTAGAATTTTAAGAATAGTATAATTGCGGACAAGCTTCTTTATGAAATTTATGCAGTTATTTTATTTTTTTTAAATGTGGACAGTTTAAAATAGATGGAAGAACTTATAAAAATTAAAAAAATCATAAAATATAAATAGGAACAAACATCCAAATTTCGTTGTTTTTTTACCGGTCGTTAGCAACAAAGTACATAAACAAAAAACAAAATTATTTATAATATAAAAAATACTCCACTGTTAGAATTTTTTATTGATTTACAAAGCTATAAAGATAACATTTTTATTTTTGTAGTTTGTACATCACCGATATAAACGAAAAAAACGTTTTCATTATCTGCAAACAAATCTCAAAGACAAATTAAGTCGAGATATCTTACCTCAACTCCCATTTGATAGTTCAGTGCAATGTTTTCAGAATACTTTATTCGAAGTGGTTTTAAAGAATTCGTTAAAAATATAAGATACAGTTTTTTATTTTTTTCATTCCAGTCATACCAGTTCACATCAATCAAACTTTCGAATATTCCAGAGCTCACATCATCAACTTCTTGACCAGCTTGTATAAGATTGACGAAAGTAATAAAAGTAGTGATTCCCAGAGATACCAAACGTGGATATTGCTCGATCAAAGAATCTTGAAACTGTACAAAAGTGAAATTGTAGCAATTGTGTAAAACGAACCCAAAAGTAGTACACCACGATGTTGATAATGAGAAGAGTTGCCACAATTTGAAATGGTAAAATGTAGACTTGAACAGCTTTAATCATCTGATTGAAACTCCTAAAAAACTACGTACAATTCGATACTGGGGCTTTTGACTTACAGGTAGATTCTGCTGTGATAGTCAACACAAAATTTGATCTCTTTCTCGATGATTTCATCGTCGATAAACACGTTTTTCGTACTAAGACTTTTAAATCGATACAGGCAAATCTGGACGTGATATTTTAATTGAATCCAGCAACATCTTATCCGAAGAGATGGTTGGACCACCGAAATGTAAGTCAGCGGTAAAAAACTCAATCTTCCTGACCATGATAAAAAAGTCTGAGCTTTAATCAAATACTCCTCGGATATAAAAACTATAAAGTACAAGCTTTTATCTTGATCTGTTGGTATAATAAAAAGAACTGAAGTCAAGAGTGCTAAACAAGCAGTTACTATACAAAACAGCGTAGTCAAAAATAATTCGTTTACAAAATTGTCCTCGATTTCTTTAACACAAGGAATTTTCCACGACTGTACTGTTTTTACAAAAGTTGTCATTATTTTTGAAAAAGAATATAAAGAAAAAACACACAGAATTAGCTAAAAAATTGAATAAAATAAGTGGGAAAGTTCGAAAAATTAACTTACGTAAAGTGATGTAAAATACATGGGTCCGTATTGAATAAAAAATCTAATATCAGCTTTATAACAAAACAAAAAAGTTTGAAATATCCAAAAACAGCTAAAACACAGTGATAAGTACAACAATCCGATTTTCACAATTTTATAATCGAAAATATCAAAGGTGATAAATCGGCACAAGTATTCACATCTAGACTTTAGGTCGGCTTTAGATATTTGAATATAGCGCATGTCTGTTAATGCAAAAAATCACTCTACACTGATAAGTAATTTGGAAAATATTAAAAATTTAGTTAAGATAGCTGTTGGTGATACTAAAACTTTCGAAATTTAGAGGAGCCAGCTTGAAACGCATGTAGTAAAATGAACATACAAACTCTTTATGACTTGGAGAAACTAGGTCAGAAAGGAATTGAATTTAGTCGATATTTAGTACACCTTACTCACATTAGCTATTTTGTTTATTAATATTTTATTATGATAGTAATACATTAAGCAACACCTACGAGAAATATTTGAAAAAGACCAGGCCACCATCCACCGAACGTCAAAAAAATTAAAGAAAAATTTATTTTCACATCTTTTTTTTTCACTCACAACTAAAGTTAACGTACTTTATTGAACTTATTATTATTTCAATCACTGTAGTTGCTGTACTTTATCAGTACTTTTAGATATTTTTGTTATAAAAACCTAAATTTGATTCCGGCTTGTTCTTAAATACTCCGAAACGGTTTCATGAAAAATGTTAATTTCTAAACATTCTAAATTCTCATATTTGAAATTCTCAGTACCTACTTATTAGATTAGAATAATTTTAATTTTTTCATATTTGTTTTTAGTTGCTGGTAATTCAAATTCTACATTTTTAGATTACAGAGTTTGAATTCTCAGATTATGGATCCTTATTTTAATTTTTTTTGCATTTTTTGGCTTATTTGTCGATATTAATTTGTTAGATTCTTGGATGTGTGAATTCTATAATACTAGACTGAACATTTTCATTTTGAGAATTTCTTGAATCTCACATTTGTCTAGTTCCAAAATTCCTAGGTTTTATACATTTTCAAATTTTAGTCCAAATACCAAATTAGCCGTAGATTCTTATATTTTTAAAATTCTACAATTTCGAATTTCATATTTGAGTTTCTCAGATATTAAACATTTTTGTGACTTTTACAATTATTTAAATTTCTGAATTTCTGAATTTCTGAATTCTAGATTCTATGTTCTAAAATTTTTATTTTTAATATATAGGATTTTTTTAAACCTACAAATTTCAGAGAATCTGGGAAAATTAAAAAAACTCAAATTTTAAAAAGAACATTTTACAAATAGAAATTTTGAAGGTAAAATTTGACGTTTATTTCTTAAGATTCTTAAATTCTAGATTTCTGTTCATCGTTTTTCACTCTAAAATCTTAGATTTTTTTGACGTTTTCAGATACTTAGTCAAATGCAAGATATAGATTCCACAATCCTAAAAAACTCAGATTTTGAATTTCCAAGATCTAGACTTTTGGACGCTATCTTAAAAAATTTAAATTAAATGATTGAAAGAGGCAGCTTTTAAATTTCATCTTCTAGATTCTCACATTTAAATTGAGAGAATTTAGAATTTTAAATATAAAAAAAATCCAAATTTAGATTTTACATTCTTTTAAATTTACAAAATTCGGAGAATCTGGGAAAATTAACAAAAAACTCAAATTTTAAAAAAATCATTTTACAAATAGAAATTTTGAAGGTAAAATTTGACGTTTATTTCGAAGATTCTTAAATTCTAGATTTCTGTTTATCGTTTTTTAGTCTAAATTGTTAGATTTTTTTTCGACGTTTTCAGATACTTAGTCAAGTCCAAGATATAGATTCTATAATCCTAAAAATCTCAGATTTTGGATTTCCAAGATCTAGACTTTTGGACGCTATCTTAAAAAAATTAAATTAAATGATTAAAAGAGGCAGCTTTTAAATTTCATCTTCTAGATTCTCACATTTAAATTGAGAGAATTTAGAATTTTAAATATAAAAAAAATCCAAATTTAGATTTTAGATTCTTTTAAATTTACAAAATTCGGAGAATCTGGGAAAATTAACAAAAAACTCAAATTTTAAAAAAATCATTTTACAAATAGAAATTTTGAAGGTAAAATTTGACGTTTATTTCGAAGTTTCTTAAATTCTAGATTTCTGTTCATCGTTTTTTAATCTAAATTCTTATATTTTTTTTCGACGTTTTCAGATACTTAGTCAAATCCAAGATATAGATTCTATAATCCTAAAAATCTCAGATTTTAGATTTCCAAGATCTAGACTTTTGGACGCTAAAAATTTTAAATTCTATGATTAAAAAAGACAGCTTTTAAATTTTATCTTCTAGATTCTCACATTTAACATTCGCAGAATCTAGATTTCTATATCTCATGTTTTAATAAGTTGTTTGTTTTTTGAATTTTGGATTCTTATTTTGTTACATTCTCGGACAACCTTAGATTTAAAAAATGCGTAAAATACGAGTCCTAGACGTTTACTTGTTAACAACAAATTTTCTGTTCAATTTATTATTTATACTTCTTCACCTCCAAACTTGCAGCACTTTTAATTCACTATTAATTCTCATTCAATTTAATGCACTTATAAAATATTCCACAAGCTATACAAATGTCTAAAATAAACTCCACGTTTCTTAGGTTACATTTCGACCATGAACATTGAAAAAAACCAGAAAATTTCCTATTTCAAAATATGGGAATTTCTCACCTTCAAAGTTTTCCGTTTCAAACTCGTCCAGCTCTCAATATTTTGCATCACTCTCGGTTTTGTAGCTCTGTGGTTGTTCCAAACTTTCCTCTTCTGCCATAAAGCGAACGTAACTTATTTTATACAGTACGGACCAATGTACTTCACCTCTCTTTATGTAAGTAAAACGGTGTTTTTCTTCCTTTTTCACTTTTTTTTTAGCTCATTCTTTGTATGCTGTCGTTGTACTCCACGAACTGGATTTGGGTTTTGGTTACTCGAAGCATCGACTCTTGGAATGTTCCACGAAACGAAGAAGTTGAATCAAGTTACGAGAAGGAGTTATTTCGAGCCACTGTGTATATGTCGCTTGTGATTTTCTTCGGACTCGTCACGGCGGTTTTTTTTGTGATTCCCACAGAGGAAGATAAAAGTTTCGATTTCATTGTTTTTATCCTGAAGGAGTATTTTTGGTTTTTTGAAAAATTCGTGGAGTGGCCGGGAAGATTCTGTTTTATCCCTGTTACTTACATCGGGATGGTACAACCCAATCTTCGGATTATGTTCCCGTGGGTTTGTTTGAAGTATCACACTGAAAACTGCCTGTTTTGTCTGAAACGAGTTGCAGCGAGTCACAGCGATGAAGAAGTTGCCAGAAATCTCAAATTTTGTCTGTGGTATCACGCCCGGATTTCCCGGTAAGAAAAAATAAAGCAGTTTTGATAATCTTCGTGTTTTAGAACTTTACAGTTTATCATCAAGTCGATCCAGATGTATTTCCTGCCGTTTCAAGTCGTCGGTACTCTTTTATTTATCAACATTTTGGTGTACTATTTTTGGATGCAGGACTCTTTGAGTACCCAATATCCTCGCATTTTTTCCCTTGCTGTTACTGCTTTTCTCACCCTTTATGGTCTCGCGAAGAACGGACAAGAAATTGAAGACTTGGTGGGTCTGGGTTTTAGTTTTCTTTTATACAGATATTTTTCAGTCGGAGAAATTTTTTGAAGTTTTAGAGGAGCTAGAATGGTACGACTGGAATAATGACAATAAGAAAATGTACCTTATTTGTTTGATGAACATGCAGAAACCGTTAAAAATAAAGTTTTCTGAAAACATTTCACTCAATTATAAAATGGGTGCAGAGGTATTAAATTTGGGCTAAGTTTCGATAATTATAAATGTTTTTTTCAGATGCTCAAAACGTTTTTTTCTTACATATCAGTGATGAGAAAACTGCACAAATAGATGTCTGCTTACAAATTTTGTTTTTACTTATATTATTTTGTTATTCCGTTTTTATAATGGCTAAGATGTGTAAAATAAATTTATACAATCAGTGGCTTTAATGTGATCCTAATATTTTTGTATCAAAATTAAATACTTTACAATAATTTAAATCTCTTTTATACATTTTAGATTATTTATTGTTATTAATTAAGATTATTAAATTATTAATTAATATTATTTAGATTATATTAATTTTTTAAAATTTTCTTATATTTTCAGGTTTTTCTTAAGAACTCGTATATATAAGAGCTAAAATGTGTAAAATAAATATATACAGTCAGTGAATTTAATGTAATCATTAATTATTTTTGTAATAAATTACACAGTTAAAAATATTTCAAAACTTTATTTATTTGTTTTACATTACATATGATTTTTCAAAAAAATTTCAGATTTTCTGTTTTTTTTCTAAAAATGTATTTGTTATCATCATTTTTTTTAATCTCTAATAATTTTTTAATCTAATTTTTTGATAAAAACAGGTACAAAATAAATACAGAATATTGAATTTTCGCTAAATTTTGGTAATTATAAATGTTTTTGTCAGAAGTTCAAAACGTTTTATTTATTACATAAATCAGTGATGAGAAAACTACATTAATAAATGTCTAAATCAGTGGCTTCAATGTGACCACTAATAATTTTTGTATTACAATTAAATAGATCTCGATAACTGAAATTTCTTTTTTCTACTTTGGTATTATAAACGAATTTTTGTCTGTCTAAAAGTGTCACAAGGGAACTTTTTGTGACAGTGTTTTTGGTTATTTTTTTGATACGTATTATGTTGGTATTGCTCTTATGAAGGTCAACGAGCCCTACGAGGGCGAGCCAGGTGTCAACACTGTCAACTTTTCAGTTAAAAAACATAACCACAATTATTTATCTCATTCGTTTCAGATTCTGGTGAAATTAAAAATAATTTTGGTTGACATATGACACATACCAACATATTCAGTACCTAATCTTAAAAATCCCTAGATAATTTAAAAAGCAGTAATTTTAAATTCTCGTAAAACTACGAGCACCGAAGTAGAAAAAATAGTATATTATACTGTTTTCATAAGACGCTCTTTGTTTTGTGGCACTCATTCTACCCATTCGTGCCACGTCTTATGAAACACGTATAATAATATACTATTATATATTTTAGAGTACATTAATTTTTTTAAATCCAGATTTCGAGGGATTTTCGTAAGAATTTTTGTATAAATTTTATTCTTGTTTTAGTAAGTTGATATTTTATATCAATTAGTGTTTTTAATGAAATCGCTAATTATTTTTGTATAAAAATTACACAGTTAAAAACAATTACAATGTTTTTTATACACTTTAGATTACATCAAATTCCTAGAAAATTTCTCAGATCTTTTAAATCTGAGTTTTTTAAAAAAATTACGCTTATTTATCCAACGGTGTCACGGGAATTCACGTACGATCTATACTTCCGGAGTTATCGCCATCCAAAGTTTTGGAAAGTTGCATTTTGCGTCGAAAGGGCAAAATTTTGGGGATTTGGATGATTTTCCAACTTCTTTATTTGAAGAGATTTCTTGAATATCTCTTCGTTATCGTGTTTCTGGGGTCCGAAATGCTAAGAATCAGGTGTTAACTCGACCTCGAAAATGGTAAAATTTTTTGAAAAAATTTCTGACCCAATCGATGAAAATTTGTTGATTTTTAGAAAATCTCTCATAATTTTTGAACCGCTCGATGGAGGCGGGATGAGTTTTTGCACGTTTGTAGAATTCCACGGGAGCTACTCGGTGACGCAAAAAGTTCCAGGATTCTATCATGTTATCATCGAAAAAAAGGGTGCTAAAATATAGGTCCGAAAAATCTCTTGAAAAGGTAAGACCCCTATAAAAGCTATAAAGCTTCTTAAGTTTGTCGGCAACTCGCAACTCTTCTGATACTATCACAACTTGCCTACTAGACTGTGATGTAAAAAGTTCATTATTATATGATAAGTAAAACAGTATGTGATGTAACTCTGACTCATTAACTATCACCGCAGAAAAGAAGTGAGACCGCATTAACAACGTTGCGCACTGCTTTTTCACATTTTTCAGTTGTTCCTTTCTCAGATTCCTTTATTTCACTTTCATCTTCAGCACTTTCTTCTTCATTACTTGCTATTTGTAGCAGTTGATTCAGTGCTTGCATGCATCTCTTTATATTCTCAGGTTTGAGCTTATATTTGGCTTCAAAAAGCGATTGAGTGTAACATTTCGTTGGATTTCCTTCTTAATCTCAGGTTTGGTATCTTTTAGTTTAGTACTACAGTATTCCCATTCTTCTCAGTTGCATTCAACAAGCCATCATCCCACAGTAGCTGCAAGAAGAAATTCACTTGTTCCTCAATCAACTTACCAGATGGAAAAGAAATCGTATTTTTCAATTCCAATATATTACGAACTGTTGGCTCAGCTACTACTACTGAAATATTTTCGTCTTTAATAAGTTTGTCGATTCTCTCTTATGATTCACAAGCAATTCTTCTAAAATATCCAGTAAGCCTGACTTGGCCCAATAATTGTCAAACATTTTTTTTCCTTCTTTAATACTGTTAGATCTATTCTTGATCACTTGGTGTTTTTAAGATTAAAAAATATATTGAAAAACCCTTACACCAAACACACACTTTTGAAACACACTAACATATGTTTCGGTATCCATGATACCATCATCAGAGTGATGATTAAACTTATCTACCCTTAAAAACTAATTACTTATATACTAGTTACCTAAACCACTTTTTGGGTGGTATTTAACAATCTAAAGAGGGGAGAAGAGGGGATGGGACCATTATCGGCATTCATAACAAAGGGCTTATTCTTAATTATTTCTAGACTTTCGTAAACGTCTAGAAATTTACAATTGTTTACATTCTTAACTAATTTTAAACAACTTTCTTCTATACGATGATCTTTGTCAAAAATATGTTGAGCAACACTGGATTTTTCAAACCTGCCATATTTGGCGTGAGCTACATGTTCTTTGAACCTTGTCAAAATTGACCTCCTTGTTTGCCCAATATATTTTTGCTCACAGTTCTTACATTTAATTTCATAAATACCCGACTTTTCTTTAGACCCTACTTTATCTTTCGGGTTGCCGAGAAGACATTGGAGGTTAAACCTCCAATGTTGAAGAAGAAGTCATTGCGGGGATAGAGTCATCTATTCAGCATTTCAATGAACCTACTAAACAATTCGTGAGGGAAGCCTGTAGACAACAAATTTCCAAAAACTTAGCCAGATCTCTTTCTTCTCAGTCAAACGTGGACATGAGTACTATTAAAAGTTTACGTCAGAAAGATTGCTTTTATTTAAAAGCTGACAAAGGAAACAAGGGTGTTATTTTAGATAAAAAGGACTACTTTGATAGGGTGAACAACCTCATCAAATTGAAATTCTGCGTAAGATAGGACCAAATTAATCACGAAAAATCCAATAATAAAAAAGTTATAGCGGTCCTTACCTTTTCAAGAGAATTTTCGGACCCATATTTTGGCACCCTTTTTTTCGATGATAACACGATAGAATCCTGGAACTTTTTGCGTCACCAAGTAGCTCCCGTGGAGTTCTTCAAACGTGCAAAAACTCATCCCGATCTATCGAGCGGTTCAAAAGTTATGAGAGATTTTCTAAAAATCAACAAATTTCCATCGATTGAGTCAGAAATTTTTTCAAAAAATTTTACCATTGTCGAGGTCGAGTTAACACCGGATTCTTAGCTTTTCGGACCCGAGAAACACCAGAACGAAGAAAATTTCAAGAAATCTCTTCAAATAAAAAAGTTGAAAAATCGTCCAAATCACCAAAATTTTGCCCTTTCGATGCAAAATGCAACTTTCCAAAATTCCCGTGAATTCCCGTGGCACCGTTGGATTCCTCGTGAAATTCTGCGTAAGACAGGACCAAAGTAACCACGAAAAATCCAATAATAAAAAAGTTATAGGGGTCCTTACCTTTTCAAGAGAATTTTCGGACCCATATTTTGGCACCCTTTTTTTCGATGATAACACGATAGAATCCTGGAACTTTTTGCGTCACCAAGTAGCTCCCGTGGAGTTCTTCAAACGTGCAAAAACTCATCCCGATCTATCGAGCGGTTCAAAAGTTATGAGAGATTTTCTAAAAATCAACAAATTTCCATCCATTGAGTCAGAAATTTTTTCGAAAAATTTTACCATTTTTGAGGTCGAGTTAACACCGGATTCTTAGCCTTTCGGACCCGAGAAACACCAGAAAGAAGAGATATTCAAGAAATCTCTTCAAATAAAAAAGATGAAAAATCGTCCAATCACCAAAATTTTGCCCTTTCGATGCAAAATGCAACTTTCCAAAATTTTGGATTTTTGTTTTCAAGTTTTGAACAATATAAGTTTTGAGTTTTTGATTTAGAGACATAGTTGTCTGTTTTTTGGTTAATTTTCTTAACACTGCCATCGCTTTGTACGTTAGTGATTTATCATTGTACGTTTCTTTTTAATTATTGATGGGCCAGTTCTATGTGGTCATAAGTGACCGTGGGGTGATTTTTTGTGCACGTTCTTTTTCTGTGTTTATCTAACGTGTTTTTAAAAATAAATTTTATTAGAGTCGTATTGAATTGAATAGTGGTTGACTGTTAAGTGAGCAAGGAGGAGGAGGAGGAGTGCCAAATTATGGGTCCGAAAAATCTCTTGAAAAGATAAGGACCCCTGTAACTTCTTTATTAGTGCATTTATTGTGGTTAATTTAGTCCTATTTTACGTAGGATTTCACGAGGAATCCAACGGTACCACGAAAATTCACGTACGACCTTGGGCATCAAAATTATTCGCATTTGAATTTTTGAAAAGTTGCATTTTTCATCGAAAAACAAAAATTTGGGCACATAAAAAACGGTTAAAATTTCCCAAAATAATGCAAAATTACCCCAAGAATGCCCTAAAAAAATAACAAAATACCTCGTTTTGTACTTCTGAACCAGGATTTT
This sequence comes from Cynaeus angustus, assembly GCA_030157275.1. Lineage (NCBI taxonomy): Eukaryota > Metazoa > Arthropoda > Insecta > Coleoptera > Tenebrionidae > Cynaeus > Cynaeus angustus. The sequence continues at coordinate 14,620,532 of CM058064.1, forward strand.
GTCGTCTTGAAAAAACAAAGCAAAATCCTTCAATTTTAGCTGTTTGCCCAAAAGTAAACTAAATTCACTTTCATCTTCAGCACTTTCTTCTTCATTCCTTGCTATTTGTAGCAGTCGATTCTGTGCTTGTGTGCATCTCTTTATATTCTCAGGTTTGAGCTTATATTTGGCTTCAAAAAGCGATTGAGTGTAACATTTACGTTGGATTTCCTTCTTAATCTCAAAATTTGGTATCTTTAATACTATTTCCATCCTTCTCAATTTCATTCAACAAACCATCATCCCACAGTAGCTGCAAGAAGAAATTCACTTGTTCCTCAATCAACTTACCAGATGGAAAAGAAATCGTATTTTTCAATTCCAATATATTACGAACTGTTGGCTCAGCTACTACTATTTAAATATTCTCGTCTTTAATAAGTTTGTCGATTCTCTCTTGTATCTCATGATTCACAAGCAATTCTTCTAAAATATCCAGTAAGCCTGACTTGGCCCGATAATTGTCAAACACTTTTTTTCCTTCTTCAATACTGTTGCTCAAATACCTTATAAGAGATCAACTACTGTAAATCGGTGCCCCATCTTCATTTAACGTTTGGTATCCATTAGACCACTTTTTAACACCATCAAAATCATTCACTGCTTGAAATGCAGCGTTCTCTAACAGATTATGTAATACACGCCTGATAAGCGAACACAAGAACAAATTAATGAACGTTCCAAAAATTGGTTACCCTCAAGATACCGTTAAGAAGACACATGACGTATTTCAGGCTTTCATCTCCCATATTGTATTCGTATATAATAGCTTTCATAATTGGCGCGTCGGTCTCGTTTACAAGTATAACAACTTTCTTGTTAAAATGAGTGTACAAGATTTCAGACGAGAATTTCAAAGCATTTCTTACATACGTTACAGACAGTTCTTCCGATCTACGACCTTCACGATATTTCAAAATTTTTCGATGTCCCTCATTTTCTTATTTTCAAAGCTCTCAGAACCATCAGGAGCCATTTCGAGCAAGTAACAGGGCTTCCGGAATGCCGCACAAATAACTTCCTTTGGGGAGTCTTAAATATCTCTTTTTGTTTCACCTTCCACAAATTTAAAACTCAACATATCGACCGCAACATATACAAATTCTATCAAGTAATACAATATAGGTACATCTATACAATATTTAAATAGTTAAATGTTGTATTATTTTATCGCAGTAATACAGTTTTGTTCATACGAACGGTTTAAATTCAACAGATTCGACAAAATCGCAATGAAGTAATTTGAATTTATCAGTGTTCACCAGTTACTTGTATGACATTTAAATAACTGTTGGATAGTTGCTAGTTTCATTTATTTAATGTTGGTAGCACTGAATGTTTGGTGCGGTTTTTAGACTAACCAAGTGTTACGTCACAATTGCGCTCGTGCGCATGACGTCACCAGTCGACCAGGAAGGAAAAACCGTCACATTCGTTCGGAGGTTGTTGGACAGAGTTCAACGGAACTTTGGTCGTCTTCATTACGTTCCAGTGCTAGAATATAATAATTATTGCAAGCAGTTAGAAGAACCGCATAAAACCCGATATACTTGGGAAATTCAGGCTGTCTGTGTTTGGGTGAAAAAGTTAGGTTATGGTAGTAAAAATATATGATTGAAATTGAACGATCGGATTATTTGTTTTAATTTTAGGTCATGCATTTTCGACGCCTGAACGAAAAACTCTCGTCACCACGGATAATAACCAAAGAAGAAGGGGAAATAATTACATGTTGGAGCTGACATTTTTACTGTTTACGAAGCAGAGTCTATGCTTCGGTGAAAAAGTTAGGTTATGGTAGTAAAGATATATGATTGAAATTGAACGATCGGATTATTTGTTTTGATTTTAGGTCATGCATTTTCGACGCCTGAACGAAAAACTCTCGTCACCACGGATAATAACCAAAAAGAAGGGGAAATAATTACATGTTGGAGCTGACATTTTTACTGTTTACGAAGCAGAGTCTATGCTTCGGTGAAAAAGTTAGGTTATGGTAGTAAAGATATATGATTGAAATTGAACGATCGGATTATTTGTTTTGATTTTAGGTCATGCATTTTCGACGCCTGAACGAAAAACTCTCGTCACCACGGATAATAACCAAAGAAGAAGGGGAAATAATTACATGTTGGAGCTGACATTTTTACTGTTTACGAAGCAGAGTCTATGCTTCGGTGAAAAAGTTAGGTTATGGTAGTAAAGATATATGATTGAAATTGAACGATCGGATTATTTGTTTTGATTTTAGGTCATGCATTTTCGACGCCTGAACGAAAAACTCTCGTCACCACGGATAATAACCAAAAAGAAGGGGAAATAATTACATGTTGGAGCTGACATTTTTACTGTTTATGAAGCAGAGTCTATGCTTTGGTGAAAAAGTTAGGTTATGGTAGTAAAGATATATGATTGAAATTGAACGATCGGATTATTTGTTTTGATTTTAGGTCATGCATTTTCGACGCCTGAACGAAAAACTCTCGTCACCACGGATAATAACCAAAGAAGAAGGGGAAATAATTACATGTTGGAGCTGACATTTTCACTGTTTACGAAGCAGAGTCTATGCTTCGGTGAAAAAGTTAGGTTATGGTAGTAAAGATATATGATTGAAATTGAACGATCGGATTATTTGTTTTGATTTTAGGTCATGCATTTTCGACGCCTGAACGAAAAACTCTCGTCACCACGGATAATAACCAAAGAAGAAGGGGAAATAATTACATGTTGGAGCTGACATTTTTACTGTTTACGAAGCAGAGTCTATGCTTCGGTGAAAAAGTTAGGTTATGGTAGTAAAGATATATGATTGAAATTGAACGATCGGATTATTTGTTTTGATTTTAGGTCATGCATTTTCGACGCCTGAACGAAAAACTCTCGTCACCACGGATAATAACCAAAAAGAAGGGGAAATAATTACATGTTGGAGCTGACATTTTTACTGTTTACGAAGCAGAGTCTATGCTTCGGTGAAAAAGTTAGGTTATGGTAGTAAAGATATATGATTGAAATTGAACGATCGGATTATTTGTTTTGATTTTAGGTCATGCATTTTCGACGCCTGAACGAAAAACTCTCGTCACCACGGATAATAACCAAAGAAGAAGGGGAAATAATTACATGTTGGAGCTGACATTTTTACTGTTTATGAAGCAGAGTCTATGCTTCGGTGAAAAAGTTAGGTTATGGTAGTAAAGATATATGATTGAAATTGAACGATCGGATTATTTGTTTTGATTTTAGGTCATGCATTTTCGACGCCTGAATGAAAAACTCTCGTCACCACGGATAATAACCAAAGAAGAAGGGGAAATAATTACATGTTGGAGCTGACATTTTTACTGTTTACGAAGCAGAGTCTATGCTTCGGTGAAAAAGTTAGGTTATGGTAGTAAAGATATATGATTGAAATTGAACGATCGGATTATTTGTTTTGATTTTAGGTCATGCATTTTCGACGCCTGAACGAAAAACTCTCGTCACCACGGATAATAACCAAAGAAGAAGGGGAAATAATTACATGTTGGAGCTGACATTTTTACTGTTTACGCAGCAGAGTCTATGCTTTGGTGAAAAAGTTAGGTTATAGTAGTAAAGATATATGATTGAAATTGAACGATCGGATTATTTGTTTTGATTTTAGGTCATGCATTTTCGACGCCTGAACGAAAAACTCTCGTCACCGTGGATAATAACCAAAGAAGGAGGGGAAAGAATTACATGTTGGAGTTGACATTTTTACTATTTACGAGACAGAGATGAAGTATCAAGAAGAGGAAAAAGGGCATACTAGATGGCACCAACAACAAAATTTGCAGCCTCTAAATTGATCAAACACATAGATTTCAGTGTGCCAAAGAAAATTAGACGAGAAGAAGGTACTGAAGCTTATGATAGGTCGAAAGACAAAGAAGCATGTATACCTTCTATAAGCAAAAAAGGGATAATTGTATTTTACAAAAATTGGATGAAGCGGGAGCAAAGTCCGCATTGCATACAATAACAGACCGTTTTGCAAGTAAGTTGTGAAAGTTATTAACAACATTTTATCAAGAAAAGTATGAACAATGAGGACTTGAAGAACTGTGAAGAATCAGTGAGTTTTATAACCTGTGTTATTATCTTAAATTACAGTAAGTAGTTTTTGTTTGTTAATTGTAGAGCCTTTGTCGATATTAGCCTTTCTGGAGAAGATTGCAGAGGACTACAGAGGAGCCGAAAGACTTAATTTACATTAAAGTGAATTTTAGTGAGATATTTTAAAAGAACTGGAGCCACAACACTTTTTCATAATGTTGTAGTACCAGAACTTTGGAAAAATAGGAAGGAACTACCATTAAAAGTTGTGACAGCTGCAACAACCTCGGCAGTTGCACAATCTTCTAGAATTGCAACATTTACATCATATGGAGAAATTCGGGATGTCCTAGCTGGCCCTAGCGAACTCCTAGTGTATTACATATGTTGTAAAGAAGATGTAAATAAAAAACAAGTTTGCATTTTATGTTTTATTGTTATTTTCAATCTGTAGATACCACACTTGGGCATAAATTAACAAAAGCTGAGCACACAACAACAATTTCATCAACGAGGGCGAATTCATTCGCATGTTTGTTTAATCTGGTAATCGGAAATGTATATACCTTGAAGAATTTCATGTTTATTTTTTCATAACCCAATTACTCTTTTTATATGGATGCTAACGTGACTTGGTTTTTGAGGTTTTTTTTCTACATCCTCGGCGCTCAGTTGCTTTTTGCAATAACAATTATGTATTATTGTCACTATATTTTCTATGCAATATATCCTAGGGATATTTAATACCATTTAATTTAATAAATGCACTGAAATTCCGCAATGTCACTAGAAAGGTGCACCAACCGTAGTTTCTAAAATCCCTAGTATTTGAAAAAGCCACTTACTGCTTTCTTATGGAAGGTTTTTTATGCTGCTATCCACTTATCTCTTCTAGTTCTGAACAATTCACAAATGTTTCGTCCAGCGTAAAAAGCAGACGGTACTCTTGACGTCGTTTGATTTGAACTCAAAATATGTGGTTGGGTTAGTGTGGTCTCGTGCAGCATTAGGTACTGCCATAGTTAACCACCATACAAAATGACGGCTTTATTATTTCGCAATTACCCAATTTTTATTACGTTCCAGCTGCATTCGTCGATATAAAAATGAGGTGGTATTTCCTCCAGTGTACTTGAACGGTCACGTGATGCACTCGCCCAACATCGTGACAGTGGCGTTGCACTTGGGTACAAAAGTAAAGAGCTATAATTTCAACATTAGAAATTCACGCATTATAATTTCTTACTTGATAACGTTTGAGACCACGAGTTGTCGGCGCCTATGAACTTGAAGCTTTTGTTCAACAAAATTTCACCACGATGTGCCCAAAAATTTTCAACTCCTGCTTCGATTTGGATTCCTTCTGATCAATCTGTATAAGAGATAACTTCAAAACTTCAAGACTTCCCATACTTCAATGAGAGCAAATATGCACCAGTAAAACCAAGTTTATTGCAAAAACTACCAAGTTCAGTGACAGGAGTGTCACCGGAAAATTTGAAAAAAAAAAAAATTACATGGCGCTTACTAAAAAATTTCGAACTTAGTTTATATTTAATTAATTAATGTAGAAATCTTTTAAACTTCAGTGAGAACAAAACAAAATTAAGAATATTAAATTGTGCTTTACGCATTCAGTTATTACATGTCAAACTGTTCCTGACGACCCAAGTTATTTAAAAATTTTAAGACTTGTGTACTTGTAAGTTGGGAGGACGCACATATTTAACATTGGGATAAATACAATTTAGTTTCTTATCAGTGCGATGAAGAAAAAGCAACTTTTTTTGCTCTGCCAACAAAAACTCTTAATTCGTCACGTAATCAGTTGTTTGCTTGTTTAGTCTCTTTGTGACATCAAAGGTGTTCGGTGGCATTTATTACAACTGTGTGGGTGTTCAGAATTTAAAAGTAATTTTTAATAATTAATACTCTGTGAGCTACTCACACCGTTTAATTGTTTTGCTGTTATTACAGGCCCGTACTGGTGAAATTCTATTCTGGCTAGTTATTTTTTCAAGTTTTGAACAACGTGAGTTTTGGATTTATAATTTAGAGACGTAGTTATCTGTTTCTGGTTAATTTTCCGAAAACTATGTCATTGCTTTGTACGTTAAAGTGATCTATCATTGTACGCTTCTTTTTAATTATTGATGGGCCGGTTCGAAGCGGTGAAAAGTGACCGTGTGGTGTTTTTTTGTGCACGTTTTTTTCCTGTGTTTATCTAAAGTGTTTTGAAAAATAAATTTTATTAGAGTCGTATTTAATTGAATAGTGGTTGACTGTTAAGCGACTAAGGAGGAGGAGTTGCAGACTAGTGCTAAGATGATTTCCTGATTATAACCAACAAAGGCCACATTTAAATGGTAAGTTTTCTTGAACGAAAAATGAAGGATTGATTGTTGACATTTTTGGTTTTATTCTGTTTCAGTAAGTATAATAAACGTAAGATACTATTGGAGGTGCGCCACAAATGGAAGCGTCCTCGTGCCGTTTCAAGGTCAAAGTTGATATCGATAGGAAAGAAGAGGTCGAATTGAGAATCAAGGTTAGATGTATTGTTTCTGAATTATTTCATGCAAAAACTGTAAAAATCTCAAGAAGTAACGGAGTTACGGCGGATTAGCAAGAGAGTCAAAAATTGAACCTAAAAATAAGAAATTCATCCAATTTTTGCTCGTGATAATCGGTCAATAAATAAGCGAGAAATCGAGAAAAATTTCTGAGTGGAAAACGAAAAAGGGAAAGGGTAATTTTTTTTGGGCAACCGGTGGTGGGAGAACTGATGCATATTGGGTTATAAATGCAATAAAATCGGTGATTAAATGAGAAAGTTACGGACAAAAAACGTTTCAAGGTCGTCGTTTCCATATGACCTTGATCGGGTAATCTTGAATATTTTTTTATTACAATTAAGATAAGACCCTGTTGCTGCACTTAAAAAAAAAAAAAAAAAAAAAAAAAAAAAAAAAAAAAAAAAAGAGGCAGACATCAAATGCTAAGAATCCGGTGTTAACTCGACCTCGAAAATGGTAAAATTTTTTGAAAAAATTTCTGACCCAACCGATGAAAATTTGTTGATTTTTAGAAAATCTCTCATAACTTTTGAACGGCTCGATAGATCGGGATGAGTTTTTGCACGTTTGAAGAACTCCACGGGAGCTACTTGGTGACGCAAAAAGTTCCAGGATTCTATCGTGTTATCATCGAAAAAAAGGGTGCCAAAATATGGGTCTAAAAATTCTCTTGAAAAGGTAAGGACCCCTATAACTTTTTTATTTGTGGATTTTTCGTGGTTAATTTGGTCCTATCTTACGCAGAATTTCACGAGGAATCCAATGGTGCCACGGGAATTCACGTACGACCTGTAGTTCCGGAGTTATCGCCATCCAAAGTTTTGGAAAGTTGCATTTTGCATCGAAAGGGCAAAATTTTGGTGATTTGGACGATTTTTCAACTTTTTTATTTGAAGAGATTTCTTGGATATCTCTTCATTTTCGTGTTCCTGGGGTCTGAAATGCTAAGAATCCGGTGTTAACTCGACCTCGAAAATGGTAAAATTTTTTGAAATAATTTCTGACCCAATCGATGAAAATTTGTTGATTTTTAGAAAATCTCTCATAACTTTTGAACGGCTCGATAGATCGGGATGAGTTTTTGCACGTTTGAAGAACTCCACGGGAGCTACTTGGTGACGCAAAAAGTTCCAGGATTCTATCGTGTTATCATCGAAAAAAAGGGTGCCAAAATATGGGTCTAAAAATTCTCTTGAAAAGGTAAGGACCCCTATAACTTTTTTATTTGTGGATTTTTCGTGGTTAATTTGGTCCTATCTTACGCAGAATTTCACGAGGAATCCAATGGTGCCACGGGAATTCACGTACGACCTGTAGTTCCGGAGTTATCGCCATCCAAAGTTTTGGAAAGTTGCATTTTGCATCGAAAGGGCAAAATTTTGGTGATTTGGACGATTTTTCAACTTTTTTATTTGAAGAGATTTCTTGGATATCTCTTCATTTTCGTGTTCCTGGGGTCTGAAATGCTAAGAATCCGGTGTTAACTCGACCTCGAAAATGGTAAAATTTTTTGAAAAAATTTCTGACCCAACCGATGAAAATTTGTTGATTTTTAGAAAATCTCTCATAACTTTTGAACGGCTCGATAGATCGGGATGAGTTTTTGCACGTTTGAAGAACTCCACGGGAGCTACTTGGTGACGCAAAAAGTTCCAGGATTCTATCGTGTTATCATCGAAAAAAAGGGTGCCAAAATATGGGTCTAAAAATTCTCTTGAAAAGGTAAGGACCCCTATAACTTTTTTATTTGTGGATTTTTCGTGGTTAATTTGGTCCTATCTTACGCAGAATTTCACGAGGAATCCAATGGTGCCACGGGAATTCACGTACGACCTGTAGTTCCGGAGTTATCGCCATCCAAAGTTTTGGAAAGTTGCATTTTGCATCGAAAGGGCAAAATTTTGGTGATTTGGACGATTTTTCAACTTTTTTATTTGAAGAGATTTCTTGGATATCTCTTCATTTTCGTGTTCCTGGGGTCTGAAATGCTAAGAATCCGGTGTTAACTCGACCTCGAAAATGGTAAAATTTTTTGAAATAATTTCTGACCCAATCGATGAAAATTTGTTGATTTTTAGAAAATCTCTCATAACTTTTGAACGGCTCGATAGATCGGGATGAGTTTTTGCACGTTTGAAGAACTCCACGGGAGCTACTTGGTGACGCAAAAAGTTCCAGGATTCTATCGTGTTATCATCGAAAAAAAGGGTGCCAAAATATGGGTCTAAAAATTCTCTTGAAAAGGTAAGGACCCCTATAACTTTTTTATTTGTGGATTTTTCGTGGTTAATTTGGTCCTATCTTACGCAGAATTTCACGAGGAATCCAATGGTGCCACGGGAATTCACGTACGACCTGTAGTTCCGGAGTTATCGCCATCCAAAGTTTTGGAAAGTTGCATTTTGCATCGAAAGGGCAAAATTTTGGTGATTTGGACGATTTTTCAACTTTTTTATTTGAAGAGATTTCTTGGATATCTCTTCATTTTCGTGTTCCTGGGGTCTGAAATGCTAAGAATCCGGTGTTAACTCGACCTCGAAAATGGTAAAATTTTTTGAAAAAATTTCTGACCCAACCGATGAAAATTTGTTGATTTTTAGAAAATCTCTCATAACTTTTGAACGGCTCGATAGATCGGGATGAGTTTTTGCACGTTTGAAGAACTCCACGGGAGCTACTTGGTGACGCAAAAAGTTCCAGGATTCTATCGTGTTATCATCGAAAAAAAGGGTGCCAAAATATGGGTCTAAAAATTCTCTTGAAAAGGTAAGGACCCCTATAACTTTTTTATTTGTGGATTTTTCGTGGTTAATTTGGTCCTATCTTACGCAGAATTTCACGAGGAATCCAATGGTGCCACGGGAATTCACGTACGACCTGTAGTTCCGGAGTTATCGCCATCCAAAGTTTTGGAAAGTTGCATTTTGCATCGAAAGGGCAAAATTTTGGTGATTTGGACGATTTTTCAACTTTTTTATTTGAAGAGATTTCTTGGATATCTCTTCATTTTCGTGTTCCTGGGGTCTGAAATGCTAAGAATCCGGTGTTAACTCGACCTCGAAAATGGTAAAATTTTTTGAAATAATTTCTGACCCAATCGATGAAAATTTGTTGATTTTTAGAAAATCTCTCATAACTTTTGAACGGCTCGATAGATCGGGATGAGTTTTTGCACGTTTGAAGAACTCCACGGGAGCTACTTGGTGACGCAAAAAGTTCCAGGATTCTATCGTGTTATCATCGAAAAAAAGGGTGCCAAAATATGGGTCTAAAAATTCTCTTGAAAAGGTAAGGACCCCTATAACTTTTTTATTTGTGGATTTTTCGTGGTTAATTTGGTCCTATCTTACGCAGAATTTCACGAGGAATCCAATGGTGCCACGGGAATTCACGTACGACCTGTAGTTCCGGAGTTATCGCCATCCAAAGTTTTGGAAAGTTGCATTTTGCATCGAAAGGGCAAAATTTTGGTGATTTGGACGATTTTTCAACTTTTTTATTTGAAGAGATTTCTTGGATATCTCTTCATTTTCGTGTTCCTGGGGTCTGAAATGCTAAGAATCCGGTGTTAACTCGACCTCGAAAATGGTAAAATTTTTTGAAAAAATTTCTGACCCAACCGATGAAAATTTGTTGATTTTTAGAAAATCTCTCATAACTTTTGAACGGCTCGATAGATCGGGATGAGTTTTTGCACGTTTGAAGAACTCCACGGGAGCTACTTGGTGACGCAAAAAGTTCCAGGATTCTATCGTGTTATCATCGAAAAAAAGGGTGCCAAAATATGGGTCTAAAAATTCTCTTGAAAAGGTAAGGACCCCTATAACTTTTTTATTTGTGGATTTTTCGTGGTTAATTTGGTCCTATCTTACGCAGAATTTCACGAGGAATCCAATGGTGCCACGGGAATTCACGTACGACCTGTAGTTCCGGAGTTATCGCCATCCAAAGTTTTGGAAAGTTGCATTTTGCATCGAAAGGGCAAAATTTTGGTGATTTGGACGATTTTTCAACTTTTTTATTTGAAGAGATTTCTTGGATATCTCTTCATTTTCGTGTTCCTGGGGTCTGAAATGCTAAGAATCCGGTGTTAACTCGACCTCGAAAATGGTAAAATTTTTTGAAAAAATTTCTGACCCAACCGATGAAAATTTGTTGATTTTTAGAAAATCTCTCATAACTTTTGAACGGCTCGATAGATCGGGATGAGTTTTTGCACGTTTGAAGAACTCCACGGGAGCTACTTGGTGACGCAAAAAGTTCCAGGATTCTATCGTGTTATCATCGAAAAAAAGGGTGCCAAAATATGGGTCTAAAAATTCTCTTGAAAAGGTAAGGACCCCTATAACTTTTTTATTTGTGGATTTTTCGTGGTTAATTTGGTCCTATCTTACGCAGAATTTCACGAGGAATCCAATGGTGCCACGGGAATTCACGTACGACCTGTAGTTCCGGAGTTATCGCCATCCAAAGTTTTGGAAAGTTGCATTTTGCATCGAAAGGGCAAAATTTTGGTGATTTGGACGATTTTTCAACTTTTTTATTTGAAGAGATTTCTTGGATATCTCTTCATTTTCGTGTTCCTGGGGTCTGAAATGCTAAGAATCCGGTGTTAACTCGACCTCGAAAATGGTAAAATTTTTTGAAATAATTTCTGACCCAATCGATGAAAATTTGTTGATTTTTAGAAAATCTCTCATAACTTTTGAACGGCTCGATAGATCGGGATGAGTTTTTGCACGTTTGAAGAACTCCACGGGAGCTACTTGGTGACGCAAAAAGTTCCAGGATTCTATCGTGTTATCGAAAAAAAGGGTGCCAAAATATGGGTCTAAAAATTCTCTTGAAAAGGTAAGGACCCCTATAACTTTTTTATTTGTGGATTTTTCGTGGTTAATTTGGTCCTATCTTACGCAGAATTTCACGAGGAATCCAATGGTGCCACGGGAATTCACGTACGACCTGTAGTTCCGGAGTTATCGCCATCCAAAGTTTTGGAAAGTTGCATTTTGCATCGAAAGGGCAAAATTTTGGTGATTTGGACGATTTTTCAACTTTTTTATTTGAAGAGATTTCTTGGATATCTCTTCATTTTCGTGTTCCTGGGGTCTGAAATGCTAAGAATCCGGTGTTAACTCGACCTCGAAAATGGTAAAATTTTTTGAAAAAATTTCTGACCCAACCGATGAAAATTTGTTGATTTTTAGAAAATCTCTCATAACTTTTGAACGGCTCGATAGATCGGGATGAGTTTTTGCACGTTTGAAGAACTCCACGGGAGCTACTTGGTGACGCAAAAAGTTCCAGGATTCTATCGTGTTATCATCGAAAAAAAGGGTGCCAAAATATGGGTCTAAAAATTCTCTTGAAAAGGTAAGGACCCCTATAACTTTTTTATTTGTGGATTTTTCGTGGTTAATTTGGTCCTATCTTACGCAGAATTTCACGAGGAATCCAATGGTGCCACGGGAATTCACGTACGACCTGTAGTTCCGGAGTTATCGCCATCCAAAGTTTTGGAAAGTTGCATTTTGCATCGAAAGGGCAAAATTTTGGTGATTTGGACGATTTTTCAACTTTTTTATTTGAAGAGATTTCTTGGATATCTCTTCATTTTCGTGTTCCTGGGGTCTGAAATGCTAAGAATCCGGTGTTAACTCGACCTCGAAAATGGTAAAATTTTTTGAAATAATTTCTGACCCAATCGATGAAAATTTGTTGATTTTTAGAAAATCTCTCATAACTTTTGAACGGCTCGATAGATCGGGATGAGTTTTTGCACGTTTGAAGAACTCCACGGGAGCTACTTGGTGACGCAAAAAGTTCCAGGATTCTATCGTGTTATCATCGAAAAAAAGGGTGCCAAAATATGGGTCTAAAAATTCTCTTGAAAAGGTAAGGACCCCTATAACTTTTTTATTTGTGGATTTTTCGTGGTTAATTTGGTCCTATCTTACGCAGAATTTCACGAGGAATCCAATGGTGCCACGGGAATTCACGTACGACCTGTAGTTCCGGAGTTATCGCCATCCAAAGTTTTGGAAAGTTGCATTTTGCATCGAAAGGGCAAAATTTTGGTGATTTGGACGATTTTTCAACTTTTTTATTTGAAGAGATTTCTTGGATATCTCTTCATTTTCGTGTTCCTGGGGTCTGAAATGCTAAGAATCCGGTGTTAACTCGACCTCGAAAATGGTAAAATTTTTTGAAAAAATTTCTGACCCAACCGATGAAAATTTGTTGATTTTTAGAAAATCTCTCATAACTTTTGAACGGCTCGATAGATCGGGATGAGTTTTTGCACGTTTGAAGAACTCCACGGGAGCTACTTGGTGACGCAAAAAGTTCCAGGATTCTATCGTGTTATCATCGAAAAAAAGGGTGCCAAAATATGGGTCTAAAAATTCTCTTGAAAAGGTAAGGACCCCTATAACTTTTTTATTTGTGGATTTTTCGTGGTTAATTTGGTCCTATCTTACGCAGAATTTCACGAGGAATCCAATGGTGCCACGGGAATTCACGTACGACCTGTAGTTCCGGAGTTATCGCCATCCAAAGTTTTGGAAAGTTGCATTTTGCATCGAAAGGGCAAAATTTTGGTGATTTGGACGATTTTTCAACTTTTTTATTTGAAGAGATTTCTTGGATATCTCTTCATTTTCGTGTTCCTGGGGTCTGAAATGCTAAGAATCCGGTGTTAACTCGACCTCGAAAATGGTAAAATTTTTTGAAAAAATTTCTGACCCAACCGATGAAAATTTGTTGATTTTTAGAAAATCTCTCATAACTTTTGAACGGCTCGATAGATCGGGATGAGTTTTTGCACGTTTGAAGAACTCCACGGGAGCTACTTGGTGACGCAAAAAGTTCCAGGATTCTATCGTGTTATCATCGAAAAAAAGGGTGCCAAAATATGGGTCTAAAAATTCTCTTGAAAAGGTAAGGACCCCTATAACTTTTTTATTTGTGGATTTTTCGTGGTTAATTTGGTCCTATCTTACGCAGAATTTCACGAGGAATCCAATGGTGCCACGGGAATTCACGTACGACCTGTAGTTCCGGAGTTATCGCCATCCAAAGTTTTGGAAAGTTGCATTTTGCATCGAAAGGGCAAAATTTTGGTGATTTGGACGATTTTTCAACTTTTTTATTTGAAGAGATTTCTTGGATATCTCTTCATTTTCGTGTTCCTGGGGTCTGAAATGCTAAGAATCCGGTGTTAACTCGACCTCGAAAATGGTAAAATTTTTTGAAATAATTTCTGACCCAATCGATGAAAATTTGTTGATTTTTAGAAAATCTCTCATAACTTTTGAACGGCTCGATAGATCGGGATGAGTTTTTGCACGTTTGAAGAACTCCACGGGAGCTACTTGGTGACGCAAAAAGTTCCAGGATTCTATCGTGTTATCATCGAAAAAAAGGGTGCCAAAATATGGGTCTAAAAATTCTCTTGAAAAGGTAAGGACCCCTATAACTTTTTTATTTGTGGATTTTTCGTGGTTAATTTGGTCCTATCTTACGCAGAATTTCACGAGGAATCCAATGGTGCCACGGGAATTCACGTACGACCTGTAGTTCCGGAGTTATCGCCATCCAAAGTTTTGGAAAGTTGCATTTTGCATCGAAAGGGCAAAATTTTGGTGATTTGGACGATTTTTCAACTTTTTTATTTGAAGAGATTTCTTGGATATCTCTTCATTTTCGTGTTCCTGGGGTCTGAAATGCTAAGAATCCGGTGTTAACTCGACCTCGAAAATGGTAAAATTTTTTGAAAAAATTTCTGACCCAACCGATGAAAATTTGTTGATTTTTAGAAAATCTCTCATAACTTTTGAACGGCTCGATAGATCGGGATGAGTTTTTGCACGTTTGAAGAACTCCACGGGAGCTACTTGGTGACGCAAAAAGTTCCAGGATTCTATCGTGTTATCATCGAAAAAAAGGGTGCCAAAATATGGGTCTAAAAATTCTCTTGAAAAGGTAAGGACCCCTATAACTTTTTTATTTGTGGATTTTTCGTGGTTAATTTGGTCCTATCTTACGCAGAATTTCACGAGGAATCCAATGGTGCCACGGGAATTCACGTACGACCTGTAGTTCCGGAGTTATCGCCATCCAAAGTTTTGGAAAGTTGCATTTTGCATCGAAAGGGCAAAATTTTGGTGATTTGGACGATTTTTCAACTTTTTTATTTGAAGAGATTTCTTGGATATCTCTTCATTTTCGTGTTCCTGGGGTCTGAAATGCTAAGAATCCGGTGTTAACTCGACCTCGAAAATGGTAAAATTTTTTGAAATAATTTCTGACCCAATCGATGAAAATTTGTTGATTTTTAGAAAATCTCTCATAACTTTTGAACGGCTCGATAGATCGGGATGAGTTTTTGCACGTTTGAAGAACTCCACGGGAGCTACTTGGTGACGCAAAAAGTTCCAGGATTCTATCGTGTTATCATCGAAAAAAAGGGTGCCAAAATATGGGTCTAAAAATTCTCTTGAAAAGGTAAGGACCCCTATAACTTTTTTATTTGTGGATTTTTCGTGGTTAATTTGGTCCTATCTTACGCAGAATTTCACGAGGAATCCAATGGTGCCACGGGAATTCACGTACGACCTGTAGTTCCGGAGTTATCGCCATCCAAAGTTTTGGAAAGTTGCATTTTGCATCGAAAGGGCAAAATTTTGGTGATTTGGACGATTTTTCAACTTTTTTATTTGAAGAGATTTCTTGGATATCTCTTCATTTTCGTGTTCCTGGGGTCTGAAATGCTAAGAATCCGGTGTTAACTCGACCTCGAAAATGGTAAAATTTTTTGAAAAAATTTCTGACCCAACCGATGAAAATTTGTTGATTTTTAGAAAATCTCTCATAACTTTTGAACGGCTCGATAGATCGGGATGAGTTTTTGCACGTTTGAAGAACTCCACGGGAGCTACTTGGTGACGCAAAAAGTTCCAGGATTCTATCGTGTTATCATCGAAAAAAAGGGTGCCAAAATATGGGTCTAAAAATTCTCTTGAAAAGGTAAGGACCCCTATAACTTTTTTATTTGTGGATTTTTCGTGGTTAATTTGGTCCTATCTTACGCAGAATTTCACGAGGAATCCAATGGTGCCACGGGAATTCACGTACGACCTGTAGTTCCGGAGTTATCGCCATCCAAAGTTTTGGAAAGTTGCATTTTGCATCGAAAGGGCAAAATTTTGGTGATTTGGACGATTTTTCAACTTTTTTATTTGAAGAGATTTCTTGGATATCTCTTCATTTTCGTGTTCCTGGGGTCTGAAATGCTAAGAATCCGGTGTTAACTCGACCTCGAAAATGGTAAAATTTTTTGAAATAATTTCTGACCCAATCGATGAAAATTTGTTGATTTTTAGAAAATCTCTCATAACTTTTGAACGGCTCGATAGATCGGGATGAGTTTTTGCACGTTTGAAGAACTCCACGGGAGCTACTTGGTGACGCAAAAAGTTCCAGGATTCTATCGTGTTATCATCGAAAAAAAGGGTGCCAAAATATGGGTCTAAAAATTCTCTTGAAAAGGTAAGGACCCCTATAACTTTTTTATTTGTGGATTTTTCGTGGTTAATTTGGTCCTATCTTACGCAGAATTTCACGAGGAATCCAATGGTGCCACGGGAATTCACGTACGACCTGTAGTTCCGGAGTTATCGCCATCCAAAGTTTTGGAAAGTTGCATTTTGCATCGAAAGGGCAAAATTTTGGTGATTTGGACGATTTTTCAACTTTTTTATTTGAAGAGATTTCTTGGATATCTCTTCATTTTCGTGTTCCTGGGGTCTGAAATGCTAAGAATCCGGTGTTAACTCGACCTCGAAAATGGTAAAATTTTTTGAAAAAATTTCTGACCCAACCGATGAAAATTTGTTGATTTTTAGAAAATCTCTCATAACTTTTGAACGGCTCGATAGATCGGGATGAGTTTTTGCACGTTTGAAGAACTCCACGGGAGCTACTTGGTGACGCAAAAAGTTCCAGGATTCTATCGTGTTATCATCGAAAAAAAGGGTGCCAAAATATGGGTCTAAAAATTCTCTTGAAAAGGTAAGGACCCCTATAACTTTTTTATTTGTGGATTTTTCGTGGTTAATTTGGTCCTATCTTACGCAGAATTTCACGAGGAATCCAATGGTGCCACGGGAATTCACGTACGACCTGTAGTTCCGGAGTTATCGCCATCCAAAGTTTTGGAAAGTTGCATTTTGCATCGAAAGGGCAAAATTTTGGTGATTTGGACGATTTTTCAACTTTTTTATTTGAAGAGATTTCTTGGATATCTCTTCATTTTCGTGTTCCTGGGGTCTGAAATGCTAAGAATCCGGTGTTAACTCGACCTCGAAAATGGTAAAATTTTTTGAAATAATTTCTGACCCAATCGATGAAAATTTGTTGATTTTTAGAAAATCTCTCATAACTTTTGAACGGCTCGATAGATCGGGATGAGTTTTTGCACGTTTGAAGAACTCCACGGGAGCTACTTGGTGACGCAAAAAGTTCCAGGATTCTATCGTGTTATCATCGAAAAAAAGGGTGCCAAAATATGGGTCTAAAAATTCTCTTGAAAAGGTAAGGACCCCTATAACTTTTTTATTTGTGGATTTTTCGTGGTTAATTTGGTCCTATCTTACGCAGAATTTCACGAGGAATCCAATGGTGCCACGGGAATTCACGTACGACCTGTAGTTCCGGAGTTATCGCCATCCAAAGTTTTGGAAAGTTGCATTTTGCATCGAAAGGGCAAAATTTTGGTGATTTGGACGATTTTTCAACTTTTTTATTTGAAGAGATTTCTTGGATATCTCTTCATTTTCGTGTTCCTGGGGTCTGAAATGCTAAGAATCCGGTGTTAACTCGACCTCGAAAATGGTAAAATTTTTTGAAAAAATTTCTGACCCAACCGATGAAAATTTGTTGATTTTTAGAAAATCTCTCATAACTTTTGAACGGCTCGATAGATCGGGATGAGTTTTTGCACGTTTGAAGAACTCCACGGGAGCTACTTGGTGACGCAAAAAGTTCCAGGATTCTATCGTGTTATCATCGAAAAAAAGGGTGCCAAAATATGGGTCTAAAAATTCTCTTGAAAAGGTAAGGACCCCTATAACTTTTTTATTTGTGGATTTTTCGTGGTTAATTTGGTCCTATCTTACGCAGAATTTCACGAGGAATCCAATGGTGCCACGGGAATTCACGTACGACCTGTAGTTCCGGAGTTATCGCCATCCAAAGTTTTGGAAAGTTGCATTTTGCATCGAAAGGGCAAAATTTTGGTGATTTGGACGATTTTTCAACTTTTTTATTTGAAGAGATTTCTTGGATATCTCTTCATTTTCGTGTTCCTGGGGTCTGAAATGCTAAGAATCCGGTGTTAACTCGACCTCGAAAATGGTAAAATTTTTTGAAAAAATTTCTGACCCAACCGATGAAAATTTGTTGATTTTTAGAAAATCTCTCATAACTTTTGAACGGCTCGATAGATCGGGATGAGTTTTTGCACGTTTGAAGAACTCCACGGGAGCTACTTGGTGACGCAAAAAGTTCCAGGATTCTATCGTGTTATCATCGAAAAAAAGGGTGCCAAAATATGGGTCTAAAAATTCTCTTGAAAAGGTAAGGACCCCTATAACTTTTTTATTTGTGGATTTTTCGTGGTTAATTTGGTCCTATCTTACGCAGAATTTCACGAGGAATCCAATGGTGCCACGGGAATTCACGTACGACCTGTAGTTCCGGAGTTATCGCCATCCAAAGTTTTGGAAAGTTGCATTTTGCATCGAAAGGGCAAAATTTTGGTGATTTGGACGATTTTTCAACTTTTTTATTTGAAGAGATTTCTTGGATATCTCTTCATTTTCGTGTTCCTGGGGTCTGAAATGCTAAGAATCCGGTGTTAACTCGACCTCGAAAATGGTAAAATTTTTTGAAATAATTTCTGACCCAATCGATGAAAATTTGTTGATTTTTAGAAAATCTCTCATAACTTTTGAACGGCTCGATAGATCGGGATGAGTTTTTGCACGTTTGAAGAACTCCACGGGAGCTACTTGGTGACGCAAAAAGTTCCAGGATTCTATCGTGTTATCATCGAAAAAAAGGGTGCCAAAATATGGGTCTAAAAATTCTCTTGAAAAGGTAAGGACCCCTATAACTTTTTTATTTGTGGATTTTTCGTGGTTAATTTGGTCCTATCTTACGCAGAATTTCACGAGGAATCCAATGGTGCCACGGGAATTCACGTACGACCTGTAGTTCCGGAGTTATCGCCATCCAAAGTTTTGGAAAGTTGCATTTTGCATCGAAAGGGCAAAATTTTGGTGATTTGGACGATTTTTCAACTTTTTTATTTGAAGAGATTTCTTGGATATCTCTTCATTTTCGTGTTCCTGGGGTCTGAAATGCTAAGAATCCGGTGTTAACTCGACCTCGAAAATGGTAAAATTTTTTGAAAAAATTTCTGACCCAACCGATGAAAATTTGTTGATTTTTAGAAAATCTCTCATAACTTTTGAACGGCTCGATAGATCGGGATGAGTTTTTGCACGTTTGAAGAACTCCACGGGAGCTACTTGGTGACGCAAAAAGTTCCAGGATTCTATCGTGTTATCATCGAAAAAAAGGGTGCCAAAATATGGGTCTAAAAATTCTCTTGAAAAGGTAAGGACCCCTATAACTTTTTTATTTGTGGATTTTTCGTGGTTAATTTGGTCCTATCTTACGCAGAATTTCACGAGGAATCCAATGGTGCCACGGGAATTCACGTACGACCTGTAGTTCCGGAGTTATCGCCATCCAAAGTTTTGGAAAGTTGCATTTTGCATCGAAAGGGCAAAATTTTGGTGATTTGGACGATTTTTCAACTTTTTTATTTGAAGAGATTTCTTGGATATCTCTTCATTTTCGTGTTCCTGGGGTCTGAAATGCTAAGAATCCGGTGTTAACTCGACCTCGAAAATGGTAAAATTTTTTGAAATAATTTCTGACCCAATCGATGAAAATTTGTTGATTTTTAGAAAATCTCTCATAACTTTTGAACGGCTCGATAGATCGGGATGAGTTTTTGCACGTTTGAAGAACTCCACGGGAGCTACTTGGTGACGCAAAAAGTTCCAGGATTCTATCGTGTTATCATCGAAAAAAAGGGTGCCAAAATATGGGTCTAAAAATTCTCTTGAAAAGGTAAGGACCCCTATAACTTTTTTATTTGTGGATTTTTCGTGGTTAATTTGGTCCTATCTTACGCAGAATTTCACGAGGAATCCAATGGTGCCACGGGAATTCACGTACGACCTGTAGTTCCGGAGTTATCGCCATCCAAAGTTTTGGAAAGTTGCATTTTGCATCGAAAGGGCAAAATTTTGGTGATTTGGACGATTTTTCAACTTTTTTATTTGAAGAGATTTCTTGGATATCTCTTCATTTTCGTGTTCCTGGGGTCTGAAATGCTAAGAATCCGGTGTTAACTCGACCTCGAAAATGGTAAAATTTTTTGAAAAAATTTCTGACCCAACCGATGAAAATTTGTTGATTTTTAGAAAATCTCTCATAACTTTTGAACGGCTCGATAGATCGGGATGAGTTTTTGCACGTTTGAAGAACTCCACGGGAGCTACTTGGTGACGCAAAAAGTTCCAGGATTCTATCGTGTTATCATCGAAAAAAAGGGTGCCAAAATATGGGTCTAAAAATTCTCTTGAAAAGGTAAGGACCCCTATAACTTTTTTATTTGTGGATTTTTCGTGGTTAATTTGGTCCTATCTTACGCAGAATTTCACGAGGAATCCAATGGTGCCACGGGAATTCACGTACGACCTGTAGTTCCGGAGTTATCGCCATCCAAAGTTTTGGAAAGTTGCATTTTGCATCGAAAGGGCAAAATTTTGGTGATTTGGACGATTTTTCAACTTTTTTATTTGAAGAGATTTCTTGGATATCTCTTCATTTTCGTGTTCCTGGGGTCTGAAATGCTAAGAATCCGGTGTTAACTCGACCTCGAAAATGGTAAAATTTTTTGAAAAAATTTCTGACCCAACCGATGAAAATTTGTTGATTTTTAGAAAATCTCTCATAACTTTTGAACGGCTCGATAGATCGGGATGAGTTTTTGCACGTTTGAAGAACTCCACGGGAGCTACTTGGTGACGCAAAAAGTTCCAGGATTCTATCGTGTTATCATCGAAAAAAAGGGTGCCAAAATATGGGTCTAAAAATTCTCTTGAAAAGGTAAGGACCCCTATAACTTTTTTATTTGTGGATTTTTCGTGGTTAATTTGGTCCTATCTTACGCAGAATTTCACGAGGAATCCAATGGTGCCACGGGAATTCACGTACGACCTGTAGTTCCGGAGTTATCGCCATCCAAAGTTTTGGAAAGTTGCATTTTGCATCGAAAGGGCAAAATTTTGGTGATTTGGACGATTTTTCAACTTTTTTATTTGAAGAGATTTCTTGGATATCTCTTCATTTTCGTGTTCCTGGGGTCTGAAATGCTAAGAATCCGGTGTTAACTCGACCTCGAAAATGGTAAAATTTTTTGAAATAATTTCTGACCCAATCGATGAAAATTTGTTGATTTTTAGAAAATCTCTCATAACTTTTGAACGGCTCGATAGATCGGGATGAGTTTTTGCACGTTTGAAGAACTCCACGGGAGCTACTTGGTGACGCAAAAAGTTCCAGGATTCTATCGTGTTATCATCGAAAAAAAGGGTGCCAAAATATGGGTCTAAAAATTCTCTTGAAAAGGTAAGGACCCCTATAACTTTTTTATTTGTGGATTTTTCGTGGTTAATTTGGTCCTATCTTACGCAGAATTTCACGAGGAATCCAATGGTGCCACGGGAATTCACGTACGACCTGTAGTTCCGGAGTTATCGCCATCCAAAGTTTTGGAAAGTTGCATTTTGCATCGAAAGGGCAAAATTTTGGTGATTTGGACGATTTTTCAACTTTTTTATTTGAAGAGATTTCTTGGATATCTCTTCATTTTCGTGTTCCTGGGGTCTGAAATGCTAAGAATCCGGTGTTAACTCGACCTCGAAAATGGTAAAATTTTTTGAAAAAATTTCTGACCCAACCGATGAAAATTTGTTGATTTTTAGAAAATCTCTCATAACTTTTGAACGGCTCGATAGATCGGGATGAGTTTTTGCACGTTTGAAGAACTCCACGGGAGCTACTTGGTGACGCAAAAAGTTCCAGGATTCTATCGTGTTATCATCGAAAAAAAGGGTGCCAAAATATGGGTCTAAAAATTCTCTTGAAAAGGTAAGGACCCCTATAACTTTTTTATTTGTGGATTTTTCGTGGTTAATTTGGTCCTATCTTACGCAGAATTTCACGAGGAATCCAATGGTGCCACGGGAATTCACGTACGACCTGTAGTTCCGGAGTTATCGCCATCCAAAGTTTTGGAAAGTTGCATTTTGCATCGAAAGGGCAAAATTTTGGTGATTTGGACGATTTTTCAACTTTTTTATTTGAAGAGATTTCTTGGATATCTCTTCATTTTCGTGTTCCTGGGGTCTGAAATGCTAAGAATCCGGTGTTAACTCGACCTCGAAAATGGTAAAATTTTTTGAAATAATTTCTGACCCAATCGATGAAAATTTGTTGATTTTTAGAAAATCTCTCATAACTTTTGAACGGCTCGATAGATCGGGATGAGTTTTTGCACGTTTGAAGAACTCCACGGGAGCTACTTGGTGACGCAAAAAGTTCCAGGATTCTATCGTGTTATCATCGAAAAAAAGGGTGCCAAAATATGGGTCTAAAAATTCTCTTGAAAAGGTAAGGACCCCTATAACTTTTTTATTTGTGGATTTTTCGTGGTTAATTTGGTCCTATCTTACGCAGAATTTCACGAGGAATCCAATGGTGCCACGGGAATTCACGTACGACCTGTAGTTCCGGAGTTATCGCCATCCAAAGTTTTGGAAAGTTGCATTTTGCATCGAAAGGGCAAAATTTTGGTGATTTGGACGATTTTTCAACTTTTTTATTTGAAGA
The DNA here is from genome assembly GCA_030157275.1 of Cynaeus angustus. Classification (NCBI taxonomy): domain Eukaryota; kingdom Metazoa; phylum Arthropoda; class Insecta; order Coleoptera; family Tenebrionidae; genus Cynaeus; species Cynaeus angustus. The sequence continues at coordinate 14,643,262 of CM058064.1, forward strand.
GATTTCTTGGATATCTCTTCATTTTCGTGTTCCTGGGGTCTGAAATGCTAAGAATCCGGTGTTAACTCGACCTCGAAAATGGTAAAATTTTTTGAAAAAATTTCTGACCCAACCGATGAAAATTTGTTGATTTTTAGAAAATCTCTCATAACTTTTGAACGGCTCGATAGATCGGGATGAGTTTTTGCACGTTTGAAGAACTCCACGGGAGCTACTTGGTGACGCAAAAAGTTCCAGGATTCTATCGTGTTATCATCGAAAAAAAGGGTGCCAAAATATGGGTCTAAAAATTCTCTTGAAAAGGTAAGGACCCCTATAACTTTTTTATTTGTGGATTTTTCGTGGTTAATTTGGTCCTATCTTACGCAGAATTTCACGAGGAATCCAATGGTGCCACGGGAATTCACGTACGACCTGTAGTTCCGGAGTTATCGCCATCCAAAGTTTTGGAAAGTTGCATTTTGCATCGAAAGGGCAAAATTTTGGTGATTTGGACGATTTTTCAACTTTTTTATTTGAAGAGATTTCTTGGATATCTCTTCATTTTCGTGTTCCTGGGGTCTGAAATGCTAAGAATCCGGTGTTAACTCGACCTCGAAAATGGTAAAATTTTTTGAAATAATTTCTGACCCAATCGATGAAAATTTGTTGATTTTTAGAAAATCTCTCATAACTTTTGAACGGCTCGATAGATCGGGATGAGTTTTTGCACGTTTGAAGAACTCCACGGGAGCTACTTGGTGACGCAAAAAGTTCCAGGATTCTATCGTGTTATCATCGAAAAAAAGGGTGCCAAAATATGGGTCTAAAAATTCTCTTGAAAAGGTAAGGACCCCTATAACTTTTTTATTTGTGGATTTTTCGTGGTTAATTTGGTCCTATCTTACGCAGAATTTCACGAGGAATCCAATGGTGCCACGGGAATTCACGTACGACCTGTAGTTCCGGAGTTATCGCCATCCAAAGTTTTGGAAAGTTGCATTTTGCATCGAAAGGGCAAAATTTTGGTGATTTGGACGATTTTTCAACTTTTTTATTTGAAGAGATTTCTTGGATATCTCTTCATTTTCGTGTTCCTGGGGTCTGAAATGCTAAGAATCCGGTGTTAACTCGACCTCGAAAATGGTAAAATTTTTTGAAATAATTTCTGACCCAATCGATGAAAATTTGTTGATTTTTAGAAAATCTCTCATAACTTTTGAACGGCTCGATAGATCGGGATGAGTTTTTGCACGTTTGAAGAACTCCACGGGAGCTACTTGGTGACGCAAAAAGTTCCAGGATTCTATCGTGTTATCATCGAAAAAAAGGGTGCCAAAATATGGGTCTAAAAATTCTCTTGAAAAGGTAAGGACCCCTATAACTTTTTTATTTGTGGATTTTTCGTGGTTAATTTGGTCCTATCTTACGCAGAATTTCACGAGGAATCCAATGGTGCCACGGGAATTCACGTACGACCTGTAGTTCCGGAGTTATCGCCATCCAAAGTTTTGGAAAGTTGCATTTTGCATCGAAAGGGCAAAATTTTGGTGATTTGGACGATTTTTCAACTTTTTTATTTGAAGAGATTTCTTGGATATCTCTTCATTTTCGTGTTCCTGGGGTCTGAAATGCTAAGAATCCGGTGTTAACTCGACCTCGAAAATGGTAAAATTTTTTGAAAAAATTTCTGACCCAACCGATGAAAATTTGTTGATTTTTAGAAAATCTCTCATAACTTTTGAACGGCTCGATAGATCGGGATGAGTTTTTGCACGTTTGAAGAACTCCACGGGAGCTACTTGGTGACGCAAAAAGTTCCAGGATTCTATCGTGTTATCATCGAAAAAAAGGGTGCCAAAATATGGGTCTAAAAATTCTCTTGAAAAGGTAAGGACCCCTATAACTTTTTTATTTGTGGATTTTTCGTGGTTAATTTGGTCCTATCTTACGCAGAATTTCACGAGGAATCCAATGGTGCCACGGGAATTCACGTACGACCTGTAGTTCCGGAGTTATCGCCATCCAAAGTTTTGGAAAGTTGCATTTTGCATCGAAAGGGCAAAATTTTGGTGATTTGGACGATTTTTCAACTTTTTTATTTGAAGAGATTTCTTGGATATCTCTTCATTTTCGTGTTCCTGGGGTCTGAAATGCTAAGAATCCGGTGTTAACTCGACCTCGAAAATGGTAAAATTTTTTGAAATAATTTCTGACCCAATCGATGAAAATTTGTTGATTTTTAGAAAATCTCTCATAACTTTTGAACGGCTCGATAGATCGGGATGAGTTTTTGCACGTTTGAAGAACTCCACGGGAGCTACTTGGTGACGCAAAAAGTTCCAGGATTCTATCGTGTTATCATCGAAAAAAAGGGTGCCAAAATATGGGTCTAAAAATTCTCTTGAAAAGGTAAGGACCCCTATAACTTTTTTATTTGTGGATTTTTCGTGGTTAATTTGGTCCTATCTTACGCAGAATTTCACGAGGAATCCAATGGTGCCACGGGAATTCACGTACGACCTGTAGTTCCGGAGTTATCGCCATCCAAAGTTTTGGAAAGTTGCATTTTGCATCGAAAGGGCAAAATTTGGTGATTTGGACGATTTTTCAACTTTTTTATTTGAAGAGATTTCTTGGATATCTCTTCATTTTCGTGTTCCTGGGGTCTGAAATGCTAAGAATCCGGTGTTAACTCGACCTCGAAAATGGTAAAATTTTTTGAAAAAATTTCTGACCCAACCGATGAAAATTTGTTGATTTTTAGAAAATCTCTCATAACTTTTGAACGGCTCGATAGATCGGGATGAGTTTTTGCACGTTTGAAGAACTCCACGGGAGCTACTTGGTGACGCAAAAAGTTCCAGGATTCTATCGTGTTATCATCGAAAAAAAGGGTGCCAAAATATGGGTCTAAAAATTCTCTTGAAAAGGTAAGGACCCCTATAACTTTTTTATTTGTGGATTTTTCGTGGTTAATTTGGTCCTATCTTACGCAGAATTTCACGAGGAATCCAATGGTGCCACGGGAATTCACGTACGACCTGTAGTTCCGGAGTTATCGCCATCCAAAGTTTTGGAAAGTTGCATTTTGCATCGAAAGGGCAAAATTTTGGTGATTTGGACGATTTTTCAACTTTTTTATTTGAAGAGATTTCTTGGATATCTCTTCATTTTCGTGTTCCTGGGGTCTGAAATGCTAAGAATCCGGTGTTAACTCGACCTCGAAAATGGTAAAATTTTTTGAAATAATTTCTGACCCAATCGATGAAAATTTGTTGATTTTTAGAAAATCTCTCATAACTTTTGAACGGCTCGATAGATCGGGATGAGTTTTTGCACGTTTGAAGAACTCCACGGGAGCTACTTGGTGACGCAAAAAGTTCCAGGATTCTATCGTGTTATCATCGAAAAAAAGGGTGCCAAAATATGGGTCTAAAAATTCTCTTGAAAAGGTAAGGACCCCTATAACTTTTTTATTTGTGGATTTTTCGTGGTTAATTTGGTCCTATCTTACGCAGAATTTCACGAGGAATCCAATGGTGCCACGGGAATTCACGTACGACCTGTAGTTCCGGAGTTATCGCCATCCAAAGTTTTGGAAAGTTGCATTTTGCATCGAAAGGGCAAAATTTTGGTGATTTGGACGATTTTTCAACTTTTTTATTTGAAGAGATTTCTTGGATATCT